>RZOE01000012.1:702500-1245291 GCA_003992445.1 Leishmania aethiopica
CACCGCCCACATACATCAGTGAAAAAGGGTTTCTTGCGCAGTGCACCCATTTACGCACAAGCGCGCACGTTTGTGTATGCTGCCCTTGGTTAGAACCATTTTTTTTCCGCATACAGTGAGACCTGCATCAAGCACATTAATCGCAGTCGCCAACGTATTGTATATAGAAGCCACCGCAGTCCTCCACTCGTGCTCTTTGCCAGCAGCATTGCCTTTTCACGCACCCTCAATTTTCCGGCGGCAAGATGGCGGCGGCGATCGCACGCAGGGTCCGCATACGGCAAGACCTGCATAACACGCCGGCGTTTGAGCGAGACATGAATGACATGGCAGCACAGGACTTATACGAGCAAATTCTCCTCAGTAGCATTCGCAGCGGCAGCGACCCGAATGCAAAGGCAGTGGTCGAGGTGTACGAGGGCTACATGGAGCCGAGCTACGACCCGGTAAAGGGCGCGAGCGTGGCTGCTAGCCATCGACAGGTAATTCAGGAGATCTACAGGGAGCGCGAGGTTATCATCCGCACCCTGCGCTCCTCAGAGGAGCACCGCGAGCTTTCCGCCTTCGACCGGCTTCTGCGAGAGACCGAGTTCTACACCGGCGTGCGGGAGTGGAAGGGGGCATCGGCGCGCGGCCCGCGCAGCCGACTGTACCGTCACGCCAGCCGCGACAACGAGGAGGATTCGACCGGGTTCGACATGATGCACCTGACGGAGACGCCGTCTTACATCCGCGGAAAGCTGCGCCCGTATCAGATCGAGGGCGTGAACTGGTTGCTCGGCCTCTTCGCGCGCGGTGTGAATGGGATTTTGGCAGATGAGATGGGGCTGGGCAAAACCTTCCAGACCATCGCCACTATTGCGTACCTCAAGTTCACTGTAGGGATGCCGGGCCCGCACCTGGTCGTGTGCCCGAAGTCTGTGATGGGGAACTGGTACCGCGAGTTCAAGCACTGGTGCCCCGGGCTCTTGGTGTACAAGTTCCACGCCTCTAGCGATATTCGGCCAAGCATCGTCAAGGCTCACTTGCACCCTACCGATCGCATCAAGTACGACGTTATTGTGACTACCTTCGAGATGGTTCTGGATGAGCTCAACTTGTTTAAGCGCATTGCGTGGCAGTACTTGATCGTCGATGAGGCCCACAAGCTGAAGAACGAGGAGGGGCGTGCACACACGGCGCTCGACTCCCTGCAGACGTCGCACCGACTCATTATCACCGGCACGCCTCTGCAAAACAACCTCAAGGAGCTATGGGCGCTGCTACACTTCCTGGCACCACGCTTGTTCAACGACTCTGAATCCTTCGACACGTGGTTCGACACCACGTCGGGCCAGCAGGACGCCAACGTCATGTCAAACCTGCACAAGATCCTCGCTCCCCTCATGATCCGTCGTCTCAAGGCTGATGTGAGCACTGGCATTCCGCCAAAGAAGGAGATTTACGTTTCGTGCCAGCTCTCCAAGAAACAGAGGGAGTGGTACATGAACGTTCTTGCGAAGGACGCCGAGGTGCTGAACAAGGCCGGCGGCAGCGTTGCCTCTCTGACGAATGTCATGATGAGCCTTCGAAAAGTGATCAATCATCCTTACCTCATGGACGGCGGCGAGGAGGGGCCTCCGTTTGTCACGGATGAAAAGTTGGTGCGAACCAGTGGCAAGATGGTCATCCTGGACAAGCTGCTGCACCGATTGAGGGCTGATGTGCAGGGCAGGCACAAGGTGCTCATCTTCTCCCAGTTCACCTCGATGCTTAACATTTTGGAGGACTACTGCAACATGCGCGGCTTCATGTACTGTCGCATCGATGGCAACACCAGCGGCTACGACAGAGATTCCCAGATGGCATCTTTCAACTCCCCCTCGAGCGACTACTTCATTTTTCTGCTATCCACCCGCGCTGGCGGTCTCGGCATCAACCTTCAGGCTGCGAATCACGTCATTCTGTACGACTCCGACTGGAACCCGCAGATGGATTTGCAGGCGCAAGATCGCGCGCATCGCATCGGCCAGAAACGCAGCGTCCGCGTCTACCGCTTCGTCACGGACGGTACGCTGGAAGAGAAGATGTACCGCCGTGCCCTAAAGAAGCTCTACCTGGATGCGGTAGTGGTGCAGCAGGGCCGACTGCAGTCAAAGGCGACAAATCAGGCCTCCAAGGAGGAGCTGCTGTCCATGATCACGTTTGGCGCCGAGGAGATTTTTAAAACACGTCATGAGGACGTTACGGAGGCCGATATCGATCGTCTACTCGATGAGGGAGAGACGATCTCGAGCCAGCTGACGAGCGAGGCCAAGCAGCAGGTGCAAATGTCCCTCGCCAGCTTTCAGCTTGGTGCGGAGGAGGCGAACATTTACGATTTCGAGGGCGTAAGCTACAAGACCGGCGCAGAGTCGCGCATTTTGCACCTCAGGCTGAGCTCGCCGGTGAGCCAAGCGGAGTTGCAGGCACAGTGCTCGCAGCACGGAGAGGTGATCAAGGCCGTTCTGCACCCCAACCTGAAGGAGGCGCTGGTTTACTTCCGCTCAACCAGTGGCGCCATGGAGGCCAAGGCGAAGCTGCCCTACGAATCGGCCTTCGCTAGCCGAGACTCGCAGACAGTGGTGTCAAGTGACATGATTGCGGAGTGCATCGGCGTCGGCGAGAAACTGGGCCGCGGCCATCGCATGCGTGAGCCGGTGCAGCTCTTCACGGAGGCGGATGTGGAGTCCATGCAGAAGAAGGCGACCAAGGCACCGCCGCTGAAGCTGCCGAAGCTCCCCAAGTTTCACCCGTATCAGCTGTACAACGCAAAGCGGCTGACGGAGCTGCACAACACGGAGGTGGCGCTGATGGTGCGCAACTGGAAGCGCAAGTACGAGGAGAAGAGCGACGCGCAGAAGAGCAAGGAGAGCAACGAGGAGGAGGCTGGCGACGAGGCAGACGACAAGGCCGAGGACGAAGACGAGCTCCTGACCGAGGTGGAGCAAGAGGAGCGAGAGCGGCTGCTGAGCGAGGGCTTCCCGACCTGGACCTTCTACGAGTACCGCTCGGTAGTGTCAGCCCTTACCAGCGGAAAGATGGATCTCACCGACTACGCTGCCATCGCCGCTGCAGTGGGTGGAACCAAGACGGTGGGCGAGGTGCGTGACTACGTGGTTGCCCTGCTGGAGCGTGGTGAGCAGTGCATCAAGAAATTCGCCCTCGTGGAGGAGCGCATCAAGAAGGCGAAGTTGAGGCGCGAAGCGAAAGAGAACGTCTTCAAAGCCGCCAAGTGGAAGGTGGAGGCGTGCGAGCACCCAGAGAAGGAGCTCACCTTTAAGGCACGCGGCAACGTAGCCCTTGATCGGGAGATCTTTCTCATGGCCTACGAGACTGGGTTCAAGGCGAACAACACGAGCGAGCTGGTGCGTACTCGCCCCCAGCACATCTTCAATGTTTGGTACCAGTCCCGCCCTGACGGCTTCTTTAGCAAGCGTTTGCACACATTGATGAAGTCAGTGCAACGAGAGTGGGAGAAGCCGGCGGACGATGACAGCGCCATGCCAAGTAAGAGTCACCGTCGCCTGGAGATTTGAGCATATTGCTTCCTTCTCTTCATGATTGCGTTCCGTTGCATCGCTGGCGATTGGCGGGACTCGGACACCGGTCTTCGGCTGCGTAGCCGGCGTCTGATGGCACGCATCGATGCTGGACTGCATTCACGATGCCATGTCCTTCTCCACCCTCCCTTATTCTTCCTTCCTTTCTTTACCTGGTGCTCTACAAGACGCAGAGGTTGTTAAACAATGAAGCGCAGAAAGAGGGAGAAGGAGAGGCTAGGGCAGGTGTCCACATGACAGTGCTTGACATCCGCGTGCGTGCGTACATTTGTGGGGCAACAAATGGGAGAGGCTTTGTGTACTGCGCGCTTACCCGCGCCATTTTCGTGCTTCTTTCTTCTCTGGCGTGACCGAGTTCACCTCCTCTGTTTCCTTTCTCACTTTGCGCACTTGCAACTGAGTACACGCTACAGTATAGGCGTGCGAAGGAAGGATGGGGGATGCCAAAGTCTCGCTTCTCTTCTCCTGCCCCCCCCCCCCAACTGAGAACAGAAGAAACAAACAAGGCACTGGTCTTGTCGGGGTGGTGACCGGCGAGTGCATGGTGGTGCTTCTTCCATTTTGTGGGGTCGCGCATCCGTCCACCTCCTTCTCTTCTTCCCAGGCTTCTTCTTTTTGGCACACGTCAGCCACGCGCGCTTGAGGGCTTTTCTTCGCCCCCCGGCATCTCATTCCAAACGAGTGCTCCTGCTCTCTTGTACGGGGAGGGGGGGGGGGCTCTCAGCTGCTCCTGTCGGGCAGCTTGCGGCCGCGACATACGGGTGTGTATGTGCGTGTGGGGCGGAGTAGCTCTCTTTTACTCCCTCTTATGTTGGGGAGGATGCCGACTGGCATTGCTATCTTGTGTGTGAGCTCCAGTCCGCCCCACCCCGGCTCGCGGCCCCCATCGTGTCCTCCACGGCGTGAGACATGAGGGGTAGGGAAGGGCGGACCCTGCGCTTTTGCGGAAGGCATGGAGAAGAAAAGCAGCAATACCGTGAGAGTGGCGTACGGAGCTGAGCCTCCCCCCTGGCCCTTCCTGGGGATGTCTAGCGCCTTCTCGATATCGCCCACGTTAAACAAGAAAATGCGGATGGAGCCGGTCAACGGGATAGCTTGCCTTCCTCTCTTTCCCTTTCACCCTGATCTCACACTAGCCAGGGTAGGGAATATTCACACACTCGCTCGCTGTCTCTCCTCTGCGCCCTTGTTTTTGTT
Organism: Leishmania aethiopica; assembly: GCA_003992445.1. Taxonomy (NCBI): domain Eukaryota; phylum Euglenozoa; class Kinetoplastea; order Trypanosomatida; family Trypanosomatidae; genus Leishmania; species Leishmania aethiopica. The sequence continues at coordinate 707,279 of RZOE01000012.1, forward strand.
TTCCTGCCGCTCAGCTGCCGTATGCTGCGTTGCGAAAGGACGTGTTGTCAAGCAGCTGTGCAGAGAGGACAAAATCGTCGTTGGGCCTTATGGAGAGTGCCACATCACAAAGCGGAAAAGTCGGCGCTCTCCCGATGGCACCGAGGACAGGGGTGATTTCATCACCTTGACGCCATTAGCACGCAGATGCGCAGCGGAGGCAAACCCCTCTTGCGCTGGTATACTTGTGGAGCGCAAACAATGGCAGCCTGCTCTCACTAGGCCCACCGCACAACTCCTCTTTGGTGCTGATTCCCTCTTTTGATTTGTCGTCATGCGCCATGCGTGTATTCGTGATGCCCCCTCATCGTATTTATCGTTCTCTCTCGCTCTTCTATTTTTTTCCCTCCTCTCTCCGTTCTTCTGAGCGTCTCACCGTTTCGTCTCCCCTATTCTCACGCTGCACTTGATACTTTCCGTCGGGTGGTGGTGGGGTGATGTCACCTACGTAACCATCAACGCGGCATTTTTCGTCACACGTCTGCCGTGTTCCCTGCTCACACACACGCACCAACCGACGCTTAATCTAAACGAGTTTCTCTCCTCCAGCTTCGCGGAAGGAAGGGACGATCAAGCAAAGAAAACAGATATCCAAGCAAGCACACTTGAAAACCCCTCAAAACCCACCCGCACACAAGGAGGGCACTATAGTTGCTCATCTCCACTTCTTCTCGGAGCCGCTTCCGCTGCTACTGCTGTGTTGGCGATACAACCTTACTGTCTGATTTATCCTAGTATTCGACGCAGTGCTCACAGTGCTGCGTCGCTCTTCTCTCCTCCTCCATCTGGTTCAACACTTCTGCCGCTTTAATTTTTTCTTCTTTTTTATTATCTTGCTGCGTCCTCTTCTTTCTTGTGTCGTGGCGTCTGTGCTGCTTCATCACTGACTCCTATCATCCGCTTGCTTGCCCCCCCTCCTCTCCCTCCTCCTCTCTTTTCGTTACTTAAACTGTGGACTCGCTCTTGTTCGTCGTTGTGTTATTCTGCGTGTGTCCGTGTGCACGTCGACGAGATTGCTGTGCTTTTCATATACCTCTTTGTTAGCTGCGGGTTGCCATTTCCTTTGTGTACTGTTGTGTTGGATTGAGCTGTGCGCGCGTGTGTGTATCTCGATCGTCTCATCTCGCGAGAGGGGGTACACGCTCGCAGAAGGATTGCCGTGCTGCCTTTTGTTCCTTTGCTTCATTCACCTGTCGCGTACAAGGAAAGTGGAGAGCAGCAGTAGCAGCAGTTACGCATTGGGCATGCCTAGCAAGAGAAGAAAGAGAAAGGAAGACGAGTACCCCTTCCCCCATCCACCCCTGCCACAACGATCAAAACACACACGCACACGCACGCAGGCGTGTTGGTACTTCTAATTGTGGCCCATATATATATATATATATATATATATATATATATATATGCATGCGGGTGTGTGAGTGTGAGTGTGTGCAGGTGTACATGTACCTCGTCAAATTGTAGAAGGTAAAACTGGTTTCACGCTTGTTTAACCTGGTCATCTCTTTCCCTGCCCCAAGTCCACATTGCGCACGCGCTTTTCGACTTCTCTTTTTCTTCCCGGTGTTTGCTTCACGTTGCCATTTTCGAACGAACTGGCTTTCCTTACGTTTTATTATTATTATTGTATCTTCCACGCTAGAATTTTCTAGCGGACCCTTGGCGCAGCCACTTTCTGTATCGACTCTGCCATTTTATACACGAGCCCACGGAAATTTACTCAAACCGACTTTGGATTGTCACCGTTTTTGTCCAGGCGTGCTGCACCCAACGCCTGTAGTGGGGGGAGGGGGGCACCAAGCTTGTGTTGTACGCCAATCTGGCCTGTATGTGTGTGGGTGCGCTACCTAGCACCCTCTGAGCCTATTCAACAGCCATCTCACCGTGCGCACGTGGCGCCACCTGTTTCACCTCTTCTGTTCTGCTGAGCTCCGCGCGTTAACGTGTTCTCTCGTTCGGGCTGTGTACTTCATCACTCTGCACTGCCCGGTATCTGACCTTTACTCATTGCTGCGACACATTTTGTTCGTTTCGCTGGTTAGATAGGCGCCAGATATGTCCAAGGAGGCGGCCAAGACTCCGAGTGAGGATGACGGCGTGGCGAAGAAGGGTGACGGCAAGGCACCGAAGAAGCTGATCGGCGGTCACATCGAGCTCGGTCACGTGCTCGGCGTTGGCGGTTTTGGCAAGGTCTACAACGCGTACGATGTGACAAAGAAGGTACATGTGGCAGTGAAGATGATTGACAAGGCACTGGTACGCAGCAGCGGCATCCAGTCCTACGTGGAGCGCGAAATCGAAATGATGCGCAAGATGAAGAACCAACATGTGGTGCGCCTTCTGGAGGCCATCGAGACGTCCAAGGCGTACAACCTTGTCATGGAACTGGCCCCGAACGGGGAGCTTTTCGACAAAATTGTGGACTCAAAACGCTTCGACGAGGAAACAGCGCGCAACTACTTCCAGCAGCTTATCTGCGCAGTGCACTACTGCCACCGCATGAACATCGTCCACCGTGATCTGAAGGCTGAGAACTTGCTGCTCGGTGAGAACAACGTGCTGAAGGTGTGCGACTTTGGACTCTCCCGCTACACGAAGGAGGGCCGTTTCAACGACCACGAGGTGCTCTTCACCTCGCTGGCAGGCAGTATTGATTACCAGGCACCCGAGGTGCTCAAGGAGCGGGGGTATGAGGGGGATTCGTGCGACATGTGGAGCTGTGGCTGCGTTCTCTTCTTCATGCTCTGCGGCTACCTTCCCTTCACGGACCGCTCAGACGGACTGACGCGCAAGCGTATTATGAGCTGCCAATACAATAAGACAAGTCGCTACCTCCCGGAGCAGGCTGCCGATCTCATCGCTCATCTGCTAGTCCCCTTCCCCTCCGCACGCTATACGACCTCGGATGTGATTCAGCACCCATGGTTCCGTGTCAACCTCGATCCCAGCATGTTCCCTGACGACAATGTGGTACCAACACCGATGAGCCCACTTGGCAGCGGCGAGTTCATTCAGCGCGTCAACACCCCTCAGTTGAGCTCCGGTAGCTTTGGTGCGGCTTCGTCGCCCACCACCAGCAAGGCGGACGAGATGCACCAGGCATTCCAGAGCTGCAACATCACCGGTGACGGCTTCCTCAACAAGGAGGAGGTGCGCGACGCCCTCATAAAGCTCAATGGCGGTAATCAGGTGACGGAGCAGGAGGTGAAGGATTTCATGAGCAACTTCCAGGTGAACCAGGAGGGCCGCATTACGGAGGAAGAATTTGTGATGGGGTGGACGAAGCACCAGAACGACCTCGGCTCAAAGTACGACCTCTCCAAGATGGCACACCTGTTCCACTACGACTTGGAAAAGGAATTCCTGCAAGTAGTGCGCGAGGCCTTCGATTTGATCGACTCCGAGCACTCGGGCATCATCACTAAGGAGAAGCTCAAGAGCTTGAACTTGGGCCTGACCGACAAAGATGCTGAGTCTGCATTCTCTTCGATGGACACGGAGCACAAGGGCCTTTCCTCCCTCACTTTCGAGGGCTTCGTGGGTCTCTGCTTGAAGTACGACTTCTTCAAGAACCACCCACTCGCCATCCGCTTGCGCCGGCTAAACGCCTTCTTCGAGGCCACTGAGCACGCCGCCTTCCGCGCCTCGCTGAACACCGGCTACACGGTTGCCGGCCAGCGCGAGGTGATCAAGGCGCTCCTCCTGAGCAAGCAGGAGTCTCTTTCGACCAGCTTCGAGGAGGGCGATGGGAATGGCTTTCTCTACGGCACCTACACCCAAGACTCCAAGAAGGTACTGGAGATTGGCGTGCGTCTGCTCCCCGCGGCAGCCGGCTATACCAAGGTAATTGTGTACCGCATTGGCGGCAAGACCATTGAGTTCCACAAGTGGTTTCTCGACCTGCGACGACTGATGAAAGATGAGCTGCTACGCTGCGAGGAGGACACGGCGGTGAAGGGCGAGCCGGAGTTGATGTAACTCGGTTTCTCTTGTCTTTCATCTTTCTGTGGGCTTTATTACCATTTCACTCTTTGAGCACCCCCTCCCCCTCCTCACGTGAAACCCCGTTGTCCTCCGGATTTCGTGTGCCCTCTCTCTCTCTTTTTCCCTCCTGTGTGTGCGCGTGTGTGTGCAAAACTAGGTTTTGTCTCTCTTTTTTGTTACTGTTGTTGTTTTTTTGCAAGGGTTCAAGCAGTGTGACATCACGTAGTTTTACTTCGTCTTTGCTTGGCTCTGCTTTTTTCAAAAAAAAAAACTTCTTGTGTACTGACTCATCTGGGCAACAGGGGGCACTGCGGCGCGTGGTATCAGGGTCCAGTACCCCCGCCCTGTGTGGGGGAGGATCCAGGCAGCCCCTATCCCCTGCCAGTGCCGCACCGCATCTGGTGGTGGCAGGGTCAGGCGCCTACGGCGTGGGGAAGTCAGAGCGATGCATCGCTGCTGATGGCGGCGGTCAGGCCGTGGATGGCGCCGCGTCGGAGCGACCCGCGACCGTGCACCGGGTTGCGCCATCCATGCTGTATGGGCGGAGTGTCAGCGCGACTCGACTGCGACCCGCCCGGCCCTCACTGCCTCCTGGTGTGGGGCGCCTGAGCCACGCCGAGGGATGCGCCGGGTGGCGGCCGGCATAGTGGGGGCAGCGGTGGGGCTGCGTGCGTAGAAGGGGCTGGTAGAGGCTGAGGCAGGGTGCATGCTGAGATGGCTGCGTCGGCGCATGGCTGTGATGCGTGTGTCGCTAGCGCTGCTTCGCACCACGCGATGGGGGCCTGTGACGGGCCGGGGCTAGCGTGTCCCTTCCGCCCATGCTGTAATGGCGGAGAATGGACAGTATGAGAGCATTGACTGGCTCACACGTCGTTTCATCGTCTCCCCCCTTTTCCGAAACGAAAGCGCAAGGGCTAATTGTTAGGCACTCTGCTTCGATGAATGCAGCGAGAAAGGAGAAGTGCCGGGGTGCCGGCGCGGGAGCCAGGGACATGACGAGGCGACTGTGGCACTGCGGCGAAGGGCAGAGGGGTAGCGAAGGCGACTTTGGGGCGCTGTCGGCGTTGGTTTCTCGAGGAAGAAAACGTAGGGGAGGAGGAGAGGTGGGGGTGGGGAAGATGGAAGGGACGCTTCCCGTTTCCCTCACCCGAGACCGAAACGCCCCACCCCCAACTTTCTCCTTATGACTCACGCACGTACTTCCGCAGACTCGCCGTCGAGAAGCACGCCAGCGTCTCTTTGTTCCTTACGCCGTACCCCGGTCAACTCGAGGTCTGCCCTTACGCGGTAGCTTCGTGTTTGAAGTTTTGCCTCTCTCTCTCTCCTCTCTCGTTCTCTCCTGCCACGTTCCCCCCTGTTTGTTTCCTTCCCCATTTTTGCCGCGTCCTCACTAGCTGTGCGCAGGCATCTACCGTTTTGTACTTCTGTATACGTACATGCGCGTGTGTGCCTGCGTGTGTGCCTGCGTGTGTGATCGTTGTTCTCTTCCTGCCCTTTCACGCCCCCTCGAGTAGTCGCGTGCTGGCCGTTCCTGTGCGCGCTTGTGGCGTGTTTTGGCGGCTTTCCACCAATAACACTGATCACACAGCAGAAGAGGGAGGGGAGGGGGGAATGTAGACTGTTGAAGAGAAGTAAGGGGAGACCGGGATACTACAAAGAGGTGAGAGAGCGAAGGAGAGAGGAGAGAGGAGGGATGATGGGATGCAACTCTGCCGAGCCGCATACGCAGACAGACATACGTTGAATATTGTCTTGCGATCGTTGCTGCGCTTACATATATTTATAGTCCTCCTCTGTGTGTGTATGTGTGTGTCACCAGGGTCACCCTCCGCCTCTTTTTCTCTCCTTTGAATTCTGCACCTGCGCATCCTCCTTCTCTGTGTGTATTTATCTTCAGTTATTTCTTTTTCGTCTGAGAGCAGAAAGAAGATTGACTTCCCCCCCTCCCACCCCTCGCACAAAGGCGGCAAGGCTCGTAGCATCAGCAGCAGCCTCGATGTGGAAGTATTTTTCTTGTAGGTGATTTACAAGTCCGTGTGTCTCTCTCTGTGGTTGCCTCAAACTCGAAGTGCTGAGTGGCTATGAAACGAAAAGCAAGCAGTTTCTTGACTTGCAGCTCACGAGCGTGAGAAAAGAGCCGAAGAGGCGACGCGCGTTACCCGCACGCACACCCTTGATCCCTGGCATGGGTGTTGCTGCTGCTGCTGCTGCTGCTGCTCTCTCTGCATTGTAGCGGGTTTGCAGTTGTCGCCGATGTCTGTGATACTGAACACACTCTTTTCTCTGACGCTTTACGGCGCGATGCACCTTCTTTGCACCCCGTCGGGCCGGTGCATCTGTACACCCGGAAGCCACTGCGTCGGGGCATGGCCCTCACTTCGCAGCCTGTCCGTCACTTTCTCTTTGCCGCCGCCATCTCTCCGAATTTTGTTTGCTTTCGCATAACGCTTCCTCTCTCCTCGTCTCTCTCTCTCGCACAAAACATCGCACCTGTGTCAGGGGTGTGTCTTGCCATCTTTATCTTACTCTCACCCTGCCATCCGCCACCCCTCCTCCTCCTCCTCGTCGAGCGGCATCTCTTTTCTCAGTTTGCTATTCAGGGGTTTTCCAGCGAAGACTTGTCGAGCATCATCGAGCGCCGCGTGCGCCGGCTATTGGAGATTCTCTGCAATCATGAGCTCCGGCAGGATTCTTTTGTCCACCAAGAAGCAGAAATATGCGGTGGTGACGTCGAACAACAAGACGCTACTGTCCCGCGATGATCTCCGCTGTATCGACCGTTTTGTGGACAAGCGAGTCGTCACGGCGACCTACGCTAACGGTACACAGCCGCCACCTTCGCACGGGATTCCGGCCCTGCCCTTTGAGAAGGTGAGCGAGAACTGCGACAGCGTTCTGCTGCTGTCAGTGAGTGCAATCCACGAGCGCGAGAGCGCGTTGGATGCGCCGCTGCGGTTCATGGCTCCGGAGGAGTATCATGCCCCAACCCTGGAGGAACCGCCGACGCGACTGCCACTTGCACGACGTATCGTGGCCCTCCTGCAAGGGGCTATGAGTTCGATGGTCTCGTGGCGGTACACACCGCCGGTGGCGAAGGATTACACGGTGACGGAGATCCAGGTCACGAAGGACGCGGAGGCCCGCGCACATTCCTCGCTTCGTGCCGGCAACAAGAGCAAGGCGGCCCACCTCTTTTGTGTATCGGGGTGTTTCCACTACAACTACGGCAACATGGAGTGGGCGGTGAGTTGTTTCAAGAAGGCGCTTAGCATAGCAGAGGAGCTGGAGGATGCCCGGTGCCTTGCGTTCTGCCACAACATCTTAGGCGTCTGCTTCTACCGCTTGGGAGAGTACAAGATGTCACTTGTGCATCACAAGAAGCAGGAGGCACTTGGCGGCAGCTACGCTCGCGCCGTAGCACAGATGAACATGGGCGTGAGCTACTCCGCCCTCAGCGAGCTCGAGTTTGCCCAGCAGGCGTTCGAGGACGCACTGCTGAATGCTCGGGAAACGGACGACTCGATGCTGCTCACCATCGCCCTCGGCAACGTAGGGCTCGTGTCGCTGCGTATCGGAGATATGCGCGCCGCGCAGCTGCACCTGGAGCAATGCCTGGAGCAGTGTAGCATAGCAGGTGACAAGAGCGGTGCCTCCTTGTGTCTGCTCCTCCTCGGCGAGGTGTACTCGCTCATCCACGACCACCAGCACGCGCTGTTCTACTACAAGCACGCCTACCGCGTTGGCGGCGAGGCCAACAACCCGGATGTGGTGAGTATGGCTCGCGTCAGTATAGGCATCGCACAGGGCAACTTAGAAATCCGCGACTCCGTGCTGAGAGAGGCAGCCTTGATGGGAAAGACGAACAGTGTGCAGAGCATTGTGAGTCAGCTACCTCAGTAGAGGCGAGGCAGGGCGGGGCGGGAAAGAGAGGGAGAAGATGGACACGAGGGGAGCTTAGAAACGAAAAAAAAACTGAAAAAGGGTTAGGCCTACTCTAGCCCACCTCACCGATACCCTCCTCGCCATCATCTGCGTGGTCTTCTCTGTCCCCTGTGCAGAGAAGACGGTGCCAAGCGTGGACGGCTGGCCACCCCGCGGCAAGAAAGAAAGCAAAGATGGAGGATGTGAACGGCTGTTCTCCTTTTGCTTTCTCTCGCCCTTCGTTTTCCCCCTCTCTCTGCGCCCTTTTGCCGGGTGTGGCTCGGCGCCTCGCCTTTTCATCCTCGGCTACACGTACGCGTGTGTGCCCATCTTGCGCATCAACCCTTTTTTCTCCTTCTTGCACTGCTTGGCATGTGCGCTGTGGTGGATCGCGTCACACTGACAGGACGCTGCTGTTGGCTGCTTTGCGCCATCTGCGTCGAAGGGCTTGAATCCATGTATATTTTTCCTTGGGAGCTGGGCGCGCAAGAGTCTGTGTGTGCGTGCGAGTACGTCGTACTGAGACGGAAGGCATCGCCATGTGTCTGTCCTCTCCTCTTTTCCCGCTGTGCGCATCGGGTGGAGGCCTCTGCGCATCCGCCATTTCTCTCTGACGCGTTGGTACGCAATATGTTCTACTGATTACGGTTCCTCCGACCCTTTTATTTCTGAGCCCGATGCACTTGCATATACACCCTCTCCCCACCCCGTCGCGGAGACGACACACTTGTGCCTCTGATGATGGGGAACAGCATGCTCGGCTCATCTCCTGAGCAGAATGCTCTCCGCGCACCTTTGTAGAAGAGTGGTGAAGGTGAGGTGGCGGGGAGGCGATGTCTGTTCTTGCTTTCGAGCAGCACCGCAGCAGACCGCACAGCGCCACCTCCGCCGTCCATGCCCGGTGTTGCGTCCTCGATTGTTTCTCATCTGTCTCAACGAAAAGCGACACCGCACATCACGAACGCGCGCGTGTGTGTGTGTGCCGCTGGTTGCCTTGGCATGCTGCTGCGCTTCTCCTTTACGCTGTCATCCACGTCTCCCTCTCGTCTCCCGTCTCCCTTCTCGATACCGCTTCACACCCCACCGTCGCCGCGTCTCAAAAAAGAGCTACAGCTTTGTGCAGCTGCTTTACAGAGTCTGCCAGACGGAAGCGCCGGTACGATATGGGAACCCCGAGGCTGACTGCGCTCATCTCTCGCTGCCGCAAGCCGATCTTCACGGCTGCGGAAGATGTTGCTCTGACTTCGGCAGCGCTGCTAGACCTTACACTCTACCTGGACGCCCGCGAGACACGAGAGTGCCTCGTGCCACTGAAAAAGTTTGCGCGGCACAGCCCTGAGACTTTGCAGGCAGCATTGGACAGCACCGATGTGAGCCCAGAGGCGGCCGACGATGGACGGCGTTTTGCTGCTGTTTCGCGCGTTATCCCCACATCCAAGTCTGCAGTGGCGACGGCGCTGTGGTCACGAGTCGTCAGCACCACAACCCGCGCCTTGGAGGCTGGTGTGTGGACCCCGTCCGACCTGCGGGCGATAATAAACCACATTCGACGGTTCAGCACATACGACGCGGCCTTTGTGGAGTGTGCCGCCCGCTACGCAGGTGCGGCTATTCCGTGTGCCAGCGCCGATGACCTGCCGGCGCTTGTGTCGATCGTGACGTCCCTCCCTGAGCTAGTAGCGCACCCGACGAGGCTGCTGGTCGCTGCTGGGGATCGAGCTGCGGCCCTCGCAGAGTCTCTTACCCCTGGTGCGGTTGGGCACATCTGCGGCCAACTGAATCGCAGCCTTTGCACCAACACAAACACAGTGATTGCGTTTCAGGAGGAGGCCGGCCGGTGTGCGGAGAAGGGCGATACTTTCACGGCTGTGCAGCTGATGTGCTTCGTGGCACGGCACAAACCTGCACTTATCAGCGGCGAGGCGGTGGTGTGGCTGATGGAGCGTATCACTGGCGAAGAGCTGGACGTGAGGTCGCTAGAGAACCTGTGCAGCGCTGTGGTGCACTTGCCGGTTGTAGTGCGCACTGCGCTTCGGCAGGAGCTGATGGAGTTTGTGGCGTTCTTGTCGTTGCAGGCCCGCGAGCTGCTGCAGCAGGTGCCTGCGGCACAGGGCGGGCTGAGCGGGTGCCGCGACGCTGATGCAATTCAGTACTTTGTATCGCATGTCTTGGAGCTGAGCGTGATGCTCCGCACCTACCCGGATCTGCAGTGGCCGCCCGAGTTTCTCGCTGCTGCGGACGCGTGCGCTGCCAGTGTGGAGCCGCTGCAGGAGGCGCTGCTATCTGCGGAGAGCTCGCCGGTGGGGCTTATGGTGCGCCTGTTAGAGGCGCCAACAGATGAGTGCAAGCGGGTGGGCCTGGCAATGCTGCGCGAGGCGGCGAACCAGTGCCAGTCGTTTGCGACCCTTCAAACATTTCGATTTCTTCTTCTCATGGGCGACCACGGCCTGCAGGACGTGGGCACGTCCCGCTACTTGCGCGACCAGTTTGCGAAAACGGCCGCGGATGTGCCGCCTGTGCAGTTGAGCGTGGCGCTGCGCTGCCTCGGCGTCGCGACGGCAGGTGCGGCAACGCAGGGTACCAGCGGCGCAGGCGAGCTCCGCGCCACCGTAGAGGGCGCCGCGGGCGATGCCGACGTTGACGATGAGCTGGAGCGCGAGCGTCTCGATGCGTTTCTGCAGTTTTGCGTGGAGGTGTCGCGCAAGCACCTTTCGCAAGGCGCACCGCTACGCTGTGTGCTGGCGACGACAGAAAACTTGCATCGTCTCGGCTGTCGCGACACAGCCTTCTTCGCCGATGTGGCGGCGTACATCGCAGCCAAGCGCGCGGCCGCACCTGCCGAGAGGGAAAGCGCCGACACTGCCACGGCGGTGTGCGCCGCTCTCGGAGAGGACTTGCTGGGGGAGTACCCCGAGGTGCGCGAGTTCTTGCTGGACGTGGTGCAGCGCGGCGTCAAGGGGGAGTCCGCTATGTCGCCGACGCAGTGGATGAACCTGCACGACCCCTCGAATGCTCTCACCCCCCTGACGGAGCAACAGCAGGAGAGCTGGGACATTGTGGAGGAGATGGTGCGCACCCGCTCGGACGACGTGGATGCGCTTGTTCGGCTGGCGGAGAAGTACATGGAGCTGCTACCGTTCGCGCGCCCCGATGACCACAAGTACTTTTTTGGCGTGTGCGAGGAAAAGGTGCTCAAGCAGGATAAGCTGCTAAAGAAGTGCCTGGACACGATTGTTGACTGCGGTGCCGTAAACCGACTGTCCGCGCAGACGATTGCATCGATCTTGCATAGCCTCGCTGCGATCCGCTTCGAGTACTTCGCATCCGTGAAGCGCTTCATGTCAAGCATCAGTGATGAGCAGTGGCTTTTGATGGAGGCCGCGCCGCTAGTGCAGATTCTCACCGGCATGGATAAGCTCTCTCTCCGCACACCGGCGGTGCTGCGCCGCATTGGTGGACGTCTGACGGAGGTCTGCCGCTTCCTGACACCGTTGGACACTGCGCAGGCGATTCATGCACTGCAGGCGCTGGGCCACAACGACGCCAAGCTGCTGGGAAAGCTTGCCGCCCACGCTGCGGCGTTGGCGCGACGATTCGACGAGGCCAGCATGGCAGTGCTCTTCAGCACACCCTCAATCCACAGACTGATGAGCACGCCTGAAGTGGCGCGACCTCTTCTCCTACAAGCAAGTGCGAAGATCCAGTCGCAACACCGGCGTGAGAAGATATCGGCGTGGGTGCGCCGCTCTGGCTTGCCGCGCGAGCTGATCGATGAAAGTACGAGGCGCCTTCAGGTGACGAGCGGGGATGCCAGGTCCTCGGAAGTTCATCTTCGTCTCACCTAAGAAGGGTGCAATTATGTAGGCTGATTCACAGGGCACGCACACACAGACACACCTATGCGCGTGCCTGGCGGTTCGGCTTTCGCCGTAGCGCCGCGCTAGAGCCAGTGCGGGTCGGCCTTTCGAGGACTGCTGCACTCTTAGGCCATGGCTGCCGCACTTCACATGCCACAGCTGGACGCCTGAGGCGGTGTGCGCGAGGAGGGGGGGGTGCACACTTCGCCTTGCCGACCCTTTCCCTCCTTCCCTCCCCCGCCTCGCTGCACTCTCCACCATCCATTGAAAAGGGGTGGGGCGTGCGAGCTTTTCGTGCGACTGCACCGCCGAGCTGAACACTGCTCTGCCTCTTCCCCTTAGCTGCCTGCCCGCACAAAACGTGTTGGTCTGACGCACTTGCGCGCGCGCACACACACACACACACAGCACCGCATCCTGCCAACCCCAGCACGCATAGACAAGACACCCACACGCATCGAAACAAGCGCACATTATAGAGGCCGCGCATGGCCGCAACTAGGCAGCCGTAGACACGCATACACACACCTGCTAACATTTTTACTTTGCACTCGCCTCCCTCAGCGGAAATGCCGGTCATTCAAACGTTTGTCTCGATTCCGCTTGACCACCACAGGCGCGAAAACCTTGCGCAGGTGTACCGGGCGGTCACCCGTGATGTACTCGGCAAACCAGAGGACCTCGTGATGATGACGTTTTACGACAGCACACCTATGCATTTCTTCGGCTCGACAGATCCAGTCGCGTACGTCAGAGTGGAGGCGCTGGGCGGGTACGGCCCTTCGGAGCCGGAGAAAGTGACGTCCATAGTTACAGCGGCTATCACGAAAGAGTGCGGCATCGCGGCTGACCGTATATTTGTGCTCTACTTCTCACCTCTGCACTGCGGCTGGAATGGCACAAACTTCTAAGCCATCATGGCTACTTCTACCCATGCTGAGATGCGACACTGCAAGTCCGTCTAGTGCAAGCAAACAACGAGATTCAAGTACACACGGCGACGCGGTTGCCATCCAAATGCGCTACGATGCGGTATTTTCCTGAAAAGAATTGTGCCAGGGTCACACAAGCCCCGTTTTTTTTCTCTGAGGTGCATCTTTCCCTCCTCGCCTCGGTGATCTCCCCGCCACTTCTTATCTGAAAGACTGACGTATGCCCAACAGAGAGAATCCGCCTATGACGCCCCCCTGCTGCGGCGCCAGCGTGCCCGAACCATCCTCTGCGCCTACACCCCTCCTCCTTCCGCTCCGTACGAAGGCAGCAGCTTCACAACCACAGTTACACACACACACACACACACACACACACACACACACACCAACACGTCTCCCACCTAAGAAAATGCCGTTTCTGCAGACGATCGTCTCGGTCTCGCTGGACGACCAGAAGCGCGCCAACCTTTCGACAGCGTACGGCACGATCTGCCGCGAGGAACTCGGCAAGCCCGAGGACTTCGTGATGACTGCGTTCAGTGATAAAACTCCGATCTCTTTCCAAGGTTCTACGGCCCCTGCTGCTTACGTACGCGTCGAGTCCTGGGGCGAATACGCGCCCTCGAAGCCCAAGATGATGACGCCGAGGATCGCCGCGGCCATCACGAAGGAGTGCGGCATCCCGGCTGAGCGTATCTACGTGTTCTACTACAGCACGAAGCACTGCGGCTGGAACGGCGCTAACTTTTGAGCGTTGGCCTCGTGCCGTGGGCCGGCTGCCCAGGAAGGGGCGACGCCAAGCTTCTCTATTTCTTTTTCCAACCCAGAGTGTAGCCCAAAAAAAAAAAAAAACAGTTCCTCTGCGCCCTTTCATCCGGGGTGCCAAAACAAAGAAAAGAGGCGGTCGCGCAGGGGCGGCTCGCCGCGTATTGTGCGGGTGCGTGCTTGGGGTCCCGTCCCTTCTTCCACTTTCTCCTATCCGCCGTGTGCCTCGCGCCCCGGGGCCGTGGGGGCTGTTTTCCCCTGGGCTGGGTGCCGTTTTTGTTGGTGCGTGTGGAGGGTCGTCCCGCCCTCGCGGGGCTGGTTTAGCGGGCCACCGGGGTGGCGCGCCGCCAGGGTGCGGGGCACGCGGGTAAGGCCCAGCGCGATTTTTTTTTTGGCCGCGGGGGCAGCGCCGGCGGCAGGCCGGCGCCTGCGTTTCTACAGAAGCACTCTTCGGCGCTTTGGTGCCAGGAGCAGCGCCGCCGCCTCCGCCGGGCCGGGGAACATGGCATTTATGTCCTTTGTCTTTCCACCTGTGGCTGCTGCGTGTGTCTCGACGCCGGCGCCGATGGTGGAGAGGTAAAGGTGCCCGTGGGACGGGAGCAGCACTGCAACCGATTCAAATGCGATCGCGAAGAGCCGGCACGCGACGCATGGGAGTCGCTCGCCAACAATAAGCGCCTTCTGGTCTGCCGTGGGAAGAACCGGAGGGGCGGCGTGGGAGAGCACTTGGGTTTCTAAGTGCTCGAGCAGCTTCTTCTCCGCATGGCAGCCCTTCTCCCCAGTCACCAGCACGAACTCACCAATCTGAAACACCCCTGCGACACCCCAGTCAGCGACGGCTGCCTGGAGACTCTCTTGCGTGAGCGTTTCGTTGTTCGTGGCAACGTAGCAGCGCCTTAGAGCGCCGCTGCCTCCATGGGACGATGAGGAGCGGGACGGCAAGGCTGCCCTGTCGGCAAGAGCTATCGGTCCATCCTTCGGCATGAGCATCACCTGCACTTCGTCTGCATTGTGCAGGCTGTGATGACACTGGAGATAGTTGTGCAAGGGGTGGACAAGCGCGCGCGCGAGGTTGGAAAGGTAGCGGTCCAGCATGAAGGGCGAGGAGGGGCGATCGTGCGGCCTCCCCACTCGCTGGTACAGAGCTGGGTGCCGAGTAGTTTTGAGATCAGACGTCTTCATGGTGCCGTGTCGGAGGACGAGCTCGTTGATATTCGCGGTGCCTGCCAGGTCGTAGCGATCAAACGGCATGTCAGCCGTGCCTCTTCGGCAGTGTACCTTTGCGTGCTGCGGCTCCCAGCCATGCTTTGCAGCGCTCGCACTCCACACAGCGCTCACGGCATCGCTGGTGTCAGCTGCTTCACCTACTGGCGCCGTGCCACGGGGGCGTTTCTCAGTCCCTGCTGCCTTTCCGACGCTCTTCGCTACAGAGCTCGAGTATGCAGCCGTGGACTTATGCGGCTTTGGCTTGCTCTTCTTCACGCGCCCGCGTACCTCTTTATGCTGCGGTGGGGTTGACTTTCTTCGTATCATACTTGGAAAGCGCACAAGGGTCCCTTACGTTCTGCCGAAGATACAGGAAGGCATTGAAGAAGAAAAGGGTGACTGGCGGGGGTGGGTGGGCGGCGGATGATGACAGAGGTGTATGCGTTTCACGAGAGAGGTAAAGTGGGAGAAGGAGCCGCATATTTTCCGTGGGCCACATGTGCGTCATATCGCGTGTATAGGTCGTGGCTCACGGCGAGCGCCCCCACCCCCTCCCGCATCGTACGATGAAGGCAGGTGGAGGGGAGGCTGATGCCGGGCAGAGGTGCCGACTCCCATGAAGCAGTTGTGACGTTCAGATGGAGCAGAAGTGACTTTACTCCTCTACTTGGTTGTTGTTATCCAGCGGAGATGGCGCTGCATAGAGGGAGGGAGCAGGGAAGGGAGGCGCATCCCACGAGGGCTCAAACGGCGAGTACAGGACTCAGACATGCACACGCAACAGCAGACACCCGCACACAAGGTCGATAGAACAGACGGGCACAATGGACGCTCGACCTGCCCTCACCCTATGTTTCAACGAAACCCCAAATCCGATTCCAGCGTACGTTTCGTGGCTTTCGCACACACACACACACACGTGTGCTTGTGTGCCGGTGCACAAGAGCAGGTGGCAAAAGAGAGACGCTCGATGGTTAAGGGATATGCGCTCACGAGAAAGAGCCGGGTACAAGCGACAAGGAAAAAGAAGTCAGCCAGCGAAGCGGATGGCGACAGGAGAGACAGGAAGGCCATGCGCCACCATCGCCAAAAGCACAACCAAGCAAGGAGGAGGGACACAAGAACTGCCGAAGAGGATTGCGTGAACAAGTGTGAGAGTGGCGAGAGAGTCGCGAAAGGACAGGAGAGAGGAGGGGGAAGGGGGGGGGGAGCGTGGAAAAGCAAAAGTGCAACTGGAAGTCTCGTACGTACTGCGAGGAGACAGACAACGAAGAGGTTGAAAGAATAACACATGGTCATCTCTGTGCGTGTATGTGCGGCGGGAGTGATGCGAAGAGCTTGCGTGTGCTCTTTTGCGTATCTTGAAGCAGAGGAAGAGTCCCGTTGGCGCCGATAAGCGCACACACGCCTAATCGCACACCAGGAGGGCTGCATTCTTGCCGGGGTGCACGTAGTCCACCGCGCCAGCCACTTGCCCCAGCCGCAACGCTGGCACAGCTTTCCAGTATCTAGCATCTGGATGCTTGCAAGGCACGCCCGAAGAATGGAGGAAATGTAGCAGCAAGAAACCAAAACACAGATGCGCTGCGGCGATGGAGGAAGTTCGGCAGAGGCACGTAGTCGGTTCTGTTCTCTTCCACTTTGTCGGCATAGTGATGCCACGATGTGCCGTTCTTGTCACCACTGATGCGTCCGATGAAAACCAGACGGCCGTGCAGCGTAAGGTGCTCGACAGCCATCCGCTGCGGGGTGCTGCCCAGTCCCTCGTACACGATATCAAAGCCTTTGGGGGCCAATCAGCACATGCCTGCCGCCAACTCCTCCTCAGGCTTCTTATAGATGACCTAGTCGCACCAGATGCTGCGCAGGAATTCGGCCTTCTCTGGCGTGCTGCACGTGCCCGCGACGCGTTTGCAGTTGTACTTCTTGAGAAGCTGCACCTCGATGCTTCTGGTGCCGCCACTGGCAGCAGTGATAAGGGCAACGTCCAGCGGCTTCGATCGGCACAGCTCGCGGATAGACACGGCAGCAGGTGGTCCGCCGAAGTTGATGGGGACGTACTTGCGGTCTTGCTTAAGTACGCACCAGTGTGCCTCAGCGGGCACATCCTGGTGCTCGCTGTAGCCACCGGGACAGTACACCACTACTGCATCGCCAACGGCGACGTTCTGCCCGCCATCTCTGAGGCAGACGACCTCACCAAGGGACTCAAGGCCAAGGTCGTAAGACACAGCGTCCTGCGGACGAGGAAACGGCCGCTCTCCACGTGGTCAGGAATCGGGAAAGACGCGATTTTGGTGGCCTTCTGGAAGTCCTTGTGCCCTTCTCGACAACTTGCAGCTTCAGGAACATCTTTCGAATGAAAGCGGGAAGGCGAAAGAGAGGGCGAGTTGGAGGAGAGGGCGGGGAACGGAGAGTGGGTACAATACGAAGACTGATGCGCTGAGAAACACACACACACACACTAAACGTGTGCGTGGGTGTGGAACGCCGGCGGCTACGCACCAACGGAAAGACAGAGTGAAATGGGAAGGGATAGCCCGCGCATAGGCAGATGAGGATATGGGAGCACGATACAGAGAGACCAGAAAAAACAGAGAGAAGGGGAAAGGGAAAAGGGAAAGATACGCGCTAGGAGAGATGGACGAAAGGGGCCCGTGCGCGCACTGATGTGGTGCGATGCAACCCAACAAGAGCGAATCGGGAAAAGCAACAACGAGAGCAACTACCGATTGCCTGTTCCGCCACAGTTGATCAAGGAGATAGTAGGAGGCACCGTAAGGCAGTAGCGCAACAAAATCGTCTTGCAATGGAGAGCAGTGTGCTCCCATCTCATGCGTAGGTGGAAAGAAGCGTCTCTCCGACGCGACAAGCGCGCCGGCATCTGTCATTGCGGCTCTGGTTTCTTTGAGGAGGGGATAGGGTGGGGGCGAAAACACATCCTTCACCCATCACCGGTTCCCCATCCCCGTGAGTCTTGGTTTACTGCTCCGTCTAAAACTGCTTTTCCTCCTAGCATGAACTTGACCTTCTGGGAAGGGAAGCAGACCGCACGCAGATACACATGCACACAAAGGCACCTTTGTCGTGGACACGGACGGCGAAAGAAATGGAGACGCAAGAAAAGAAGGGGTGCCGTTGAGAGAGGAAAAAAACATGAAAAGAGAGGCTGATGCTCATGTGAGTTACCTTAGTCGAACATGTCCGAGACACCGTCATTTCGTTCAGCACCACACGCCCTCGCACATGCCCGCACGCACGCACGCACGCACACAAGACAGTCCATACAAATCAGGGATATAAAATTAACAAAGTCGCATACCAACACCGCACAACTGCCGAGGCCGAGGGCAAATGGGTGGGGGCAAGAGGAAAGGGGGTGCAGAGCGACGCACTCGCATTGCCTCATATGCTCTAGTTGGCGTGCCGAGATGACGCCTGGGTGCCTTCCTGCTCGTCAGAACCCGATCCCGTCCCGGGGCTGCTCTCCTCTTCATCTTCCTCTTCCCATTCCTCGAACTCCTCCTCCGCATCCTCCTCGTCGTAGCTGTCGTCATCGTCATCTTCATCTTCCTCGAACTCGTCATCGTTGCTGTCCGTCGAGTCGTCCGTGTCGTAGTCGTCATCCTCTATCGACCACTGATCCATCTCCTCTTCATCGGCGCCCATCGCGCTGTCCTGCTCCTCCTGCACGGCGGGCGAGGCAAAGGCGCCGTGATCCGGGTACGGGCCGGCGGAGAGACTGAAGAGCCGGATAACGGAATCAATGTCTTGGTCGAGAATGGCGGCGCAGTAGCGGTCGGAGGGGTCGACAGCAAAGGACTTGAAGGAGGGCCGCACCTCCTCGGAGAAGACGCTGTCGAGGGTGTAGCTGTCCACTGCCGAGACGATGGGGAGGTGCGTGCCGGAGATACGAGAGGCCTCGCGGAAGCTGTACAACACTCGGCCCGCCTTCGAGCAATGGAAGCTCGTCGTCTTCTGAAACGACGGGACTGTCTGCATCATGCGCCACGTTCGCATGTCCCACACTTTTTCGTCGATGATGACAAGAGGCAATTTGGGGTGGAAGACGCTCGCGAATGACTCGGTGATGCGGTCGAAACGGAAGATAGGCTTCTCGGGCGTCCGCAGGTCCCACAGGATGGCGTCGTTCAGCACCAGCTGCGAGGTACAGTCGAACAGGGCCACGTTTGCCATGTTCTCACCTGTCCAAATCGGGTCTGACAGGGTGCGCAACTCGACTCCGGTGACAAGGTCGTGTACACGGCAGGCATGCTCCTCCTCCCTTGTGACGACGGCGAGTCGATTGTCGCGCGAAAAGCGCAGCGTGCGGCACTCCGTCAGCTCCTGCTGCGCCACTGGCAGGAGGTTGCGGCGCATCACGTGAGCCTTGTGAGAGTCATTGACGGCTGCGATGAGGCTGCCGTCGTCGGACACGACGACGGCTGAGATGGCCTCATTCTCAAAGACTAGGTGCTGCTCGAGCAGCTTCTCGTCCGGCGTCTCCTCAGGGAAGGTGTCGAAGAGAGCAATGGAGCCCTCAGAGGTTCCAATCATGATGGAGTCACCACCATCGCAGAACGCCACGCTCTCCCCTTGCAGCTCCTCTCCACTCCCCGTGATGTCGAACATAAACGCCGGGTAGCGGTACGTGAGCCAGTTGGCGTTTGTTTGCGTGCGCAGCGTAAACTTGCCGCCGCAGCGGCGCCGCAGCAGGCGGTTGAACTCGTTCCGCGTGTCGTCAAGCGGGATGGGCAGTGGCAGGTATACGTGCTTCTTCGTCAGGTCAAACTGCGGAAGGGTTTCAATGGGGTTTGGACAGCGCTCCTGTTGTTGGCGCAGGTACGACCGTATGACTCCGTCCAGCGAAGGCGTCGGCCCCTTGGCGGCCGCATCGCTGATCGACATCGAGGTGGCGGTTGCACCGTCGTTGTACGGCGCACCTGTGGCGGGGGACGATTTGATGCCACTCTCGCTCCGCAGTGCCGCCGCTGCCGCGGAGAGACCTTCGCTGTCCAGGTGCTCTGCGATGAGCTGGAGCAGTGAATCTTTAGAGTAGTCCACCACCGCGCGGCCGATAATGGCTTGCCGCTGTTCCATCTCCAGCGGATCGACGGCGTGAACCTTCACGACATCGGCCTGGCTCACGCCGCCAAAGGCGCTGGGCATGAATGACTTGAGGTTGTCCATGAAGTGCCCAGCCGGGCCAAGCTCTGTTGGCAGCTTTCGGGCCCCGACAACGGAGATGAACTCACGTTGAACATCGCTGTACTGGGCAGACAGGTCCTGCGCCAGTGTTCGTATGTTGAGCGCTTCGAAAAGAGCCGCCGTGTCGCTGTATCGCCGGAGTACCGCCATCAACTGCACCGCCCGCGCCACCACGGGGAAGTAGTTGAGCTTTGCCGACATGGAGGCATCCTTTCGAATTTTGAGCACCTCCAAGAGCGCTCGCACGCCGTCACTAGCACGGAAGGCGCCGCAGGCGTTGTTGAAGTTCGCAACAGCGCTTTCGTCCGCCACGTCTGCTGGTGGATTTGTAATGTGGATGAGGATCTGAAGCGCCGCCACCACGCACGGGAGAAGGTGCCCCTCACGGGAGGTGTTGCGGTTCTGGGACGACACTGCAAGATCGTTGACAATGGCCAGAAGCTGCGCTATTCCAGACTCGTGCGAGCGCACTTCGGCTATCAGCGGGCGCACATACGGGATAACAGTCAGCGCGCACAGCGCCTGCAGCGATGCGATGAGGAGGTCCCACCGACTTTGAACAAAGAAGAAGTTGGCACAGCGGAGAAGCAGCGTATGCATTCCTTTGTCTACGAGCTGCTGGATGGCGCCAAGCCGCTCCGCCGTCAACAGACTCTGCACGTTTTCGGCCGACACTCCAGGAAGCCCAGGCGACGGCGCGGCGAGGAAGCCAAGGATTGCGTCCACTGTTGGCGGATCCCGCGGAAGGGACGTGATGCGCGACGACTGTGTCACCAGCGCCGACAGCACCCGGTGCTTCCGGAAGATGACCTTGGTGGAGAGCATCAAGTGCGTCACGAGGTAGATGTTGAGGCATCGCAGCAGTGCGAGGAGCAAGTCGCTGTGCATCACGTCGAACTGCTCTTCCGAAATCTTGAGACACCGTTCCAGCGCCTCGATCGATTCCATTGGCCCGCTTTCGGCTTCAAAGTAGTCTATCACAATGGGAAAGCTCAACGAGTGGAAAAGAAACGCACCCACACTGCTCTGCACGTCACTGTTTGTTGTGTGCTTCCACTGGTCGATGATGAACTGCATGATCGGCTCGAAGTAGCTCCTCTGGCGTCGTAGCAGCTCCTCAAACACCGCGGTTTTGGCCAGATGGGAAAGGACGATGGCACAACCATACGTTGTGTACACCTCCAACTTGCCCTGTACCAGACGCAGAATGCGGCTCACACCGTCCGCATCTAGGAAGAGAAACGCCAGCTTCTTGTGGGATAGGATCGCACTGAGCACCCACCCAATGCGGGCCAGCATCTCACGCTCCAGGCGGTAGCAGCGTTTCATCGAAATGAGGTTCACATCCCACTGCAGGAGACTGCGCACCATTTCTTCTTGCATGGCTTCGTTTGCGTTGTGTTCGGCGAGTGTTTGGCGCACGGAGCGCTCTGCAGCTTCGCGCGCTTGCTCGTTCTCAAGAAATCTGGCACGGATGTCGATGGAGTCCAGTACCGTGAGCGCAGACTCAATCGTCTGAAACTGCAAAACAGGAAGAATGGCATCACTCTGCTGACACAGAATACCAGCCACGATACCGATCTGAAGCAGCTCCAGCATCCGGATGTCCGTCCGCGTCACATTCAGCGTTTTCACACGCAGGTACGTTTCCCATGAAACTACCTCGTAGTGCGGCGAGCCAAACTGGTACAGAAAAAGGCTGTCTTGCTCCCCTGCCGCTGGCTGATCCAGGCTCGGAATCCAGCGCACAAGCACCTCATCCTCTGTGCATCCCTCCACAACACCGTAGTCGCAACCTTTTCCTTGCTGGCCGCTTTTCCAGCCTGGGCCACGTCCAACTCGGTCTCCGGCTTTCGGAATCCATCCATCGAGGTATAACTCTACCTCAGCGGGACCTTCATGGCGCGCATTCTTAGTGTCCTGCGGCGTCGCACTCCGGTCGAGCCGTTGCCGCTTTCGCACACCATTCCCTGTAGGTTCAGGAGGCGAGGCCTCGGCTGTGAAAGTTGGTTCGGCGGAGCGCGGCAGCGGCGAGTCTGGGGCGGTTTTAGCCACCGGCGAGGCTTCGCTTGCTTCATCCATTGCCACTTCTTGCACTTGCTGCTGCGTCAAAATAGGGGATCGGCCTGGCGAGGACCGGCGCGAGGTGGGGTGTGAGTCCATGTCGCTGGCCACAGCGACCGACCGGTACCGCTGCGGCGACCTTCTCTGGGAGCGCGAAGTCAACGTGGTTTCCCTGTGAAGCGGGAAGTACCCATATAGCTGATGAACCCAGTGGCGAAAGCGCTGCAGCAGCACCTTCGGCATATTCTGTGCTAGCGCTTCCGATACAGTTTGCTCATCTTGATCGAGCATGCTGAACATGAGCGATAGCGGAACAAGCCGCTTGCGTGGATTCTTCTCCGTAGCGAGCGCCTTACACAAGTCGTACATAGAGATCGGATCAAGGAAGCTCTCGCGCGAGCCCTCTACCACCAATAACGCGCAGTGCGAGGCAGTGCACTGTGTGCGCTCCATTCGGGCGTAAAATTCAAGAAGTAGATCGCGACCCACAGCGTTCCTCATTTCTTCCCTGTTCAGCTGCTGCTCGTAGTTGAGGCCGAGGACCTCGCCCATGTGATCACAGAAAACAGTATTGTGGTGGATTGCATGAGCAAGTGACTCGAAGGGCACCCGGTCCTGCATGTTCAGCGTTGCCATGTAGGAGTCTGAGCAGCGCTCATTTTCCTCATCCAATACACACAGTAGCCTTGCCCACAAGAAGCCATATAACTCTTGCAGCTTAAGTAGACTCCGCAGCGCGTTTTCGCGCTCGGCGATGGCGCTGCTAGTGAGAGCTGGTGTGGGGGCGGCCTCCTCTTCATTGGTAGAGCTCGTTGCACCTGCCATCTCGTTCTCCACAGCTGTGCTTTTCTCTTTCAAACTGCCGTACGCTTTGAGGAGACGCTTCATCAATTCCTTGACGAGCGGAACAGACTTGCTCGAAAAGACAAAGTCGTCGTCATCGTCGTCGGCTTCTTCGAATAGAGAGTCGTCATACAGAGAGTCGTGGTCGCTGCCTAGCTCTATCGAGATTTCTTCCATATCCGATGTGAGGCTCATAGTGGTAGAGTTACAGCTTTGAAATAGAAGGTCCTTGTGGCGTGTTTTGAGGAGTGGCGCCTTGCGTAATACCAATCCGGGGAGGCAGCCGTACTGGCTTTTGATAAAAGGAATGTTGGCACGACCGAGGTGCGCGAGCGGAGACAGAGGCAATAGAATGGATTGAGGTAGTGCAGCATGCCGGAAAGTGAGTCTAGGGCAGAAGTAAGGGTGATGCAGCTGCTAGCATACCCCCGAAAGCGCTTTGGTGGACGTCTGCAGATGCTTGGTGGCTTGCCGCTACGGAGAGGGTCGCGATCGAAGATTGTGGGGTCTGTAGCAGTGCCCACCCTTTTCTGGTATTTGCTAGTTGCAGCAAAAGTACTTCGACAAAGCGTGGCGCTTGCCGGCAAACACGCATTCCGTGCATAGCGGAACTTCTGAAGGACGAAAAAAAAGGGTGTATCACGGCACGCCGCGAAAAATAGTTCAGACATCACATAGCTTTTCATGGATGTGGCCAAATGCGGATAGTTCAAACTGTTACTTTGCCGTTGAAAGTGTCAGGCAAATGTGTAGAGCGTACTAGTTAAGCGCAGAGTGATTACTTACCATAAACGTAGAAGGGTGCTTCGTCGTTCCAATCTGCGTTGAAGTGCATCAAGGTTCGCTGCCGCAGCGTGGTGGAAGCAAGCACCTTTTCGTCGAGCTTGCGAGAGGTCACGACACACTGAATGCTAGGGACTTGAGCGATGACGTTTGTCAATTTCGTCATGAGATCGTCGTCAAACATCCATGAGTGCGTGAAGAGAACGGTCACTCCCTCCTCCTTCAGCCTTGCTGCACACTTCACCAGGTCCCCCTGCACCCACACAGCTTCCTTTTCGGAGAAAATATCGGAGTAAAGCAGCTTTGCTCGCTTCGATGCCTCTTCAGCTGCCCGGATTCGCGACGGAATAATCTCTACACCAACGCTCTTCGGACACTTGGTCTCAGAAAGTACCTGTAAGCAAACGTTACCGACTCCACTGCCAATATCACAAAACACGATCCTGGCCTCCAGATCAGCTTGGGATTCACCCTCGCTTTCGAGGAGTTCTCTTTTCCGCCCATCAAGGAGAGAGGGAATAATTGCCTTCGTCCACATTTGGCGGACGCCGTTCACGTCGATAATGCCAATCTGTGCAAACACATTCGGTTGCACCGTGATAGATTCCTCTCCGAGCTCCAACTCTCCGCGACTTTCGTACTCTTCGGAAAGGTGCTTGTAGAGAAGAGGCTGCATAACGGCAAAGTTGGGAGGCGGCGATGTAAGTCCCAGTGGTCGGTAATTGGCGGTGATCGAGTGGTGGCGCAGGTAGTTCATGTACGTCAGCGTTCCTCCGCCAACAGCACCGACGACTAAACCGGTGGCGATAATTCGAAACGCACGGGGGGTAACAGCAATCTTCAAGACCACCAACGTGCCAACGGTGGTACAGCCAAACAGCACCAATGTAGAGTACATGGCCCTGTCTACTAACAACGCAGAAACAGAGCGAAAAGGGGCAAGATATTGTTGAGTGTGGTGCGGGGAAGCCCATTCTCAAAGGTTCTGAGGCAGCAGAATGAATCCACTGTCAGCACAACGCTCATTTTTTTTTGTGTGAGCGCACGACAGTCTTTTCTTTTCTGCGGCAAAACAGTTTGCAGCCTGGTCAATAGCAGCCCACGCCATCTATTCGAGAGTTCGCTTGCTATTTTGGCACATTCAAGCTTTTACAGCTGCTGAGCAGCATCATAAAGTCTCAAGGTAGCCTTGCATCCTTTTCCATTAGCTCAACAATGGGTTGACCCTTCTTCAAGAGCTCGCTCATGGAGCGCTGAAAGGTCACGGATGGTGCTTCGCTACAGCAGCACTCGCAGTGATCACTCCAAAAAAAAACCTTTTGTATGCCTTTCGTTTTCAAGCTTTGCACGAATGGAACAGATGCACTCCTACTGGCCTGGGAAAGTGTGGAGTCGCGGTGAGCTTTAGTAGGGAGAGTGGTGGGGGGGGGGTGGAGGGACCTGCAGTGGGTGAGGGTTCCTGAGGCGGTCTTCGGGGAACTGCGAGGAGACGGTGTCGTTTTCACCCTTTGCCTCCCATGTCATCTCATGCGGGGGAAGAGCGCGAGACGGCGTCTGAATTCGATGCAGGCAGGCAGCGGTGGCAGCGTTGATTTTGTGCGTGAGTAGCTCTTTGAACTACAACTCAAAGAAAATGTTTAGAGCCTGCCGCGAAGCACCGCTCTTCAGGCAGACAGGAATGGCTCGGTGCAGGTATTCAATCTGTCGCTTAGAGACAGTCTATGACATGCGGGACTCGGCGATCATCTGTCCTCGAATATCCACCTTCCTCTTTCTGCTTTCCCTTTTTACCCTTTTCACTGCAGGTTCTGGAGACACGCCACACTCCCAGTGGAGGCATCGAAGACGCCTAAAAAGCCGTGAAGGTGACATCCTTATACGCAGGCACGGCACGGATCATCTCCGAATGAACAACGTTATTGAAAATGCCCTGCGGGAGACACCCATCACACTCGTGGTCTGCGGGCTGATGGGGATGCTAGGCGTTATGTCGTCGTTGGAGGTGATTCATCCTCTCTACTTGCTGCTTAGCCCGTCGTTAGTGTTCAAAGAGCATCAGTACTGGCGCCTGGTCACCAACTTCCTCTACTTTGGTCCAATCAGCGCTCACTGCATCATGGAAATCCAGTGGATCTACCTGGTGAGCTCTTACCTTGAAGCGCAGTATTACCACAGGCGACCGCTTGACTACATCTTCCTACTCTTGATCATCGGCTGCTCGCTTTTGGGCCTGCGGTTTTCGTC
Source organism: Leishmania aethiopica (assembly GCA_003992445.1). Taxonomy (NCBI): domain Eukaryota; phylum Euglenozoa; class Kinetoplastea; order Trypanosomatida; family Trypanosomatidae; genus Leishmania; species Leishmania aethiopica. Next base: position 733,125 of record RZOE01000012.1, read on the forward strand.
GATTGTGAATGTGCCATACCTAAGCTACATGTTAGGCACGTGCCTGACATACGTTATGAGTCGTCTCTTCAACGACATGGAGGTTGCCATCTTTTTTGTGGTTCCGGTTCCAATGCGCCTTCTCCCGTTTGTGCTTCTGATCATGAACACAATGGTATCTGGAATGACGAACGAGGTCCTGGGCAATGTTCTCGGGCACATCTTATGGTATTTTTTAGAGGTGTTTCCTCGCATCACGGGGCAGAGTCCTCTTCGAATCCAGCGTGTGTTCGAGCGAGCATTTGCTGCACCGGCACGCCAGGCAACATAGTTTGGTCATGGGCTCAGACAACAACAACAAAAGTAGTAAATGACCGGGCTCCTCTCCCTCAGTTTTGAAGCCTCTTAGAATCGCTTGACTCCAATGGCGGACACAGACCGATTTCGGTTTAGCTTCCTCAAAAGTGCTGTTTTGATGCGCTGGCGGCGCTGGCGTTTTGATCACATACCTTGATTGCTTGCCGCACGTCCTTCTCTCCCATTGTGGATACTTGGCTTCTTACGGCTTTCTGGCAGTCCAAAGCTGCTTTTTCTTATTTATTTCCCGGGCGTCGCATGAACTCGAGAGAACTGCCAGGATGTCGCGTCAGCTTCTCCAACGGTGCTCGAAAAAGCACCTTGTGATCCACATGGACATTAACAAGACCATTATTCAGGTCGACCAGGCCGGTGGCCGCACCATGGATGATGTTCTGAATAGTAATGTTGCTGCAAACACGTTTGGGCTTGTCGACCCAACTGACAACCAGTGGCGGCCTCTCTACTGCACTGCTGATGCGCCGGTTGTGCCACCAGATGCCCACAGTGGCCCTATAATGTCGTATGAAGCATACATCGACAGCCTGCATTGCGCTCCTCCGGGGATGCAGGAGCTGCCAAAGGCAGAGCGCGATGCCGTGTGGAAGTCCGTATCCAGCCTCCGGCGACAGGCTACGAGGAAGTTCACTTTTCCTGGGGAAGTTGGCGAGTCATATGCACCGCTAGTCGACCTGCAGCGTCAGCACTTGAAGCACAGTGACGGGTACTACATTATCCCTGCGTTTTTCCACATGGTCAACACACTCTCAGAGCTGAATTTGCGGTTCACGCTCATTTTCAGAACCTTTGGTAGCGATTTGAACACTGTTCTGCAAGAGTGGAGATCGTTTGTCCTTGGGACGCATGCGTGCAAGCCGTCTGGCCCAGTTTTGCAGGAGCTAAAAGAGAACTATATTGAGCCACTCTCAGGGAGTTTTTTCCGGCAGGCGGATGACGTATACATTTGCTACGGGCCTCGCGTATCACTCTCGTCATACCTCAAGTCGGGCTTTGAGGAGACAGATCCTGTCAAGGTACTGGAGTATCTGCATCAAGTGCCTGGGTGCACGTCGGCTTACAAGACATCCTTTGCAGATCTCAAGGATCATTTGGTGGAGTACTTTGCCCGTTCCAAGAACATAGGTGGGCTTGTGGATTACTACCCCACTTGGGCACAGGCAGCAGAACACCGCACTGGAGGAAAGGTGTTCCCGATTTCGCAGAACGACCCCAGATACTACTTCGTCTTCTTCGACGACAACATTTTTATTGGGGATGAGCACTCTATTGTGGATGTCCGCGAGGCAGAGGGCGCAAAAAGCATTGTTGATGTGGAGGTAGAGAGGAAGTACTGCGTTCCCGTGAATGCATTCAGAGCGATTGTAGACAAGGAGTACTTCGTCAACGAGCTGTGCGCGTGCTTGAGGTTGCAGGACAGCGAATTGTGACTGGTGATGTGTAACTGCCTCAATCGCAGTTTACAATAATACACGTCTGACAAACAAACAAACAAAAAAAAAACAAGCAAGCCTGCATTTTTGAGGGCGTACCGCTACCAATGGTGCTACTCCTTTGACTGAATACATCATGGGAAAGCCGCGTTGCAACTAGCATGTGGAGGACGAAAGTTGTCCCCTGGACGCGCAAGAAAACAAGAGCTTGCCTTGCTACAGCACCGCTGTCTGTGCTTTATGACGCTTGCGCTCTTCGTTGTGCCTTTGACTCGACTCATGAAGTCACTTCTCCAGGTGCTCGCCAACTCCTCCTACAAGAACTCGTCGCATGACTGAATTCAAGAAGTTGACGACGCTGGCCGACACCCTCGCCCAAGATGTGTCCACTTTGAGGGCCTGCTGCGCAGATGCCAGCGATTGCGATTGCGACGGGAGCGCGGCCAGTGGTGTTGACTCCCGTCTATTTGCTTGTGATGCGGAGCATTTGCACCTACTCTCGACCCGAATTCGTGAGGCTGTCGCCGACGGTATTCCAAGGCTGCGGAAAATTGTGCTGAAAGCACGGGAGACGGATCCCGATAGGCAAATCTATAACGAGGCGATGTGCGCAAAGATCGAAGCACTCTTCCTTGTGTTCTTCGAAGCCCTTCGGCTTTTAGCACCTGACTATTTTGATACCCTGACGGAGAGGGACGTCTCTCTGCCTGAGGATGCCAAGGAGCGCAACGTATTGGACGGTTTGCTCGACGCAGACTTCGATCCTAATGTGCTCTTGGAGGAGTCAGCGTCTTTGCAGGCGGCGGATAATGTGCACAACCGCTACATACTACATCGAGCAAAGGCGGAGGCGTGGCAGTCACGCGTAGCTCAGGGATTGGCAGATGCAGTGGCGTTTGAATCGCAAAATCGTGCTTTCATTTTAGCCGAGGAAAAAGTCAGCCGAGTAGCTGTGCTTGAGGCAAAACGAGCCGACAAAGTACGTGTCACAAAGATCATGGAGGTGCGGGCAGAGTTAAAGTGGCAGACTGAACTGCAGCGGAGGGACGCAGAGCGGAGTCTCCTCAAAACTGCCGCCGCAGCTATCAGCGACATTGATGCAATCCCCTTTTTTCTAGGCAGCAGCATATCGGACGAGGCTCTTCGAGTTACGATCGCAGGCCATGCTCTTCAGCTGATCAAGGCCCTCTTGAGTACGCCAGAGGATATGAACATTCGTCGACTGCGAAACAACAACGAGCATCTTCTGTGTGACTACGGCCACCCGTGCTTGAGTGCCTGTGACCCTGAAACCGGAGAGCGATGCGTTTGTCAGACGGTTGTTTCTGCAGCTGAGGTGCTGTGGTGCCGCATAGGATACATTATCCGCTACACAAAGGTGCCTAATAGCTCCCTCGACGTGTTGAGAAGTGAGGCTAAGGCCCACTCCTTGCGCCTTCCATGTGGGCGAAGCTTGTCAGCGCACAACTACGAACCAATGGGCTTCGAAGACTACTCGGAACGACTCTTTGAGCTCGCGGAGCCGGATGCAATGGAGCGGGCGGATAAATGGATGGAGTGGTATGCCATGATGCAACGCATGGAGTCGACGCTATCAAGCATGATACCCAGATCGTGTAGATAGCCAACGCTCAGCATTTCTTATCCTTTTCCTGATATGCAACATTGTGAGAATGCACATACACACACACACACACACATACGTGTCTTTGCAGGGATGCTATCAAAGCAGGCTGGCACCACTCACAGAAAGGGACTAGGGAGCAGCTACCAGCTTTTTGTCATGCGTACAGAAATGACTGATGCCCAATGTCGCTACCTCTCTTGCGTCATGCAAGCTGATTGCTCTTCATTCTACTGATGCGATTCCTCTCCTCAAATCCCACGTTGTGCTCATTTTCTGCCTTGTTTGCCCCTCTCAATCCTTGCTATTCGCGGCACTGCAGCTCATAAGAATATCTGCGCGTGCGGAGGAACGCAGCTTTTTTTTTTCTGGTCTCCCTTTTCTCCCCCCTTACGTGAAGCTCGTCCATTCACGTAGGCTTTGTATCTCCCAACCCGGACCTGAAGCACGCCTTGACCGCGGTGTGCATCGGCGCTGTGGTGTAGAGACTTCGGTGGGCCCATGCGCGGCTCCTGAATCAATGGAGCTTTTATTTACAACTTTGGCACATTGCGTTTGCTCTCTTGCTTTCACCGAAACTGTGTTCACTCCTGTCGGCGTGGGTGGTGTTGTTTTCTGATTTTTTTTTGTTTGCGCCATTTCTCTGCGGGCAGTTTAGAGCGTAGTAGTGATGCACCCCGAAGATGGCGTGGGCACATCGGGTGCTGCTCCGATCTCCGCGTCGGAGGCATTGCATAGCTTTGGTGGGTGCCTCACAGCGTATGAAAGGAAGGAGATAGTGCAGTACGAGACCATTCACTACGTCGGCCAAAGGTGCGTCGACAAGATGGGGTCGCCGACCAACGGCCGCAATGACGGGTACGACACCGAGGAGGGTGAATACATCTTCCGCGTCAAGGACCACATCGCTTACCGCTACGAGATCCTCAAGGAGTTGGGAAGCGGCGCATTTGGTCAAGTCTTCAAGGCCATCGACCATTTGAATGGTTCAGTTGTAGCGGTGAAGATGATTCGAAACCAGCGCAAGGTACTGCAACAGGCCGAGCAGGAGATTCGCATGCTACAGCATGCGAACGACCGCGATCCAAAAAGACTCTACGGCATCGTGCGCATGACAGACAACTTCAAGTTTCGCGGGCATACATGCATCAGCTACGAACTCCTGGGCTCCAACCTATATGAATACCTTAAAGCGAACAACTTTTTCCCGATGACACTGTCGTTGATCCGCAGCGTTGCTGCACGCATGCTGGTGACGCTGACGTTTCTAGCGCGCGAGAACATAATTCACTGCGACCTGAAGCCCGAGAACATTCTGCTGCGCGACGACGACCCGTCTGTCGTGAAAGTGATCGATCTAGGGTCTGCGAGCTTCGACGTGAAAAACATGTACACATACATCCAGTCGCGCTTCTATCGCGCGCCGGAGGTAATCATGGAGCAGAAGTACGACAAGGCAATCGACTGGTGGAGCTTCGGATGCATACTGTGCGAACTGGCCAACGGCGACCCCGTCTTTCCCGGCGAGGATGAGAAAGATCAGCTAGGGTGCATCATGGAGTACTTAGGGCCACCGCCACAGGGCTTTGTAGAGATCTCCTCTGCACGGCGGAGGCGCGAGTTCTTCGACGAGCGTTACAAGCCGCGACGCCGCACGACGTGCAAGGGTAAGCAACGCGAGCCAGGGTCGCGATCGCTGGCGACGTTCGTGGCTGTTTCAGAGGACGACGACTTTTTGAGTTTTGTGCGCCTCTTTCTGCAGTGGGAGCCGTCGAAGCGGGTCCCACCGCGCGAAGCGATGAGGCACCGCTGGATCTGCGGCGAGTTTGTCTTTCCCACCCAGTCGGAGGAGAAACCGGAGCTGTCATCCTTGACAAAGGAGAGCAAAGGCTCTGCCACCGGGTCGCTCAAGGCGTGTATGTCTCAAGAGCCTGCCGCACCACTCAAAACGGAGGCATCCACATCCGCCACCGTGCGGCAACCTTTCACGGCGCGCGGGGCGCCGGCGGATTTGCTATCGCCGAGTGCTGCGCGTCAAAGGGTGCAAAGGCCGGCGCCGTTGCCGCAGCCGCCCACTGCCTGCAAAGGCAGAGCGAACTGCGACGCCCTCTCAGGTGACGGTGCCATTCTCGTGGACACAGTGCCGTGTTGTCGCGACGCATCCGCTAGCACTGCGACGCACGGCGCGGCTCGATTGACAGACACGAAGGTGCAGCGGCCGCCAGCACAGCGACGGCAGAGCGGACGCCTGCAGCGCGGCAGGCAGCGACGTTCCACAGACATGGCAGACGTTGAAATGCCGGGCGAGGCCATTACTTCACCGAACCACTCGACATATCTTCACGCACCATTGGATGCTGAAGAGTCCTCTGCAGAGAGGCACACGCGTGAGTTTATAATCGCTGCGAATGGCGCATCTTCTCCCTCCTCCTCCGCATGCGGAACCGCCACGAGAGTGAGCAACGCAAGGCCTCACGAAGCGCGCCTTGCCAACAGAGTGCTCTCGCCAGAGGTGCTGTCGCCTGCCATCTTGCGCTCTAGCGCCAACCCCATCATCGTCACTTCCCGCGGCAGGAATGCCCACTCACCTGAGAACAAGGCATCACCAAATGCGTCTCACAGCAAGATCACCAACGGTGGCGCCGTCGGCAACGCGCGCGGCGGCGACAGTGCAGGAGACGTGCACACAAGGGTGTTAGAGCTGCGCCAGAAGTACGCGGATTCAAAGACGAAGGCAGGGACTGTCGATCCGTTTGACAGGAGTGGCAGCAACATTGCCTTTGATAGTCTTTCGCGATGGTCCAACACGGCGGGGAAGACGCGATTAAGTGGGCGTCGGCAAGGGAGTGCAAGTGCATCAGACAGGCTGGATAGCCGCGGCCGCACATCGCCTGGAGTGTCGACTGAATCTCCGAGAGGGCAGTCGAGAGGGGAACGCAGAGAGTATTCGATTAACCTCGACGCAGCGACTTTGCCACCCACCGAGGTGTACCAGCCAGCTGTAGTGAAAGGCAGTCTGCACGCGGGCGAGTACATGCTACCGTCAGAGCTGCAGCCGTTTAGTGAAGGCGCTAGGTCTAGCAGTCCACACGATGTCGAGGTAGCGCCGAAATGCCGGCTGCTGGCAGCAATGGTGTCGGAGCCGCGCGACAAGCGTGAGAAGAGTCAGCTCTCGCTGCAGCCACGGGGCAGCTCTCCTCCCTCTTCGTTGGGCCCATCCGCTGCTGCCACACCTTCCCTAAGGCCGCAGTATACGCTTCGGCAGCGCAGCACTCAATGCAGCATGCTCGCCATGCGCGACGGCGGGGCGGCGCATGCCACCGCAAGAAGCCAGCGTGCGGTGGCAGGTGCCGCAGCGCCGATGTCGTGGGAAAGGCCAGCTGTTCAACCCAGCGACATGCGCCTGGTACCGCCTCGGCAAACGTTGGCCCAGCGATCTCTACTGCCGCAGCGGAACGGTGCTGGAACCCGGGGCGGAGATGTGGCGAAACCTTCCACCACCCCTACGCCGCAGCTACCATCGCTCAAGAGATACTCGGCTCACTGAGTGCTCGAAGCGTGCGCTGCCCAGTTGGATAAGAGGTGAGGTGGGTGTAGAGTTTTCCCCCGCGAAGTATGCCAGTAGTGGCGTGAAACGGGTGGGCCTGGGGAGAGAAGCAATGACGAGGTCGACCCTCAGACAAGTGCACCTTTGCACGCGATATGGCTATTATGCGTGGCACTGAGCAGAATGCACATCAAGAAAAAGGTAAGAAGCCCCGAAGAGGTAGCGGAGGCAAGACGGATACGTCTGGGATGTCGAGAAAAGCATGATTTAAAATCCATTTTCGTCTGCCTTTCCACTCGTTCGCTTTTTTCTTGGTTCATGGATGGTGCGCGCTTCAGCTACTTGCGCTTGCACGTGCACGTGTGTCTCTGCGCCTGGGCATCTCTCTTGGTCTGCGCATCGCGGTATGCTTATTGTTCAGTATCAGCGCGTCGCCCTCGCTTCGAGTCTGAGCGTTCGCTTCTTTGCTTTGTCAGAGAAAAGAGAAAGTGAGGATGCGCGCTTGGTGCTCTGGCTGAAAAGAAGGACAAGCACATGATGGCAGAGAGCTGCTTCCCTCTGATACAGCACTGCGTCTCGCATCCTTCTTGCGGATCTTCTAGGTGTGAATTGTTTGTTTATCTTCGGCGGTCACGCCCTTTTTCTTTTCCCGGTTGCTTGGGCTTCGCTTACTCTTTCTTTTTTTTCTTTCTATTCCTTTTGCCCGTATCTTGGGGAGTTTCTACGAATGTGCCGAGTGAGCTCCTCGTTTTACTTCGTGCCGTGATGCACAGGACGTGGTGCTTCGATGATGGTTTCGCTCTTTTTTTCCTTCCTCTCCTTCTTTTCCAGCATCCTTTGCAGAATGTACTTCCTCTGCGCTGTGTTGGAGAGTTGTAGAGAGCGCGCGGATGGTAGCTGTGGTGATGGGTTACGAGGGCCGCCCAAGACGCGCACGTGTGATGCTCATCACCGAGTATTCCGTCCACTGGAGGAGCAAGGGCAAGGATGACACGCTCAGCCGCTCTTTGCCTCTTTCCATTCGTTTACTTCTTCCTTGTCGATTCTCGGCCACGGCGCATGCTTCCTAGTCCTCTGAGCCCCATTGCGTGCCCTTGTTATTCCTTTTGTTGCCCCTCATTTTTCTTACCAATAAGCCTGAGGCTCCTCATTCTTCTCCTTGTCGTTCACATTAATGTATATATATATATTGCTGCTCCTCCGTCCTCCTCCTCATGCTCGAAGAAACGGAGACACTGTGCCCGTCTACTATTCTTACGCTCTTTCTGCCTTTGGATCTTTCCGTACACAACAACCGCAACAACGAAAAAAAGTGTGTTCTTGTGCGAACGTGTGATGAAGCGGGTGGTGATGGAAAAAAAGAAAACAAAGCAAAAGAATGACATAAAAAAAGGGTGGATGGGGGGGGGGGAGGAGGAGGAGGAGGAGGCAGCAAGATGAGGGTGGTGGTGACGGCGGCGGCGTGTTTGCATAAACACATGTGTTTATCCGTGTCTCTTTTTTGTTTCTTTGCTTACCTGTACCATCGTTTCTCTTCGTGCTTATTGCTCTGTGTATACATGAGCGCGTGTGTCTGTATATGGCGAGAGTGTGAGGAGTGGTCGGTATGTGGCTTCTCGTGAAGGCGCACGCCACTTGCAGCAAAGCCAGTAAGCGAACACGCCATCAGTTTGTTTTTGATTAACGCATCCATTCTGCCGTAGAACAGAGGAGTCCAACGCCACGCTAGCCCCGGCCCGTCACAGGCCCCCATCGCGTGGTGCGAAGCAGCGCTAGAGACACACGCATCACAGCCATGCGCCGACGCAGCCATCTCAGCACGCACCCTGCCTCAGTCTCTACCAGCCCCTTCTGCGCACGCAGCCCCACCGCTGCCCCCACTATGCCAGCCGCCACCCGGCGCATCCCTCGGCGTGGCTCAGGCGCCCCACACCAGGAGGCAGTGAGGCCGGGCGGGTCGCAGTCGAGTCGCGCTGACACTCCGCCCATACAGCATGGATGGCGCAACCCGGTGCACGGTCGCGGGTCGCTCCGACGCGGCGCCATCCACGACCTGACCGCCGCCATCAGCAGCGATGCATCGCTCTGACTTCCCCACGCCGTAGGCGCCTGACCCTGCCACCACCAGATGCGGTGCGGCATTGGCAGGGGATAGGGGCTGCCTGGCTTCTCCCCCGCACAGGGCGGGTACAGGGTCATTGATACCACGCGCCGAGGTGCCCCCAACCAGCAGGGATAGTGGAGAAGCGGGGAAAGGAGAAACGCGCGTGCCCTGCTGGTCGTGGAGCGCGGGCTTCAACCTCGAAACCGATTTCACTGATTTTTGCGCACGTCTGGGGTTGTCATTCCACTTGCATTTCTCGCCCACGAAAGTTGTGAGGTCGCGCGCCCTTTGCAGCAGCTCTTCGTTGGATGCGGCTAAAGGGGCCTCACGAGGTGGTTGGCCCTGGCCCTCCCCTGTAGGTCAGACCCACCGGGCACGTGTGGCGACTGATGTGGGGTCTCGCTGCCCATCAACTGGTGCCATCCTGCCGTGCGCTGTTGACCATTCCGGTGATTCCTTGGGGTTCATGGGTTTCGTCCGATCAGCATACAGCGGCAGGGGGTATCAGCGCGCTGTGCATCGTTGCGTGCCGGGACACGATTGGCCGACGCTTTTCAGGTCCTCCTCGCGGCGCTCAGCCATGAGTTGCCTCGGATCCCTCTGGTGGGATGTCCTCCTCGGCGTCAGGCCCGCCGCCCGTGATCAGGAAAGGGGAGGAGGTGGTCCCCTGCCCTTTGTGGAAGCCTCTGTTCGGTTTTTGCTGTTACGGAAGAGCCCACACGTAGCCGTGCACGGAAGCCTCGCTTCCCCAGGCTGCCTTTCGCTGTGTCCCTGTGGAAGACCGGGGCGCAAGCGGCATGGGTGCGGTCTTCGGGGGCCGTCGTATCGCTTCATCTGATGCGTCTGCGAATACATAGATCAACATGAGAAGCCCCCGCAGTCAGCGCTGAGGCGTTGCTGTGCCACGCGCTTGACTAAGGTCAGAGGCCGTTGTGCCGCGATGCTCGAGAAGGTCTTGCGTACGGCCCGCCCCCACGATGACAGGCGGAGGCGAAGCCGAACGCACGCAGTCGAGCTGTGCTGCGGGTGCTCCCCCATGCTGGGATGCCGGCTAGCCAGCGATGTCGCCTGTGCAGGGGTATGTAGCAGTCGCTTCTCTCCGCAGTGCCTGACTTGGCGGTACAGCCCTCCCTCCCCCCGGTCAGGTCGTCCGTGAGCGTGGCCAGTCGTCTGCACGTGCAACACAGCTGCGTTGGCGTGCACTCTAGCAGAGGAAAAGGCAGCTCCGTGGCGTGTCGTCTTCCCGCGTGGCAAGCTTCCACCCCTGTGAGCATCTCATTGTCTGGCCCCTCTCCGGGCCACCCGGCAGGCAGCCCTGTCTTCCGAGTTTTTTGAGGGCTCTTGCGGCCGGTGCGGCTCCTCGGCGCGGAGAGGGCTGCCAGGATTTTCTTCGGCGCGCTAGTGCCTCTGCTGCCTAGTCCGCATTTCACCTCTCAAGCCGTGCAAGACGGCGTCTGAATTCGCCAGTTGCCGGACTCGGTGCGCCCGACATGCTTGGCAGCGGTGGTCTCTGTTGGGGTGGTGACTGGTGAAGCGATGAGCCTAAACACTCGTTCCGTCGAGCTGGCGTGTCGTCTGCAGAAAGAGAGGGGAGGAGAGAGTGCACGGAGCGAGAGGGGCGTGTGTGTGTGCATTGCAGCTGCCACGCTGTGCAAGCAGAGGAGAGGATAGACCCAAGAGGTCATGCAGGCAAGGAGGGAGTGGGTTGTTGGATCATGAGACCGCACACATCGTGGCCCTGCCCCTGAGCCCTCAGGGGACCGCATGTCGCGTTTTCACCGACGGCGGCCACTTGCCCAGTCCGTACAAGGCCCAGCAGCGGTTGTGCGATCTCGGATTTCGCTTCGCCCGCGAAGATCTCGAAAAAAAAAGGTGGAACAGGGACGATGCGGTTCTGGCTGCCTGCCTGCAACAAACCTTTTACCCTGAGGTGCGTAGCGCCCGACGAATAAAAAGGAAAAAAGAAACAGATGGATGTGGGAAGAGGCATTGAAGTATTTGTATTGAATCGGTCTCCCTTTTTTTTTGTGTGCGCCTTCCCGCCGCATCCCCTCCCCTCCCTCGCCGATTCGCGCACGCGACCTGTGTTGCGGGAGGCAAGCCAGGAACGTGTTTGCGCCGGATGATAGATGGAGCTACAAGGAGAGAGAAGCTCAGAAGCGGACGTAAACAAAAAGCAGAACATATTTTTACACACGAGGAAGTAGAGAAGAGAAAGCGAGTGCGCAGCAGATAATACCACATAAAGCAAAAGGGCACGACGAGCAAGGCAGAGGGAGACTGTGATAGGAGGCCTGCCGCGTCACCGCTTCGGTGGAGCTCGTTCTTTGGTTTCCCTCATTCGTTGCGAACCGCTTTGTGGGCCTCCTTCCTCCTTCCTCTCACCCCAGAGTTTTCTGGCCTTCTTTTTCGGACTCACTGACGGCGTTACTGTGTGTGTAACACTGTTTCTGATAATGGCCTCTGTCTTTTTTGTTTCGTTCTCTCATCCGGTCAGCTCCGCCGTCCCTGATAGTGGGTGGCACCTCGGCGCGTGGTATCAGGGTCCAGTACCCCCGCCCTGTGCGGCGAGGATCCAGGCAGCCCCTATCCCCTGCCAGTGCCGCACCGCATCTGGTGGTGGCAGGGTCAGGCGCCTACGGCGTGGGGAAGTCAGAGCGATGCATCGCTGCTGATGGCGGCGGTCAGGTCGTGGATGGCGCCGCGTCGGAGCGACCCGCGACCGTGCACCGGGTTGCGCCATCCATGCTATATGGGCGGAGTGTCAGCGCGACTCGACTGCGACCCGCCCGGCCCTCACTGCCTCCTGGTGTGGGGCGCCTGAGCCACGCCGAGGGATGCGCCGGGTGGCGGCTGGCATAGTGGGGGCAGCGGTGGGGCTGCGTGCGCAGAAGGGGCTGGTAGAGACTGAGGCAGGGTGCATGCTGAGATGGCTGCGTCGGCGCATGGCTGTGATGCGTGTGTCTCTAGCGCTGCTTCGCACCACGCGATGGGGGCCTGTGACGGGCCGGGGCTAGCGTGGCGTTGGACTCCTCTGTTCTACGGCGCGGAACGAAGTCGCTGCAAAAAAAAAACAAAAAAGAACTCCGAGCTTTCTGTAAGGGGCGAGAAGGTGGGCTCATGGAGAACGAGGGACATGCTGTGCCGTGCTGATGCCCACCGCTGCGACGAGCAGCTCTTTGCATTGTTGTTATTAATTTTTTTTTTCGTTTTCGACGTCAGGGTGCCGGCTGGTACTCGTTGTCCCCTCTTTGCTGTATATTGGATTCTCTTATCATGTATGCTCTGTGCGAAGTGTGCATCCGCCTCTTTAGAAAAGTAGAAAGAAGCTGTTCTCAATCTCTCGGCGCGTGCTTGCCATCTTGTGTTTCCTTTGTTACGTAAGTCGTGCTTCAACTTGGTTTTTATATTTTATTGCCACCTTTGCCGTCCCCACCAAGCCCTTTTCACTCATCCTGACCCTTGCCCCTTCCTCTGTTCGTGTGTCCCCTTCCTTTGGAGTGTCCCCCCCCCGGCGTACGGGTCCACCTCCTCCCTCCTCACGGGCTCTCTTCTTTGGAGCTCGTATGTGCGCATTTTTTTTTGGTTTCTTTGGGGAGAGAGGGGGGGGGGGCGCTTCCTTGCTCTCCTAACCCCAACTGCTTTTGCCCCTGACTTGCTCTTCTCCATCATGAGCTCCCGCTGATTTCCGTAATCTAGCTCTCTGTCGTTGTGCAATTCTTTGTCTGTATTTTTGGAAGGCTTGCCACAAGAAGGAACCATGGCGAGACGATCACCAAGCGATAATGATGATGAGTGGGTCAACGTGCTCTCCGCCATTCCCGTGACGTGCTGCACCAGGCCCTTATCCTTTCGCTGCCTTGCGCTTCTTGTTTCAGATCTTCGAGGAGTCGAGTCATCGTACGCGTTTCGCTTTTCCTCCACCGACACTCTTGCTTGTCCACTGCGAGAGGGGATCCCCTCTCGGGGTGACGGGCAAAGAGGGAGGGGTGGGGGGATGCGTAAGTCTACCTACTCGTGCGTAGTGTTACTGCGTGACGACTCGAACACAGCAAAACTCTCATGGGTAGCGTTGCCAGCGCTAGAGGTGTTGGGAGCGCGAGCGGAGGCGTACGAGATCAGTATATTCTGCCACGGAAATGGGAATCTCGCCCGCGAGGAAGAGCTGGGAACACGTGGATTGGAATGCGTCATGCTGATCTTTCTACTCGATTCCTTCTCTTCGTTTATTCAGTTGTTTGGCGGTCCATTCGTCGTCGATCTTGGGCGTCTCCGTTGTCGGCGTCCTCTGTTTCGCTGCTGAGTTCGCTCGTATTGCGCTTGTTGAGCGTGCGCGTGTCGCGCGCACCTGGCCGATAATGCATCGCAAGAAAAGGAAGTAGCACTGCAGGATAGATGGAGTGTGTAGCGAGCCTGGTGTAGGTAGGCAGCGGCGTTTTTGAGTCGGGGGGAGGGGGGGAAGGAGCGCGGAAAGCGAGCGCAAAGGTCGCTGTCTGAACCACGACGTGAGAAGGCAAAGAGAAGCGCTGAGGGAGGAGGAGGGAAGGGTGCACTGGCGTGCTTGTATCTGCACACCAGCGCCCACATACACGCACGTGAGCAGAGAAGTAGCGAGCGAAAGAAAGCTAAAGGAAGGACCACAAAGAAGTGAAGGGGGAACAACAAAGAGAGCCGACGAAGAGGAAGAGGAAGGAAGGGAGGCAGTAATACCTGCAGAGCAACACGGTGCCACGTAGTGTGGCACTGCCGCAACATACCTGAGTAGCCGTTTCGATGTCGCTCTCTTCTCCCTTTTCATAGTGCAGGGCGCACGCGTGCGTGGGCCATGGAAGAGGAGGAGCAGCGGGAGATGATCGGTAGGGGCAGTGCTGCAGCGCGCGTCTGCTGTGGAACCGTCCTTCTCTTTATCTTGCGCGAGTGACAAGCAAGAATGAAATGTGTGCCGTGGAAGCTCAGCGCAGCAGACCCCATCCGTCCATGCATCCTTCTCTTTGGGTGTCTTGTTGCACACAGCTTTTCCACCGTGGCGATCACCCCTTCTCCTTTCTTCCTTTACCTTCTACGTGAGAGTCACTCGGCCTCGGTGCTGGAGGACGGCCCCAACACTTGGAGGGGACCAGTGGGTGAGGTGCAGTCGTCCCACTGACAGAAAATTCGCTGCAGCTGCGGAACGTGCGCTCACACAAAGCATGCTGGTGGTGGCACCCCGGGGATAGCGACAACTCAAGCACAAACGCAACTGCCCCTCTTTGTTTCTGGTATTAATATTTTCACTCATCGCCTACGCAAAGATGCTCCGCGTATCTGTCGTATTACGCGATAGGGTGGCGCCGCAGTCTGTGCGCACGTTGGCGCACGATCTCCTTAAGGCCCAGCATGCATCAGGACGTACGCTCATGTCCGTCATGGGGCCAAAGTGCTACACGACTCGAGGTACGCTTCTCATGGCCTGTGCGAATCTGCTGTGCTTCACCACGTACTGCCTCATGGTGAACTGGATTTACGAAGGTTACGTCGACTTGTGGTATGGTGTGTATGGCCTGGAGGACGATGCCGATGACAACGATGATTGAGAGTGTAGGACGGGCTCCGGGAATCGAGGAAAGGGCGGAGCGAACGCTCCCGACGCCTTCCGCGGCGAGAGGAGGGGTGAGGGCATATGCGCCTCTCTACAGCTCTCCATTCTTTTTTTTCACCCACTGCGGCTCTTAGTTGGGTTACCGCGTGCACTATGCAGGGATTATCTTGTGCTTCTCCGTCTTTTCTATTTTTTCTCTCGGCTCTGCAGCTGTCTGCACAGTGGTCGTCCCTTTTCGTCTCACATGTGTCTCATGTTGCGCATGTGTGTCTATCGTCCCTTGCTCCCCATACGTCACTCGGCACATCCATCAGCGCTTCCGTGGTACGACTTTACGAGTGCACTGCTTGTGTTTCTGTGTCTGCTGGAGGGAGGAGGTGAGGGATACATCTGCGTGTGTGCTCTGGCACGCATTGGAAGGAAAAAAAAACAGCAGAAACGCAGCGTGTTTGAGGGAGCTTCCTTTTCGTTTTCTTTAGCTCTATGAGAAGGAGCCTGGAAACGGTGCAGCTCACGTTTCTTTCTCTCCATGCACGCATGCTCAGAGACAGCGGTAGTGCTTTGCCCATTACTCTTCACACTGCCGCAGACGCATCCGAGTTAATAGAGGGTGAACAAAACCGCAAGGAAGACAACGGTAGATCCTTCTGGGCCTTCTACCAGCGTGCTCCTTGTGCAACGGAGCGGGGCACGCTCGTTGCTCTTTCTCTGTGTGTGCAACGTATACTGCATCCTATGCTCTTTCCTTTTCTTCCTGCTTCGTTCTCAGTTCATGGGAACACATACACAGTGCCACGAACGGAAAACAAACAAACAATCAGAAAGAAAAGCTATTCACAGCAGACGTATACGCAAGTACAGGGAGCGTCAACGACGCGCACATCACGCAGCGCGCCTTCTTGTCCCCCTTGTAGCCAACAGAAGATTCGATTTTGTGGTATTACTCGACAAGCTTCTCTCGCGTTTCCACTCTCATTACCGCCTCTTTTGTGTATTTCTGTGAAGGCGGGTAACGCAGGCGGTTGGCCGAAATATACCAAGAGAGGCTTCTGCTTTTTCCTTTTTTCTTGCATTGTCTCTTGTCGCTCAGCTGGTCATGGGATCTACCACCGGTGCGGACAAGACCATCAAGGTCCTCCTCATCGGCGACAGCGGTGTGGGTAAGTCCTCCCTGCTGCTCTCCTTCACCACTGGGGCCTTTGATGAGAATATTTCGTCGACTATCGGCATCGATTTCAAGGTGAAGAAGGTGGACGTTGTAGATGCCCACACGGGCGGCAAAACTACCGTAAACCTGCAGCTATGGGATACGGCAGGACAGGAGCGCTTCCGTACCTTGACCAGCTCCTACTATCGCGGAGCACAGGCTGTTGTGCTCGTCTACGATGTTAACGATCCGCAGTCTTTCCACGGGCTCAAGAAGTGGCTTGATGAAGCGAATAGCTACTGCCGCCGTGACGAGGCGGAGAGTAGCAGTATGGTGTTCCTGCTGATCGGCAACAAGACGGACCTGTGCCCTGATGAGAACTCGATGCCGCTGCCCCGCTCGACAGCGCAGGGGTTTGCCCAGCAGAACAACATGCTGTTCGCCCTCACCTCTGCCAAGACAAGGATTGGGGTGGCGCAGGCATTTGACGAGGTGGCGCGTAGTGTGTATGATAAGTTGCAGGACTTGGAGCAGTACGAGCGACGTCGGATCACGAACTTGAACGATGGCGGCAACAACGGCGGTGGACAGGGCTGTTGCTAGGGCAAGCTGTACCACACCGAACTGAGAAGGGTGTGGGGAACGGTTCATAAGGGGGGAGGCGGAGGCCGCGGTGTGCGGCGCATGTTCGCATCAGCCGATTACAGGCATCCATACGCATATTTGCCAGCATTTGGTGATGAGGGAGGCATAACTGGGTACTGCACAGGAGCCGCAGGTGCGGCACACACAGACGAAACGTGGAAGGGGAGGGGTGCACTCAGCTGTGCGCCTCTTGGTATCCCTGACATCTTGCTTTGCCCTTATTTGTGCAGTGCCTTCTCCGCCTCTCCATTGGCTGCCTCTTTCTTTGTCTCCCTGCGGTCCAGTCCCTTTTCTGCCGCCGGTTGCCCGCCTTAAGCCAGACATAAGGCGCACGGATGGCCCTACAGCTAGAACTTGTCTGACCTGTCACCTTTTTTTTATTCCGCCACCGCCTTCTCACACCCTCTCTCGCTCAGCAGAAAGTATGCGCCACGGCCTCCCTCTTTTCTCTCGGGCCGCTTCTCTTTTTTTTTTTCGTGTTGTCTCTGCTTCACCGCGGCGTGGCATTCCCGTGCTTCTCCTGCCTTAGCTTGCTAAGGTGTATCCGTTGCCCTGTGCATATATATATATGTGTGTGTGTGTGCGTGTGTTGCATTTTTTCTCCCTTTTCCGTGTACGATTTACGGTGAGAGGCACGGCATTGTCTCGCTGCCTTTTTTTCCTCTACGGTGATGAGGCTCATCCGCCCTCCCTTTCCTTTCCGCGCTGCGAGTTACAGGCCCAGCGTCGCCTTTAAGGACACGAGAACCAGACAGCATCGAGGATGAAGCTGCACTCTATTCTGCCAGGAAGAGATCGGTGACAGGATAGCAGAGTTTTGTCCTGAGATTCGCTTCGCTCTTGGCTTCCTTGTACTGACTCGTTGTCTCCGCGCTCTCGGCAAAGCCTCCCGCAGCCTCTGTGTCCACTGGTTGAGATGGTGGTCATCCACTAGCACGGCAGCTCTCTCTCTCTTGCCTTTGCTCTCGCTTTCTCTCGCGTTACTTGCTCCCCTTCTTCCCCATCCCCTCTCTCCGACGCAGGGCAGGACAAAACAGGAAAAACAGGCGTTTGTGTAGGAGTTTTCTGAACATCTACGGCGAGAGCCACCACTGAAACGGCGACCACAACGACCTGCAAAGCAGCTCCCCTGGGAGGGCGGAGCCATGTCTGGCATGGATGACCGCGCGAGGCAGTTCAAGGCGGCCGCTGAGGCTCAGCTCACTGGGCCCGCGTTGAAGAAGGAGATCAACACGCTGCGCCGCTTTCTCTTTCGCAACCAGGGGTACCGCTTTACGAAGGCGGCTCAGCAGGCGCTCTACATGGCGGTCATTGCACACTACGGCAACTCAGCTGCCCATCACGCTTCTGGCTACGCAGCCGCCTGTGACACGCCGGCGACAACGGCGTCCCCTGCAGGGGCTGGCTCTAGTGTGCCGACTTCGGCGTCGTGCGCAGATCCTTCGAGAGGCACCGGTGTGCCACATCCAGCCGGCGACGAGGATAGCGACGACGAGGACCGCGGCAACACCGCTGATGCGGCCGATGCACCGATTCTTCGCCTCCTTGACGACGCGCTCAAGATGCCCTTCACCGTTTTCACCTCTCCACAAAAGGATAAGCTGCTCAGTCTCTACTGGACCGTTCTCGGGACCGACGGCTCTGCAGGTGTGAACGCCGGCAACGGCACCACGCCCACCACCGCCGCCACACTCACGCTCTCACTTGTGGACATCGTAGACGCCGGCAAGAACAAGGCGCAGCTCTCCCTCTTCACCGATGGAGGTGAGGAGTACCCGCAGGAAGTGCTCGTTTCGGATGCCAGCACGCTGAAGCATCTGAGGACAGCACTTGACAAGGGCAACGCCATTTCGGTGACGGTACAGGAGAACGAGACCGGCGCGTCACTTGTATCCTTTAGTGTCGACGACGAGTGAGCAAGTCATGAATGGCGCGTTGCTTTTCAGAAGTATGCTACGGAGAGGGAGGTGTTGACGTTGCTGCACATTGCACTGGCTCGGCGTGTTTTTTTTATTTTCTGATCTGCTCGGCTTTGCCGTGCTTAATGGTGTGTGATACCTCAGCGCGTGGTATCAATGACCCTGTACCCGCCCTGTGCGGGGGAGGATCCAGGCAGCCCCTATCCCCTGCCAATGCCGCACCGCATCTGGTGGTGGCAGGGTCAGGCGCCTACGGCGTGGGGAGGTCAGAGCGATGCATCGCTGCTGATGGCGGCGGTCAGGTCGTGGATGGCGCCGCGTCGGAGCGACCCGCGACCGTGCACCGGGTTGCGCCATCCATGCTGTATGGGCGGAGTGTCAGCGCGACTCGACTGCGACCCTCCCGGCCCTCACTGCCTCCTGGTGTGGGGCGCCTGAGCCACGCCGAGGGATGCGCCGGGTGGCGGCCGGCATAGTGGGGGCAGCGGTGGGGCTGCGTGCGCAGAAGGGGCTGGTAGAGGCTGAGGCAGGGTGCGTGCTGAGATGGCTGCGTCGGCGCATGGCTGTGATGCGTGTGTCTCTAGCGCTGCTTCGCACCACGCGATGGGGGCCTGTGACGGGCCGGGGCTAGCGTGGCGTTGGACTCCTCTGTTCTACGGCAGAATGGATGCGGTGCAAATAGCAAAAAGAAGCACGGCTCAGGTCCCGTGAACACAAGATGGAGGCATGCCTGTGCCTCTCTCCCCTCTCTTCGTGCCGCATTCCAAGTAGAAAGACAAGGGGCAAAATCCCGCAGTTGTGGATTGGGGCGTAGGAGTCTCTCTCGCTGTCTTTGCTGTATGCCATACGCGAAAGGAAGACACCAACATCGGGGGGTGGGTGGGTGGGAAGGGGAGAAATAGCGCCGATTTGTGTGCGCACGCCGCCCGCTGTTCTCTGGGCTCAGCATGCGCCAGTCACGCACATTAGTGATGCGTATGTGCGGCCCAC
Organism: Leishmania aethiopica; assembly: GCA_003992445.1. Lineage (NCBI taxonomy): Eukaryota > Euglenozoa > Kinetoplastea > Trypanosomatida > Trypanosomatidae > Leishmania > Leishmania aethiopica. The sequence continues at coordinate 752,466 of RZOE01000012.1, forward strand.
GTCTCCTTTGTCGTCCCGATCCCTTTCAGGCGCTTTCAGTGCTGCCCATCCTCGAGCCTCTTCGCTCCTTCTCCCCGCTGAGCCTCTGCTCTGCCTGCTGGCGTGCTGTCCTACTCGATAGCATCTCTTTTCTTTCACCGGCGCGCATCCCCCCACTCGCATTTGAGAACAGACGAAATATACGGAGGAAAAGGGAGCGCGCAAACGCACGGAAACACCCAAAGCGCATTGGCGCGGGGCTGGGCTCTTCGTGGATCTCCTTCGTCTCCACCCCCGCTTCTTCTTTCCTCATCTCTCTCTTTATCTTTGAGGAGGCTCGATTGTTGCTGTCGGGATCCGTTGGCTCACATTTCCCGCTGCTGCTGCTGCTGCTTCTCTTGTATCGCCCCTCCGTGCATGCAAGATTCTGTGCGTCTGTGTGGGAGGAAGCGAGTATCTGAGCAGCAGCTGACGGAGAAGGGAGTGCACGAAAAGAGGTTGGTAGATCGAGAGAGCAAGGAGGTGGACAGGAAGAAGGTTTCCGAGTACTACTTCTGGCACACCCGTCACTCCGCACAGAAGTATAGGCCAATATATAGGACCCTTTTACGTAGACATATACGCGCCCTTCTCTGCGAGTTCTCCAGGTCGGCGGCGGGGTAGCGTATCTACCCTCGTTAATGTCTTTAGTCTTTGCTTTATCCGCATCTCTACCTTCTGGCCGCCTTTTCACCACGACACCATGGCTGTTGTGTCGAAGCTGACGTCGAGTCGCTTTCTCGGCTTCTACGCCGTGCAGCTGCTCTGCCTCGCTGCGGCGGTTCGTATGCTCCGTGCTGTGGTGCTCCGGCGACGCGCTTCGAGCGGCAGTACGAAGCACCGCTCTCGCCGCTTCTCTCCGTCGCGCGTCGGTGGCAACAGCGAGGATGGCACAATCAAGATGGATCGCATCTTCTGGGGGCGCCTCCTCTCTCTTCTCCGACTGTGCATCCCTCATATCGTATCCCTCGAATCCGGGGGTGTGCTGCTCTTGCTGGCCCTCTTTTACCTGCGCACCCACCTGACATTGCTGTTTGCAAGGGTTGTAGGGCGCAATGGCCGGTACCTCGTCGAGCGCAACACGAAGGCGTTTATCTCTAGCGTGGCGGACATCGGCTTGCTCGCCATCCCGGGAACGATTCTGCAAATCGGGGTGCAGTACGTAAAGATAATGACGCAGCAGCGGCTGCGAGACAACTTGCAGGCGGCCCTTCACAAAGAGTACCTCAAAGGGAACACGATCTACATGATCGCTACACAGAGCGCCTTCATAGATAACACCGATCACCGTCTCACGCAGGAGACAGATCAGTTCTGCAAGGGCGTTGCTGGAGTATTCCGCGCCCTATTCAAACCGATCCTGGACGTGATGACGCTTTTGATGGAACTCTCGAGGCACGGAGGCCTTGCGCCCCCTGCTTTCTTAATCTCCTACTATCTGCTCGTTGCGACGTGCATGTCGGTGCTGCTGCCCAACTTTGGTCAGCTGGTGGCGACGAGCCAACAGAAGGAAGGCAACCTGCGCACGAAGCACCACCAGCTCATCTCGCACGCGGAGGAGATCGCTTTCTACAACGGCGAGGAGATCGAGCGCGAGCACGCGGGACGCCTGCTGGGCTCCCTCATCCGCCACGAGTACAAGATCAAGCGCACCAAGTGGCTGACTGGGTGCAGTGACAGCCTGTTCATCAAGTACGGCGCCAGCTTGGTCGGGTACCTTGTGTGCAGTCTTGTCGTTCTCGACCAGTTCCATCTGATGACCAAGGGTGACCTGACTCAGCTGTACCTCCAAAATGTGCAGCTGTACGTGCCCTTTTCCGCAGCGATTGGGCGGATGCTTCTCATGCACAAACAAATAGGCGCGTTGTGTGGCAGCGTGCACCGCATTGGCGAGCTGCGCGAGAGACTGGAGCGAATCAACGCGTCGAATGTGCGTGGTGAAGCGGCCAACGTCGTCTACTCGAATGATTTGGTGCGATGGAGGGACGTAGACATCGTCAGCCCGGCTGGAATGAGTCTTCTGCATGATTTTAACCTCACTGTCACCCCTGGGAAGCACACGCTGATCATGGGCAGCAACGGCTCCGGCAAGACGGCACTGATGCGCGTGCTTAGCGGGCTATGGCCGGTTGCCAAGGGCAGCGTGACCCTCCCAACGGCCCCCGAGTCGCTCATGTGCCTGCCGCAGCGTACGTACCTCCCACCTGGCTCGCTGCGTGCGCTGCTTACATACCCGAACGTTACAGAGGACGTCCGCGACGGCAAGCCTGAGCAGGCCTTCGTGTCGGATGAGGTTATCATGTCCGCGGCGATGTCGTTCGGCCTCAACCCCATGATGGATCGGGAAGGTGGCTTGGATGCCTCCGAGAACTGGGAGGAAGTATTGTCGGGTGGGGAGCGTCAGCGTGTGGCCCTGGTGCGCGTCCTGTTGCACCGCCCGCAATTTGCATTCCTCGATGAGTGCACGAGCGCAATTTCCCAGGATGAAGAGCCCTTCTTCTACAGATTACTGCAGAAGGCAGGTGTGACGCTGATCACGGTATCGCATCATGAGACACTGCGCAAGCTGCACCGCGTCGTCGTCTCCTTGGACGGAGAAGGCGGCTGCCAGGTCAGCGAACATTAAAGAGGGCGGGCGAGGGAGAGAGAAGACACATTGAGTGGGCTGTTCGCCTCTCTTGTTTTGGGGCTGTGCTGGGGTGCCGCTGAAGCGCGGATTTCTTTTGCTACGCAAGGCCGTCCCAACAATGGACTCTCGGGGCGCTGATGTTGTACCTCTGAAAGACACACGCACACGTGGAGGTATTCTTTCCTTTCCGGCGACGACGACGACGACGATGACGACGACGACGGAAGACAAACAAACACAAAAGTAACCGCAAACGTGGAAGCAGAGCTGATGACGCTTTCGTTGCTCTTTTGTCCTTTCTCCTTTTTTGCTTTTGTGCCCTCCTTCCCCTCCTTCCCCTCCTTCGACTCCTTCGACTCATGCACGCTGTCGTCCTTTTCAACGAAAAACGCACCTTTGACTGCGAACACGCATTTTGCACACGCACACACACGCACACACACACACACACACACAAATACACACACAAATACATGCATATATATATATGTGTGTGTGTGCGTGTGTGTGCGTGTATGTGTGTGCTATCATTTGGAAATGCCCTGTTCGGTGTCTGTCTGTGCCCTGGTGTCTGCTTATGCGTGTTCTCTTGTTTTCCTTTCTCTGCCACACCTCCAATGCTTCTTCCGCTTCCTTCATCATGTGCATACAGACATCAGTGGGCGCCTTTTCTTTTTCGTGGTTCCCTTCTCGTAGCATCCGCCTGCTAAAGGGCTGAACGTGGGAGAGGAGTCCTTGAGGAGTGTGTGGCGCTCGTACAAAATGTACAGGAACGACATTGTTTTAAAAGATGAGGGCAACTCTTCTAGCGTGTGCAGCTGTACTGTGCGACTGCACCGTGTGCGGGCGCTGGGGTCTTCTGAGCTTCCATGTCTTTGAGGGTGTACGCTCTGCGTGCTCGCGTCTGCGTGCATACATGTTTTTCTCTTCCTTCAGCCATTTTTTTTTGTGTTTCCCTAGACGGGGCCGAGAATGTGCCAGTGGTGTTCTTATATATATTATTCTACGTTTGCTGTGCTGTTGTTTTTAATATCGGCCTCTCTCTACCTCTGCCTGTGCCTCTCTCTCGGAGCCTCAAAAGATTTGCCCTTGCGCGCTTCCGGAACTGCGACACCTAACCGACTGTGAAGGAGAGGGGATGTATCGGTTGTCTGGTGTGCGTAGGCGTATGTGCCTTGCTCTTTTTCAGCATTTTGGAGTGTGCACTGGTGTATGCTGGCGTTGTCGACCTGTTTTTTTTTGTTATTGGTGAGGTGTGGTGTCTCCATGTGTATGAAGGGGGCAGGGAGCTGAAAGTGCGAGTGCGCAGGGGTAGGTGCAGGTGTATCAGGCGACGCACAGGCCTTCACGAGCCGTCTTTCTCCTTCACCGCGTTCTCTCTGGGCTACATAGACTACTGGCCCCCACGTGCCCTTTCTCTCTCTCCCTGCCTGCGTGTGCCGTGCGTGAATGTTTAGATGTGTATGTGCTGATTCTCACTCCCCCGTACAGTTGTTTGCCTTTGAGCCTGGCGTGCGCCGCGTTCGCACACGCGCAGGTCAGCTGCGTATGTCTCCAAAGGGGTGGAAAAAATGTCTCCTGTGCTGCCCAGACCTCTGTCTCCCCCAAAGGAGGGAGCCTTGAGTGCGAAGTGGGTGTTGGGTTTGTATATAAGGGTTTCCTCCGTGTTAATAACGGCTTAATGAATGAAAATGAGCATAAGTCGTGATGCGCGTGGTCAAGCCACCATCGCCTACGCACGGCGGACACCGGCACCGCTTTGGCGTATCACTGTTCTCGGCCTCCATCAGCGTCGCACATCTGCGGCAGCGGTGCATGGACGCCCGGAGGCTGCCTTCAGCCTTCTCTGCGGCAGGCAGTCTTTAGCGCTCCACCCGGTAACTGCAAGTATGATATCGCCTAGGGTGTTGTCACAAGCCTGCTCCCCCTGCTGTGCTGCTCCGTGCCATCGTTCTCTATCGATCTCGCTCGCCTTCCTCTTACCACACGGTTGCTGCTCTTCATCTAACCGCCATCACATTGTCTCTTTCACACAACCATCTGCGACCGCTGCGCGTGTCTGTGAAAGAGATAACCTGGGTGCTGCGAGAACCCGCGTTCGGCTGCGCTCTTCTTTGCTTTCCGACTGGAATCCTCTGCGCAGAGGACGGCCATACCTGCTCCACGCTGTATTACTGATCGTCTCCGTGAAGAAAGTCAGCTCATCGTCTCTACTGTTCTCTCTTCCACTTTTTCTGTTCTCTATTTCACACCCCCGGCTTCCACAGAGCTCTGCGTGCCCGGCTCTCCACCGCGACGCACCCCTCACCCTCTTCCCTCGAATAACTGAGTATATCCTCTTCCATCCCGTTTCTTTGCCAGACCATCATGACGTCCGTGTACAACTTCAAGACAATCACCGTCGTCCCGACGTACAAGGACTTCATGGACATTGTCCTGTCCAAGACGCAACGCAAGACGCCGACGGTGGTGCACAAGGGCTACCACATCTCCCGCATTCGCCAGTTCTACATGCGCAAGGTCAAGTTCACGCAGAAGACCATCAATGAGAAGCTCACCTACATCCTTCAGGAGTTCCCGCGCATGGATGACATTCACCCCTTCTACGGCGATCTCATGCACGTCTTGTACGACCGCGATCACTACAAGGTGGCGCTGGGTCAGGTGGGCGCGGTTCGCCACATGGTGGACAACATTGGTCGCGATTACGTGCGTCTGCTCAAGTACGGCGACTCTCTCTACCGCTGCAAGCAGCTGAAGCGCGCTGCCCTCGGCCGCATGGCGACGGCGTGCAAGAAGCTGAATAGCGCGCTCGCCTACTTGGAGAAGGTGCGCCAGCACATGTCTCGCCTCCCCTCCATCGACCCGAACGCGCGCACGCTGCTCGTGACGGGCTTCCCGAACGTGGGCAAGTCCAGCTTTATGAACAAGGTCACACGCGCTGATGTGGAGGTGCAGCCGTATGCCTTCACCACCAAGTCGCTCTTTGTCGGTCACACGGACTACAAGTACACTACGTGGCAGGTGATCGACACCCCTGGCATCCTAGACCATTCTCTGGAGGAGCGCAACGTCATCGAGATGCAGGCGATCACCGCACTGGCTCACCTCCGTGCCTGCATCCTCTTCTTCATGGACCTGAGCGGCCAGTGCGGCTACTCCATTGAGCAGCAGGTCTCTCTCTTTAAATCTGTTGGCCCTCTGTTCACTGGGAAGCCGGTTGTCGTCGTCTTCAACAAGTGCGACGTGTGCACCATCGACGATGCCTCGCCGGCGGAGCAGGAGCTGATCATGGACGCCATTCAGGAGGCGGACGCGAAGTGGATTACGACTAGCACACTCACGGACGTCGGCGTCGGCGACCTCAAGACCGTCGCCTGCGACATGCTTCTCGCCCACCGCTCCGAGCAGAAAGAGGGCTCTGGCCGCTACCAGGCGATTCAGAACCGCCTCTACTGCGCCACCCCACAGCAGCGCGATGATCTGGAGCGCCCCGCCTTTGTGCCGGCGTCGGTGCTGCAGGAGCGCGCCACGGGCGAGCCGCCGCGGCAGCGCCGCAAGACAGAGCGCGACTACGAGTGGGAGAATGGCGGTCCGGGCCAGTATCAGAGGAACGAGCGCAATACATGGGATCTGGAGAACCCGGAGTGGGTCGACGATATCATTCCGGACATCATGGATGGCCACAACATCTACGACAATATCGACCCTGACATCCACCAGCGCCTGCTGGAGCTAGAGGCGGAGGAGGAGGCGCGGCTGGAGGATCTTGAGCTGGAGGCGTCCCGCAAGCACGAGCAGTACACGCTGGACAACGATACCCTTGAGGCGGTGAAGTTCATTAAGGACAAGATAAAGGTGCTGAAGATGGAGCGCGCCATGAAGAATCCTGCCATCCGGCGTACGCACAGCCAGGCGATGGCCATCGACAAGTTCAACAAACGCACCGGCAGTCAGGACGCCAGGGCGAAGTCCATCGCGGACGGCAGCGGCGAGGTGCCTACTCGCAAGCGTGGCCGTTCCATGTCTGTCGCGCAGGAGGCACTGATCCGCGACCGCTCCGGCTCTGCCCACGTTAGCACCAAGACGACTCGTAGCATCAGCGGCGCCTCTGCTAGTCGCGAACGCAGCATGAGCGTCAACCGCGGCGACGGCTACCGTGATGTGAACGAGAAGCTGCGCGCCGTGAAGCTGAGCAAGGTAAAGGCGCGCCCGCTGGCCCGCCAGGCACGGAAGGGCGAGGGCGACCACCACATCCCGAACCTCCGCCCTATGCATTTGTTCACGGGTAAGGTGAAGAGCAACGGCGCTCGCGACCGGCGCTAAGCGCGCGGGGTGCAACTGCGGAGGTGAGATAGATGGCAACACAGGGAGGGGGAGGTGAAGAGGCGGGGACGTGATCATCTCTGCGGCGAGCATCATGGATGGCCACACCATGAGTGCGGTGATGCTTCTCCTTTCTTCTCACCGGCTGTACCTCATTCACCGTTCTACTTAGTCTTTCTTGCACCGCTATCCCACACTTCCACCTCGCTTACCGGTGCTAGCCTGACGAGCGGACCTCATCGTCTTCTCTCCTTTTCGCCTCCTTTTTCGTTCCGTTGTGCTTCTTTCGTTTCTTTTCTGCTGTTTGTACTGTTGCCCTTCTCTTCCTTCCCGCCCTCCCACTCACCGCTTCCCTGCCCCCCCCCCCCCCCATTGTCTGGCGCACAACTCGTTCTCTCTCTCTCTCTCTTGCTCTCTCGTGGATTTCGCTGCCGACATGTACGCGCCACGCGCATTTCGATTGTCTTTGGCGCTCGAGAAGCGAGGAAGGAAGGAGGGCGGACAATCGCGGGGGGGGGGGGGTGGCGCGGGAAGGGAACGAAACATTGTGGGGAGTGGCGGAGGTGAAAGAAGGGGAGGGGGGCGATACTCCACTTCGTTGAGGGAGACGCGCATTTATGCATGTGCGTGTGGCACTTGCGTTTTCTCTCTTCCTTTTTTGTGTGTGCGTGTGGTGGTGGTGGTGTGGATGTTGTTGTCCCTTCCCCCGTGCTTTGGTGGTCAAAACGCTGTTGGCTCGCACCGATGAAAGACGACGACCTCGCCGTCAGCGGCGTAATAAAGGCAAACAAGGGGCTGATTCCTCTCTGCCCCACTCGAATAACACCGACGTAACCTTTTTTAAATACTTTGCCTTACCTTTTTCTTCATGTTTCCGCGCGTATGTGTTGGCGCAGTGTATGCGCTCCCATTGCTTGATGCGCTCACGCCAAGGCAGAAGGGAGCCGAATAATGGCATCCACAGCTCAGTACTCGCAGACACATGCGCACTCACGCACGCACGGGTGGAAGCGGGGACGGTAATGCGGAAGCATGTGGCTCGGAGGCCGCCTTCTCTCCCCCTTTGTGTCTTTCGTTTTGTTTGTTCATTTTTAAGTCATGTAATGCGAACTCTCCAGGCGATTTGCCGTGTGTACCCGCGGGCGTACGAACAACGCAAGGAAAGCCGTGTAAGCACTTTAAGCGCACACACACACAAAAAAAAAGAAAACAATAACGCAGCAACGGAGCATGGTGAGGAGCACGCACGCACGCGGCCGGGTCGACAGCTGTCTCCCAACTAGCGTACATGCTGAAGACCTAAAATGGGTGCTGGTGGTTGTGATTGTGGTGGTAAGGGGGCGAGGAAGCTGTGCTTGGACAGGTGTGCGTACGGCAACGCCGGCTCCTCACCCTCTCTCCCTCCCAAGGAAAACACTTCCCCTTGCAGCTTTGCTGATGCTGGTAGAGAGGCACCCCTTGTCTGGGTAGATGAAGGAAGCGAGGCCGGTGGGCCTTGAGGGCATGGGTGTGTTCCGCCGCCCTTTATCATTTTTTTCTTTCTGTCTAAACTCAACTTTGGTCGCGCAGGCGTCGGCCAGCTTACTGATGTCACCCTCCCCCCCTCTACCTATCGCTCCCCTTCTCCTCCAACACCTTTCTCCGTTTCCACACTCGCTGTTCTCCGTGCGCGCTCAGGCGAGTCAGCGGTGTTCGCGTGCTTCTGTCTTCTGCCCCCGCGACACGGTGCGGGAGAGCACGCAGCACAAAGAGGAAGGCACACGCTGCAGGGAAAACGAATGGACGCCAGGCAAACGCAGCATCGCATTGAGGGTCTTGTCCGTCGTTCCTCGTCACTGGTTCGCGTTTATCATCGCACACTCCGCATGCGTTCTGTTGCTGCATCAGCGAAGGTGATTGCGTGCGAGAAGCTTTTGTGTGGGAGGTAACGCCTCCTTTTTCCGCTGTTGTTTATGGTGTGCTCCACCGCCTCCGCCTCCGCCTCACTATACCGTCCCCTCATGGTCACCACAGGATCATGTCGGAGAATCTCGATAGGTGGGATGCCTACCGCCTCTTCTGCATATCTGCAGCCGCCGTCGGCGGCGACGAGGGCGAGCTGCAGGATCGCCTCGGGATCGTGGAGGAATATCTGACCGAGTACGAGGGGCTGTGCCGCGCGTTTCACAAGGCGCAGCGCACCACGCACGCGCAGGAAATCCGCCGGCTACTCGCGGACGAAGCAGAGGAGAGACGATTCTTGAAAGAAGACGCCGACTCGCTGCCGTGGAAGCTCTTTATCAATATGTCCTTTGCATGTGCGCAGGAGCTGGTGGTAGAGCACGAGAGAAAGAAGCGCCACGGTATTGTGGCCGCGTACACCGCGTCCTTCACGGAACTGCTCTTCCCTTATGAGACGCTGCAGCGAATGCGGCTCACATGGGAAGCACTCGACTCGCTGGCACTGAAGGCGTGCATTGTTGGCCGATACGGTGTTCGCGAAGGCCAGCTGGCCCGTACCAGCATCCCGGGGTATACAGCTGGCTCAACATTTTCGTCCTCTGCACGTGCGGCAGCAGCAGCTGGTGCGGTGCGCAGTCTTCTCGCGGAAGAGCATCAGGAGCGCCAGGAGATGATAGAGGCACGCGGGCAGCACGTTGCAGCCGCCCTACTTCTTCTGGCCTCTAGCGAGAAGTTCCGTAGTTTCGCCTCTGCCTCGGTGTGTGGCATGGGGCTCCTGCCACAGCTTAGGAGCAATCTTGCATCGACAGCACGCCAGGCGCTAGAGAACAGTGCAACCCGCATCCAGTCCGCATACCGAGGCTATCGTGTGCGTGCCGTGCGCGCTAGGTCATGATAACGGCGAGAGACGCGAGTAGGGCTATTGCTTGGCTCTCCTCTCTCACTCTGTCTGAGGGACATTCTCTCTCGAGTAGCGCCTTCATTCCGTGCCTTGCACACACGCATCATACATGTAGTTTTTGGGCTATGTGCTGTGACGCACGTTTCCGCCTTCTAAAGAGGTGTGTGCGTATGCGCGGGCGTCAGTGATGTACAAGAAGGTGTTGTCTTCGTTGTTGTGCTTGTGTTTTTTTTTTCGCTATTTGGTGCCTTCGCCTGTGGGAGAGAAGTCGGCCTATTTTTTCTTGGTTCTCCTCCCTCGCTGCCGCTGCCACGCAGAGGCAGCCGCGGCGTGCACATGGAAGACGCAGAAGGAAAAGCGAATGCACAGGTACACGTATCTTCTACGGCGTCATTTCGGGCACAGAGGCGCACCTGCTGCGCATAGAAGGTTGAGGAGGAGAGAGTGAGGCATGTGCTCCCCCCTGCGCTATGTTTGCTCCACGCCCTTCTCTTGAGCGCTCGTGCAGGCGGTCAGAGGTGCTGGGCTACCCGCGTGCCGACATCTTTCGAACCTGCACAGCTGCACAAACACCATCAAGCTGTCGCACACGGTGTGCCTGAAAAGTGCCTTGGGCCAGCGGCTTCTCTCTTGTCCTTGCTGACGCAGCGTGTTTGTCGCCGCCCCTCCTACTCCCTTTGGATTCTGCTCGGTCATGCCTTTCAGCGTCTTCTCTTCTCTGTCTCCTTACCACCCTCGTAGCCACGCTCGTCTTCTTCACATAACGTGGAGAAGAAGTAAAACGACGGAGCCGACTAGACCAACGCGCCCGTGTCTTTCCACAATAACTGACCCGTAACACACTCCATTAAGCGCCGCGGATAATGGCGACTCTCAAGGACGGTCGCTTTCTGTTCATCCATGCGGATCGACACAACCTACTCCTGGAGCAACCCGTGAAGGCGGTGGCTGTTTCTTCATCGTCGACCACGACCGCGACAGCCGCAGCTACCAAAGGCGGCGCTGCTGCGGCATCGTTACCTGCCTCTTCTGCCACCTTTCAACTTGTGTACGGCGGAGTTGTGCGCGCCTTTGCGCTGAATGCCACACAGTCCCACATTGCGATGGTTTGCCCAGCCGGTAGTGCGGCAGCTGCGTCGGCCGCGGCCGGCCATCGTCGCGGCGACGGCCCAAGCACGGTGCTGCGACTCTTTTCCTTTACCCGTGGCGAGGTGGGCGAACTGATCGACGAGCTTGTGACCGCAGAGGCGTGCGGCGTGGTATGGGTAGGAAATCGACACCTCGCGCTGGACGTGCGCCGCTCCAGTGAATGCGTCCATAGCGAGGCAGCCACTTCGTCGTCGTCCTCTTCACTGTTGTCGGCTCCTTCGACGTCTACCATCTTGATCGAAGTCACCAAGACACCGGAGAAGTTGAAATATGTGCGGCAGGACCAGGCGGCGGCATCGCCGGTGTCTGTCCTGGGGTCCGTTCTCGGCGAAATACGCGTCGTCAAGCAGAGCCTTCGCTTCTGGGACTTGCAGAGGGAAAAGGTGATGCACGAGTGCGTCTTGCCGAACCGCCGCCTCCGTCAGGGTAAGGCCCGGGTGGCGGCCGCAGCGTGCAGCGACGGTCCGTTTGTGTTCGTGGTGAACAATGACTGGACGGTGCATGGCTTTCACGTGAGCAGGCGCACCGTGCGAGAGCTGAAGCCGATGCTGTCACAGTTCGAGTCGCAATCAGTTAACGTCGCCAACAACCGCGGCGGAAACGCGGAGGCGAGCGAGGCGAACAGCGAGGGCCAGGAGGTGGCGGGGGCAGGAGAAGGGGAGGAGCCTCCTATGTCGCCCCAGCCTGCCAAGAGTTCGGCACTCGCCCACAAACTCGCGCGTCCTCGCCTCTTCGCCAGTGCAATCAGCGACACGCAAGTGCTCCTGGCCCTCCAGGGATCCTCAACTATTTTGCAGTGCGCCTGCGAGCCGAAAGGCGGCCGCGATGAGGAATGGACTGTGGTCGCCAAGATGCGTTTGCCGCGGCGACTGCAGGCGATGTGCGAGGTGGTCGGACTCTCCCCTCGAGGGTGCCTCGTCCGTCAGTACGAACTAGCGGAGAGCAGCGCGCAGAGCTCGACAGCGGCCGCCCCGTCAGACACACGGACGGGGGCGTCTGCGAACGGCCAGAAGACCGTCGCGTACTTTGTGGTACCCCTGGAAATGAAAGCGACTGGCAAGACCTCCGTGGAGGTGGCCGTGGGCCCACCGGCGGTGACTGCTGCTCATGGCAGCGCAGGTGTTACGAAAAGCAGCGCCGCGGCGCCGAGGGCGAGCACTGCAGCTGCAAAGAACGCAGAGACGGCGGCGACATCGGAGGTGGCCTCAGAGGCGTCGCGGACGGAGGGGAAGCGAAAGCGCAAGAAGAAGTCGGCCGCCCCCGCGGCCGCCGCAGTGAACGGTGACGCATCGGCGTCTGCAACGTCGCCGGCAGCCACATCTACAAGCGCCGGTGGCACAGCCAATGAGCAGGGTGGCGGTAGTGACCACAGCAACGCAGGCAGTCCCTTGCAGCGCGCCGTTAGAAGGCTGCTTGTGCATGCTGGCATCGCCGGAAAGGACGAGTTCCACGGCACCTTTGCAAAAGACTCTGCAAAGAATGTTGCCGACGCCGCCGCCGCGGCTGCTGCTGCGTCCCCGGAACGCGGACGCGAATGGTACTCGGCTGATGTGCTGATGAGCGCGGGAGGTGTGTTGGTGGGCGTTGTGTTGGGTGTGGTGCTAATGCGTCGTTTCTCACTTCTATAGCTGCCGCCTAGTAGAGAGATGGCAAGCTCTACCGGCGACAAGGATTGCATGCCGTGAGGGACTGTGGACCACGGCGAACCTGCGCGAGCGGTGTGCGCGTACCTACAGACTGCTTCAAGTGCGTGTTTGCCCTTTGATGACCGCGCCCCACGTCCGCGTGTGGAAGACGCTGGCGCCTAACGATAGTTTGGATCTCCAATAAGGACTAATGAAGCAGCAGAAGGTATGCTTGAGGGGAGAGAGAGAGGACACATCGTTGGCAGAGCACTGGAGCAGAGGTGGGCTTCAAAGGCGGGCGATAAGGTCCCCCACAGCGCAACGGCGATGTGTTTGCCGCTTCTTTGCACCGCCCCTTCCCCCTCCTCTTCCTCCTCCTCCTCCCGCTTTCTCGCTCCCAGACACAAGGGTGTCAACTAAGGGTGCGCCTGGTCGTACGAGCGGACGGCACTGCCGCGCTTCCCCTTCACCGTTGTCCACTCTTTTCGCACATGGACGCGGCGGCTTCTCCGTTGCGTTTCTCTACTTCTTCCTTCCTCTCCTCGCCTTTCCTTTCTGCCTGTCTCCTTGCCCACTGCTTCTCCTGAATTTGGCAAAGGAGCCTTGATCGCTATCCACCGCCGAGCCTGCAGGTGAATCTCAGAGGCACTTCAGGAGCGAAATGTCCAACCAAGATTCCCTCAAGGCTGCGATGCGGGAGTCGCTGGAGGCGAGCGGGACGATTAGCCGCATCAAGGCCGAGCTCCGCGCCGCCATCTTCGAGCGACTCTCTGACGTCACTACCAAAGACGATGACAGGGCTGTGGAAAACCCACCTGTTCCTCCAGAGAACATGGTAATCAATGAGCTCATCAAGGAGTACCTCACCTTCAATGGTCTAGAGCACACGCTGGCTGTCTTTCAGCTCGAGGCTCGATCGCCGGACAGCCAAGTGCCGCGTCGCGTGCTCGCATCCGAGCTGAACATGGCTGCCGCCCCGTCCTCCGTCCCGCTGCTCTACGCCATGCTTCACGAGGCACGCCTCTCGAAAGATCTGGGACATTAGACGCCGTGGGTGCGCCCCCTCCCCTCCCCACGTCAATGCAGGTTGCGCGCTCGGTCTCTTTGACCTTCTCTTCTTTCAAATGGTGGAGATGAGGGTGTGGTGACTTCTGCTCTCCCATGTTGTTGTGGTTTTCTTTTCTTCGTGGGATCGGGTGTGCCGCTCACTGCGTCCCGCCGTCGCCGACCAGTGGTGCTACGCAGACCCGGGCTTGTGCCTTCGTGTGTCTGTGGAGAACCAAACAATAACAAAAAAGAGAGAAGTGTTCATGGGATTCGTGTCGTTTCTGCACCCCTCCCTTCCCCCCGGCGTGCGTGTCTTCTCTGGCCTCTCGTGCAGTTCCTCCACGGTGGGCTGCCTCTCTGCTCGACGACACTTCACCACCTCTGCAGCGGCGGTGGCCGAGGCGAGAAGAGAGGGTACGGATAATGGAAGGAAGGCAGCGCATTGGTCGGGGAGCGAGGGATCACAAGCGACGCATGCACACCGACCCTACCGCGCTTTGGCTAATACACAGACGCCAAGGCACTTGCTCGCATGCTTGCACCGGGATCCTTCGTTCGCTTCCTCTTTCTGGCCCCTTCCCGTGCCCATCGTTGCTCACCTTCTTGCGTTGCTCTTGTGCCACCCACCGCGAGCGTTGGCGCCCTCCCCTTCCGCCCTGTCCTTTTTCGTTTTGTTTGTTTCCGCCTCTCCGTCTCGTCAGCTCCTCCCCCCCCCCCCCCCATCACACACACACACACACACACGTGGGCCGCCCCTCCCTCCCGCACTCCCGCGCACTCTTTACGTTTCGCCCTCAGCAGTCGCGGCAACATCGACAATGGGCAAGGAAGACAAGATGTACGACGTTCTCTTCAACATGAAGTTTGCGTCGAAGCAGATGTCGAAGAGCGCCGCCGCGTCCGAAAAGGCGGCGGAGCGGGAGAAGCTGAACGTCAAGAGAGCGTTGGAGAAGGGCAACCCCGAGGCGGCCCGTATCTACGCCGAGAACGCGATTCGCAAGCGCAACGAGGGCCTGAATTATCTCCGTCTCGCCTCCCGCCTCGACGCCGCCTCGTCGCGCATACAAACTGCCATGCAGATGAAGATGGTTACTAGGACTATGTCCACCACGGTGAAGGGCATGGACAAGATTCTCACCTCCATGGACCCCATGCAGATCGCAAAGGTGATGGACGCCTTTGAGCAGCAGGTCAGCGCGATGGACGTAAATCTGGGCACAATGGATGCTGCCTTCGAGAGCTCTTCAGCTGGCACGGTGCCGGTGGCTCAGGTCGACTCGTTGATGGAGCAGTTGGCTGCGGAGAATAACATCGATCTTAGTGCGAAGCTTGGCAATGGACCGTTGGCTAGCAGCATTGCGATGCCCGCGCGGAAGCAGGATGTAGACGAAGACGACATTGCTGAGCGCCTCAAGGCGCTGCAGGCGCTGTAGGCGCTGTAAGGTTAGACAGGGGTGAGTAGCCGAAGGGGTACACACGCTTCGTGTCACAGTGGATAAAGGTTTTTTTTTTTTCGAGTGGGCAAGCGTGACAGCGATGTGTTACGTGAGTCGACTTGTCTGTCTTCCCCATCCTCCTCATTGCGGCGTCTGTGGAGCTCACTCTCTCGCATCGAATGGCGCGCAGTTCTCGTGTTGTGTGCGATTTTCTGCGCTTTCACAGAAGCGACGGCTGCCGGCGTTGTCGTCTCTCTCTCTCTCGAACTCCATCGCAGCTGATCCGTTTCTTTTCGCACTTCACCACGCTTGCTTCCACCACTGACAGCCGCGGAATCGCTATACGGCTCGTGTGTGCTTGTGCCTGTGTGTGTGTGTGTTCGCCAGGCTGCCGCGTAGCGACCGATGATCTGAGCGAAAGGCTAGAAGGCCAGACAGACACAGACACAGACACACACACACACACACACACACACACAGGCACTGGCAAACGTAGAGCAAGTCTCACTAGCCCACCAGAAAGTGAGCACGTCGGAGATGCTCACGTAGCGATCCGCTTTCATTAGTTGGGGCGAGAGGAGGAGGAAGGTGCGGGAATGAAGCGGAGAGATAGGAAGGGAGAAGTGATCCACGGAAGCCCTTGTAGACAGTAGCACAGACGCTCTCCCTCCTTAAGCGCCCACCTCCGTGTCTGCCTCACAACACCGTTGGCTGCTCAGCCGCGCTTTTTCTTTCTCTTCATCTTGCCGCTCCTCTGCCTTTGCCTTGCTGCCCTTCGCGAACAGCCCTCATATCGACTGCTGAAAGTGCCCTTCTGTTCTCTGGTGCCCTGTGTGTGTGTGTGTGTGTGTGTGTGTGGGTGTGTGTCTCTCCTCCTCTTCTAGAGGTGTGCGCATGTGTGCCAGCGTGTCCGTGCGCGTGAGTAGTTTTGTTCGTTTCGCTTGCTGATGTTTTGTGTCGGTCGATCGCTTGCTGCTTCATTGGCCCTCTCTCTCTCGCTCTCTCTTCGTCTGCCCTTCCCTAACCCCCTCCCTTGGTCTCGCTGTGCTTCCCACTCCATGCCGGCCCACCTGCCAAGCCTCTCTGCTGGGGTGCGTCTTGCATGTGTATGTGTGTATGTATGTGTGTGCTTGTGCGCGATGCGCGCGGCATGGCGGTGTCTGCTCGTGGTACCTCAAACGGCCCCTCTTTTTCCTGCTCGCTTCGATTGTGAAATTTGTTTTCTAAGAATTCGGTGCGCATCTCCACGCATCCCGTGCCCATCCGCACATACAAGGTCACAGACGTGTCTGCGCTGTCGAACCCAGTGCACCTGTGTCCCATCAGATCTTGTGCTTTGGCGTGCGTTATATATATATATATGTGTGTGTGCGCCTGTGCGCCTGTGCGTGTTATGTATGTGAGTGATGAGCGTGCCTCCTCTCTTCCCCGTCCTTGGCCGTTTCGGCGCGTTGCTATCCTTTGCTTTTTTTGTTTCGCTCTTGCCGTTCCACTGAGCTTGGTGCGGTCTTAACGTCAAGGACTGCCGAGGAACAACAGCAGCCAAACCTTGGTCCTCGCCCTCATCGCCCACAAAAGGAGCGGAAGAGCCTGGCGGCACAGGGCCAACACGAGTCGAGAGAGCGAAGGGCTATACAAGCAGAAAGCGGAGCTGTTAAGCCTCTGCCATCGTAGGACTTCAGCGCCTCACTGCCTTCGACGCGAAGGATAAGGGCATTGAGGACAGCGAAGAGCACTGTGTGCCGGTGCTGAGAACACGTAGGTGGGTGGAAATGGTAGGGAGAAGAAGTGCACTCGCAAGCTGTGTGCTATATTGTCGTAAGGAGTGCTGCGGGCGCGATTTACTCCTCCCGTGTGTGCGCGTGCCCGCTTCTCTCTCTCCATCCATTCCAGACCTCATCCACCACCACCGCCACCACCACCACCACCACCCTCTCGCGGGGCGAGAGAGGTCTGCCCAGGTGCATGGTTGGCCCGTCGACTTTCATGCGATTTTTCCCGCGCCCCTCTTCCTCGTCCGGGTACGATTGCCATCGTTCTATTTCATTCTTGTCTTTTCCTCCATCGTGCTCACCGTGTCGACGTCGCTGATGCACACGCACAATGGATGCACTTCCTCCCCCATCTCTGCCACGCACTCGTGCGCGAACAAAGTGGCAGCAGTACACGGGAACAGGCACAAGGATAGGCTCACACGTGCGGCGCGTTTTTTTTTGTTGTGTGTGTGTGTGTGTGTGGTTGTTGTTTCCTGTTCTAGTATAAGAGCGAAGCGCATCCGAGCCGCGCACAAGTGCGCGCCGAACAGCATCACCATCGGACTCAGCTCCTCATCTTCTTGAACCTAGAAAAGAAAAACGAACACACAAAAAAAAGAAAACATTTTCTTTTTTTTTTGTCTCTAATAGCGGCTACCGAAAGCGAGGCAGGCAGACAGACACATCCCCGTCTTCCCTCTCGTCTTCCATTTTTCGGTGCGCGTGATCTGCCTCTGCTGCCTTTCCTTTGGCGACTCAGTCCTGCGTCTCGCGCCTGCTCCTCAGTGCTTGAAACTCAGACCCGATGAAGCGCGGAGCGAAGCGCTCGTCGCGAGACGGGGAGGACGTCCCCGGGACACGCGCCCGCACCAAAGACGCTGAGGAGGTGCGAAAGGAAGAAGAGCGCCGGCAGCGTGAGCTGGAGGAGGCGAAGCGGCAGGCGGAGCTCGAAGGCGACGACAGCTGGGAAGATGACGACAGCGACGCTGAAGACATCGACGACGGCGACTGTGACGAAGAGGAAATCAGTGAGGCGAGCGACGAGGACGATGATGAGTACGCCGAGTTCCAGAAGGAATCGTCGACTCACATCACAAACGGCATCAAGTCTATCTCCTTCAAGGAGGCCGGCGAGGCGGGTGCCGACGACGATGACGAGGCCGGCGGTGCTGCGGCGGTGTCAGTGTGGCGCGGCGACATCGAGGGTGCCGCCGTTGGCGAGGAGGAGGGCGGTGAGCCGATAAAGCTAGAGTTCTCCAACAAGGCCTACGACGCCTTCTTCCAGCTGCGCACCGAGTACCCGTGCCTGTCTTTTGATGTCGTGAAGGACAACAAGGACAACCACACCAAGTACCCGCTCTCCACGGTGCTGGTGTGCGGCACGCAAGCGGATCAGCAGGCCCGCAACGAGTTGCTGGTGCTCTATGTAACGAACATGTGCCGCACCAAATACGACGTAGCCAGCGACAACGACAGCGAGGAAGACTACATCGGCGAAGAGGACGATAGCGAGGAGGACGAGGACGATGAGGCCGGCGAGGACGTGAACGATGGCGAGCCGGTGGTGCACCACCGCGTCATCAAACACTACGGCACCGCCAACCGTGTGCGCTGCTGCCCGCAGAACAACCCTGCGAGTGGCAGTCAGCTCGTGGCCGTGTGGTCGGAAGCCGGCCATGTGCAGGTCTTCGACATCGAGTCGGAGGTGCGTGCTCTGACAGACTTCTCGAACTGGTCGAAGGAGCAGGCGCAGGTGTGGAAGCAGCAATCGACTGGGGGGCAGAGTAAGAAGGCGCAGCCGCTGAAGTTCTGCACGCCGTCGACGTCGCACAAGACAGAGGGCTACGGACTCGACTGGAGCCCGGTGCAGGCGAGCGTCTTCGCGTCGGGTGACTGCGCCGGTTCTCTGTTCGTGTGGCAGCCCACGGAGGACGGCCGGTGGAAGAGCGCCGCAAGCAGCACCGTACCTGGCGCTATGTCGATTGAGGAGATCCAGTGGAGTCCGACGCAGGCGGATGTGCTCATCACCGCCCGCGCCGGCGGCCTAGTGGAGGTGTGGGACACGCGTGACATGCGGGCCTGCAAGATTTCGTTTCAGGCGGACCCCTCCGACATCAACGTGGCTGACTGGAACCGTGCCCGGCAAGCGTCGCACCTGCTCGTGACAGGTGCCGAGAGCGGCGCTGTTGCAGTGTGGGATCTGCGGCGCATCGCCACTCCGGAGCCGATCCAGCGCATCGCACTTCACAAGAAGGCTATCACGTCCGTCGAGTTTGCGCCGCACAACGAGAGCGTCCTGTCCGTCGTCAGCGACGATGGACGCTGCACCCTGTGGGACCTGTCGCTCGAGCGCGACTTTAACGAGGAGCAGGAGGCGGTGGGCGAGTTGTTTAGCGGGAAGCTGAAGGAGTACCCCGATCAGTTGATGTTTCATCATCAAGGGCTGGTGCACCCGAAGGAGGCGCACTGGCACACGCAGATCCCCGGCATGGTCGTGACGACGGATTACGAGGGCCTCAATCTCTTCCGCCCCATGAACTGGAAGTCCTTGATGCGTTGAGGAAAGCGGAAGTGGAAGGTGAACGCGAAAAGCGTGTGAGAGAAAAGATGTGCTCTCGAGTAGTTTTCAAGCTCCACGAGATGAAATGGGGGTGGTGTTGAGGGGACGGCCTCGTTTTCCGCGTGCTCGGCTGCCAAGGAACCGCCATCCAGCTGCGGCTACTCTTTCGAGCGTCTTCCTCGTCGCCTCCTTTCCGGCCCCGCCTCTTTCTCTCTCGGGCCCCTTGTCTTCTCTACCGCCTCTTTAGCGGAGAAGAATGGGACGTGTGACGGCGTGCTTGCCTCTCCCGCCCCTCTCCCCGCCCCTCTCCCCGCCCCTCTCCCCGCCCCTCTCCCCGCCCCTCTCCCCGCCCCTCTCTCCCCCCTCGTGCGCGTTGGTGCTTGTCGCTGCGGTTTGTTGTGTCGTGGTCATGCGTGCCATGGCGCGCGAGTTGGAGACGCCAGCCATCACGGAAGAAAAAAAGACTAGGCGGCGGCAACGACCACTGCTAGCGCAACCGGCGCCGGGGCCCAGGTTTAACTGACAGACTCTCGAATAATGCGTGACGAAGCCCGCGCGTTCTAACAAACTGAAGCGAGAAGAGGAATCAAACGACAAAGAAGAACGCTGGATGTTGTTTTTGGGGTGCCGGACGCCGACTCCACACACGCACACGCACAAATCCATGGCCTCAACTGCTTGGCCCAGCGTCTGTCGCCATCCAGAGGTGGCTAGCAAGCGTGCCGTGGGTGCTGTTCTACCGCAGCAGTGAGCTCGCGTGCATATGAGTGTTGGCGCATTTTACTGCAAAATGTTCCGCCCCTGCCCCCTCTTCGCACAGGGACTCGTGCTTTTTTTTCATCGCAGCCAAAGACGTGCGTGCGTGTGCGGCGTGACTCGCTCTTCTTCCTTTACATTCCGATGCGCACCCTTTCTCTCCTGTACTCTTCTCTCTCCACACACACACACACACACACGCACACACACACGCACGCACCACACACGCACGCACGCACGCACGCACGCACGCACGCACGCACGCACGCACGCAATCTCTTTCTCTGTTTGTATGACATACGTGTGCCTGTGCGGTCTCCTCCTGCGACACAAGATCACGCGTTTCCGCGGACGACAACCGACGCACAAACAACAGAGTACGAAGAAGGCAACACACAAGGTAGTCGACTCTCGAAGCGTCTCACGTGTTTCTTGCTCTCTTGGTTACCCCCACTCGCAAGGTGCCCTTCCTATACCGACACGCGTACACGATCTCGCCAGCGCATCGATCGAATCATGAACATTCTGTTACCGCTAACGATCTTGATTGTGAGCTGGAGCCTGGACAGCACAGATCCTGATGTCCAAAGGCGAATCTTTTTTATTTTCGCCATAGTGCACACCGCAATCATGTGCACGGCTATCTACCTCTTCTTCGAAATTTGGCGCTGTGACGACAACACCCTCCTCCAGGTTAAGGACCCCTACTCCGACAAGGAGAGTATTCAGAAGCACTGGGAGTACGACATGGGGAAGCTGCGTGACCTGATGTTGACCAATATTGGCATCTCTGCCGGGATCAGCACGTTCTTTGCCTTGCGCTACGGCATCTACTTCCCTCTGCTGTTGCAGAGCCTTAACAATCCCAAGGCGCTTTACCACTCGGAGCTGTTCCGCATCTACGCGAAGAGGGAGAAGGCAGAGGGCGAGCTGCAGCGTCCGTGGAAGGAGACGAACACTATACCCGAGTGGGCGAAGACGCTCTGGAATCAGAGCGAGAAGGACTCGGGAAAACTGCTCGCGAGCAGCGGGCTGGCTTCGCAGAGCCCGACTGGGGGCAGCAAGGCGTCGCGCAAGCGCAGGTAGGGCTGCCGCGGAGCTGGTGGTACTCCCGTGATAGGAATGAAAGAGGGCCTCTGCCACTGGGATTCTGGTTAGTCCTGACGGAGCTCGCTGCCGCTGCTACGCCCTCTTGTTCCTGGCGTTACCGCGGGCCTGTGCCTTCCTCCTCCCTCTGTCACAACGCGTCGGGCAGGGTAAAGCAAAAAACAACACATCTCGACCAAGGACAGGTGACACCACACGTGCACTGGCAACCTCTGTGCAAGCGGTCGATGAGACTCAGTTGGTGGCGACTTCAGAGAGAGAGAGGCGGCGGTCGATGGGACGCACCCCCTGAGAGAGGCAAATTGCGTAGCCTAGCGGCTCGGAGGGAAAGTGAGGCCGTGATGCCTTCCTCCCCGCGCCTGTGTGTGTGTATGTGCGCGTCATGGACTCGCATACAGACAGTTGCGGGCACACCAACTCATGCAGCACAGAGATGGGTGCCTGTAGACGCTATGCAGACATGCGCCAGAAATGGCTTTGCTCCTTTTTTCTTCCACTCTGTACCGGTTGTGCCGTGTGCTGCCTCGATCTTTCTTGCACGGCACCCCCCTTGCCGCCCTCCATTTCTCTCTGCACCGGATCGCTCTCCAGGGTGGTTACCGCAAAGGAAAAGGTGCGACTACACGCGCAGCCACGCACGCACGCCGTTGCCACCGCCTTCTCTACATGTATTGGGTTCGTCTGTCCACGACACACGAACATCTTGACAATGCCGTTGACCAGAAACAACTGCAGATTTTGCCAGTACTTTCACGCTCAGCATGACGCTGTCCGATGCTCGTGCGCCGCGTGTTGGCGTCGGCGTCGCAGTGGCGACTCCGCCAGCGCCGCTGGAAGGATTGCACCTCCGAATTCAGTGAGTGCGGCGCGGACATCGAGCCACGTTGTGACCTCCAGCCCGGCTGACGGCACTGTAGCGACAGCTTCTGTCGCAGATGCGGAGGTGTCACCGGTAGTTGCTGAGGGACCGTGCCCACACAGCGCCGCTCCGTACCACCACTGCCGCGGCTGCGTCCTGCCTCCGTATTTTGAACGTCAGCAGGCTCACTGGGATGGCCACGCAGTCGTGTGCGCACCGAGTGCCCGCCAGAACGCAGGGCGCAGCCGCGCTGCAACGTCTCCATACCGCCGTGGGACTAGCCGTGTCAAGGCGCCGATGCCACCTCTCCCTCAGTACGCCGCGCATGAGGTGCCAATCATGGGACCACTGGCATCTCTCTACATCAAGTCGTAGAATGTCGCACATTGCACATCCCCCGAGCAGCCGCTCATCCCTATCCGAGCATCGTCTTGACACATACACACAGGCGAGTGTACAAGAGGCACCGTTTTAGACATCTCTTCAGTGTGATTGCCCTTTTCCCTCGGCTGTGTACTGCCACCCCATCCCGCTTCGGCACCGCCATCTCAGCTGCACCGCCTATCTTTCTCTTCTTTAGACTCGAAGTGCGCAATAGACCCGATTTGGCCGTGTCTCCTCTCTCTCTATCTCGCGCGAGCGCGCGCGTGCCTGTGCCTGCGCAAGCACATGTGCACCACCCTCCATGCAAACCCGCCCTTGCGCTCGACACAGAGAGGATTCTCTGTACTGCCTGTGTACTGTTGTACGCCGGCAGCGGCCAACGCCGCATCTTGCACTTGCTCTACTCGACCCACGCGCGTCTCTTCCTTCTGGGGCTCGTTCTTTTTGTTTTGCTCCCTGCCGGTGTTATCCCTACCGCACGGGAACCCACACACAACGCTCCTTTCCCACACATGCAGAGGTACACGCACGGCGTATTTCCGTTTTCGTGCTGACGCCACACTCTTGCTCACCCCCTCTTTATCGAGCTCGCTCTTCCGTACTTCTCTCTCCCTGCCATCAACTCCATCGTCGCACCATAATCATTGACGAGGAAGAGCAACATCATCGAGCAACTCCCACTCCCCTCCCCCCTCCGCAAGCCGAAGGACTGTTGAGCCATCGCGGCAAGATAAGCGGACCCGCTTGCGTTTGACCGAGCGCACCCCCACACGCGCCAGCGAACCGACGGAGACGCACAACACCCCTCGGCTTTTCTCTCCGAGTTTGGCAACTTGCTTGCACTTGATCCGTCTCACATCATCGTCTTCTTGGATGTCTGCAAACACACCTCAGCACCACAAGGGCCATCAAGTCGCCGCCGGAGAGACTTTCTTCTACCGTCAGCATGTGCGTCCAGGCGTAGAGACGACCTTTCGCATTCGGCTTATTTCTGGCACCGCCAACCCAGACCTCACCGACAACGTGGCCAAGTGTCTGAACGTGGACAAGTGCCGAACGGAAATCAAGCGCTTTGCCAACGGGGAGCTGAACATCAAGGTGGTCGACAATGTTCGCGGTGATGACTGCTTCATCATTCAGCCGACTGCCGGCGCCTTCGACACGGACGTCAATACGGCCATGATGGAGCTGCTGCTGCTGGTGCACACTCTGAAGCTGTCTTCGGCGAAACGAATTACGGCTATCGTGCCCTACTACGCGTATAGCCGCCAGGATCGCAAGAGTGAGCCGCGTGTGCCGATCTCTGCCTCCGCGGTGGCGCAGCTGCTGCAGTGCATGGGTGTTGACCGTGTCGTGACGATGGATCTGCACTGCGGTCAGATACAGGGCTTCTTCAGGAACATTCCGGTGGACAACCTGCTCATGTTCCCCGAGTTTGCCACATACCTGATGCGGCAGCCGTGGTTTGACAAGAACCAAACCGTGGTAGTCTCGCCCGATGCCGGCGGCGTGGAGCGCGCCAACGTGCTGGCCGATCGCATCGGCGCTAGCCACATTGTCACCATCCTGAAGCGTCGAAAGGAGGCCGGAAAGGTGGACTCTATGCAGACGGTCGGTAACGTCCAGGGCTACACGTGCGTGATCGTCGACGATATGGTCGACACCGCGGGCACACTGTGCAAGGCGTGCGACCTACTGAAGGAGATGGGCGCGACGCGTGTCATTGCCTGCGCGAGCCACGGCATTTTGACCGATCCGGCGTGTGACCGCATTAACGCCTGCGAGGCACTGGAAGAGTTAGTGGTCTCCGACTCGATCGATCAGCGCCTGACAACGGCGAAGTGCGATAAGCTGACCGTACTGACGACGGCACCGCTGCTGGCGCAAGCCGTGCACAGCCTCCACACGGAAGCGTCGCTGTCCTCTCTTTTTGTGAAGCTGTAGCTCCCAGCTCCGCGACACTCGAAAGAGGCGCGCTCGTGCGTGCGCCACCGTCGCCTTCACGCTCATACACCCTAACATGAAAGCGTGCAGCAGCGGAAGCGCGAATGACGCCAAACGCGCCCGCCCCTCCAAACAGAGAGAACAAAAGCGGACCCAGAGGACAAAGCGGAACTTCTTCATCCCTTTTCCGCCCCCCTCCCCTCCCTCCCCTCCCTCCCCGCCCTCCCCTCCCTCCCCTCCCTCCCCTCCCCTCCCTCCCCGCCCTCCCCGCCCGCTCCTTTTTTTTTTTTTTACCGCCTCCCTCTATCTCTCGTTTCTCTTTTTTTACCTTTTTCGTTAACTTTCTGATCCTCGTATTTGCTCGCTTAATATCTGCGTGCGAATGTAGATGTGGGTGTGTGTGCGCGCAGGTGTGCATGGCGGGTTCTAAGTGTTGTAGCCGGATGCGGGACTCTGTGTGCCTGCAGGGGTGTGCGATGCGGTGGTGGTGGTGCGGGGGAAATCGGAGAGGCATTGCGCCTCCTACACATTCACAATAAGAAAGCGGAAAAGATAAACGATTCGAGCTGAGGGCTCATTCCACACTCCACAAGGCACGCACCCACTCCTGCCATGCCGCGGATGCCTGCGGCGTTTTCTCTGGGCTGAGCTTGTGTGTGTGTGTTTTACTGTGGAGACTCATCGAGCTCGTCCTTATGGCCGTAAACGCGTGACGCGCATATTTTGTGAGATGTAGCAGGAGCGCTTATTTTGCTCTCTTTCCTTGAGTGTCGGTGTGCGCGTTCGCTTGCGAGGGGTCTCTCTCTTTTTTTTTTCGTATTCCACATTTTTCTTGCGTGTGTGGGTGTGCGTGTTTTTTGTTTGATGTTTGCGTTTTGATGGATTTCGGGTCTCTTCTGCACATCCGCACAATGCTGACAAGCGTACAGAACGCAACCGACAACACACAACAGCAACTGATGGACGGTATCCTTGACGGAAACGTGGAAGAAAGCAATCAGGGACGCCACGTCGCGCTGGGAAGGACTATCGCGGCATCTGGCGCAGCCTCGCAGGGTGCGGCTAATGCGTATCAAGGCACTCCATGCTAAAGAGAGAGCCATCCTGTGTGCATGGCGCGCAGGCCGATTGCACACTTGTGACATGCTAGGTGAAGTTGGCAGTCGCAACATGGGCATCGAAGCGTCTCTGCCGGGGCTCTGGGTCTCCGGGGTGGGGGAGAAAGCCGGAACCCCACTGTACAACGTCGCAGTTGAATGCCTACACACCATCGCGGGTATGTATGCGCAGTAGTCATTCAGTGCTTCGCTTCTCCGTTGGCACTCTTTTCGATCGCTTGATGTCTTCCTCCGCCGCTCACTCGAACCGCTCCCCCTCTCTCTTTCTCTCTTACTCACACCGGCACTTTTCCTTTGCCTGCGATCATGCACACACACACACACACACACAAACACATGGGCGCGCATTCTCACAAGCGTGAATAAGGTCCGAGTCCGACACACGAAAAAAAAAAGAAGCGTCTTGGATCATCTCGTCCTTTGCTCTCTCTTCTTTTTTTTCTTTGTTTGGCTCCTTCACCAGCGGGACTGCGAATTTCTTCTTCTACTTGGGAGAAAGCGCGCCTTGTCGACTGCGCGCGGCGTTACACGTGCATCTGTATGTGTGCTTCCATTGACGTTGCCGTAGCCTGTGCGTGCCGGTACGGAAGGCCGAGACGGAGCGTGCTTTGGCCACGGTTTGCGCGACGGCCCGTGTGATTCTCGCTGTCCACTCCCGTGGGCGAGGTGAGGCCGCCGCAGTCTTCACATGCAGAAACGCAGGCGCCACAGGCTCCAGCTCCATTTCTCAAGCCCTACGAGTGATCAACACCGTGGCGTTCTGGTGGACGGAAGCGAAACGCCGCACCTGCGCACCTCCATCGACGTTCTTGAACAGCAGCTCCAGTTTTTGTGTTTCGTCTGTCCTCATTTCGGTGTGTCGCTGGGCACTCGCGCCTCCCCTCTTTTGCGTGCCCGCGCTGCTCTTCTCCGGCGCCGACTTGACAGGGGCGCTAGCCAGCGAGTCGGACTCACGCAGAGAGTCACAGCAGTAGAAGCAAGGCGGACACTAGCGGCAACTGCACGTGACCGCAGCAAAGACGATCACCCGGCAGGTGGAACACGTCGCATGAAGAAGGAGTGCCCTTGATTTACGTGTAGCCTTTTCCTGTTTGTTGCTGATTTCGACTTCCCTATTGCGCCCACGTTTTTTTTTTTCGTTGCTGTCGTTGTGGTGCCAGCCTCAAAGAGGGCAGCCACGCCACAGTGAGAGCGAGGAAGAGAGGGGCTGAGCGGTGGGGCGAGGAGGAGACGCGGACAGCACTTCCTTGTCGTTCTTCATTCTCCCTTTCCGTCTGTCTGGGTGTGTCTCTGCGCGCGTGCAGACTTGTGTGATTTGTTGGTTTCTCTGACACCTCCACAGGGTTCCCCTTCCCCCCTTCCTTTTCTCTGTTCGTGGTCAAGCGGATTCGCCCTTGCCGGCAGAAAGACGCGAACAAGAAAGGACAGACAGAGCGAGCGAAGAAGCGCCCTTAATTCTGCAGACCGTTTTTTCCTCCTTGCCGACCTCTCAAAAAAGGTTTTTTTTTCTACTCTTGTCTTCTTGCGAGGTGTTAACGGTTAACCTCACACGCTGCGCTGCCGCCGTGCACGCTCATTGTGTCCGGGTCTATTTCCTTCGTGTCTTGTCTTGCTTGCTTCACTCCAGTGCGCTCGTGTGGCTTCCATCTGCATTCACCGTTGCACTCCCCCTCTTCCTGCTCTCCTCTCCGTCCTGAACGGAGCGCATCTGCTGGCACACGTGAATTCGCAACGCAGAGGTGTGGCGCTTGAACGCGGAAATCTTCAGGCCAATTTCCACTTGTGCTCGGGTCCTCGACGGTGGGGTGGCTGTGCATGTGTGTAAGTGCATGAAAGCCTTTGCTGCGCCTTTTTTTTTGGCGAAAAGCGAAGCAAAAACGACCGGTCAGGTGTGCTCTCGCATCGCTGCATACAGTCAGTCTCTGTCGGAGCACAGATGTCGTCGGCTCGCGTATCCCCGCTCGACAGCAGCTCGGACTGCAGCACTGCGCACATTTTGATCTCCCGCTCGCGCAGCGACGAAGCCGGTGACATTAACTCAAACTCCTTCGGTGCCGCAAGGCAATCCATTGTGTCGCTGCCGCCGACCGCGACCTCGGCCATGACGCTGCCTGCGTCGGAGGCCTTTGCTTCTGCGAGGAGTGGACCTACTGCCACTGATGGGTTACCTTCGGCACGCTACGCACCTACTCCCAGCACGGCTCGAGGGCGCGCTGCGGACAACCAGAATGGCACCTCACACAGCTTCACGGTGCCTTCAACGCTGCCGACTCCGCTGCTCATGACAAACATGCGCACTCCACCCGCAGCCCAGGCGCCGTTGTGGGTCACGGATGAGCCGAAGGCGCGGCCGCCCAACGGGTTCACCGGCGCTTCACAAGCGAGCGCTGCAGGCCCCGTCGAACGCTCGTTATTCGGCCTTCCAGCGGCGCAATCCGTCATGCCGCGGCAATCTGCATCGTTGCTGCTGGTGCCCACCTCACGCGGTGCCGGGAGCGAATGGCGGCGTGGGACGGTCTCCGTAAACGGGACGAGCGGCTCAAACCTCCTCTCTCCACTGCCACCTCCCGTGAGGCCGCCTTCCATGTATTCAGTAGTCGGCAGCAAAGCCGGCAGCGTTGCAGCTAGTCAGCGCCCGTCGACCTCCGCGCGTGGGTCAAAGGCCTCGGTGCTAGACGGATCCACTCTTGATGGTACAGGTACTGAGGCCCAGCCACTAGCGAAAGTGACGACCGCACCTGACGGCGAGAACAGCTGGTGGGCCGCGGTACGTACGCTTGTCTCTAATCATCGTGAGCAGGTGAGCAAGTACCTAGAGAACCTCGTCAATCCTGGTGGCGTAGCTGCTGCCGCTGCAGAAGCGCGTGCTGCGAATGCGACGCGCACGCGCACGCGCGAGGACTGGCGGCCATTGCGCGCTCCCACGCGCAACGCCCTAATGAGCCGCTCTGCCTCGATGTCTTCCGGCTCCGGCGCCACGTACGATCTGAATCGGTGTACCCCACGGGCACAAACGTCGTTCTCGTCGACCTCCGTCGCAAGCCGACGCGGCGTCTTCGAGCCGTACAACAACACCTCGTCGATGCGTCCGGGCGACGCGGACCCATCCGGCAGCGAGGGGTCTTTGGCGGTGCCGCTCGACCTGGTCGTTGTCGACCCGTCGACCGATCCCTTGTGGAACAACCGGACCACCGCGCCGCCTATCATGAGCATCGCAAACCAGGACACCATGAACGACTCCTTCATGGGCGCTGACAACGTAAGTGGCTCGGATGTCGACGGCTACGATGGTGAGCCGAATATGTACGTGGTGGATCTCCTGTCGGCACTGCGCGGGTATCAGTCGAGCCCCACAGAGCCGTTTGGGCACCTTGTCGCCGCGGCGCTGGCGTCGCGGTCGAAGGAGATGCCGGTGCGCGGCTTCGAGATGGCCGCCGCGGAGCACAACCCGTACCTCGTGCGACTGATTCTGGACTCTGGCACGCTGGACGAGACGGATGTGGAGGCGCAGCGCAACGTGCAGGAGACCATGGATGAGCTCTTTTCCACCAAGGACGGGACGCTGAACCCGGCCATCTACGAGTACCTCACCTCCTTCTTTCGCATGCCTTTTGCACGGCTCTCGCACACTCAGTACGCCATGCTCAAGCGAAGCGGCTTCGAGTACATCAAGCTCATGTACGACCACCAGCATGTCCTGCCCGACGAGCCCTTTCACTCCATTCTTATCAACCAGTCCAACGTGATGCGGATCCTCAACCTGATCTTCATGGTGGTGCAGCTGTGCACGATTATTTTCTCCAATGTTGCGATCGCACTGGTGCTGGCTAAGTGGGTGGAGCTGAACGGCGGTAGGCTCCAGAGCTACGCCCTCTACACACTGATTGTCTTTGGGGGAGGCTGGGCGCTGAATCTGATCTGCATCATCTGCACGGTGCGGAGCCGGCAGGACGAGGCGCAGTACGAGCCCAGGCGTGAAGACGAGAAGTACTTGATGGTGCCATCGCCGTATGTCGCGGTGGTGCCGGTGATACCGCTTTTTGACATCTTCTGCCTCATCGCCTACGCCCGTGCGCTGAGGCAGAAGCGCATGATCCTGGGCCACAACATAGTGGCCTGCAGCCGCCTCTCCGGCATCATCCACGCCATAATATTCGCCTTTCCGCAGCTCATCACACAGGCGTACTTCAACAACATTGAGCTCAGCATCCAGTTGGAGTGGCGGCGCCTCTGGCCTTATGTTGTGCTGCTCGTGGCCGCGACCACGCAGTGGTGCGTGGCGCTGTTCGGATACGCCTGGCTTCTGTTCACGCATGACTCAATCGACGGGCTTGGCTTTGCCTGCTTCAATCTAGGCAGGGTGCCCCACATGCTGGAGCGTCACACCGCCGTAGCGCACGTGCTGCACTACGTGATGGCGTCGGTGCTCGAGACGAACATTTTCCTCCTCGTCGCCACCGCAATCAGGCTGTCGGAGACGAAATGCCGGTACTACAACGTCACCATCGTCGTTCTTTCCAGCATCGCGGTTGTGTACATCCTCTCCGTGTACATCATCATCGCCTTGAAAGAGGCGTCGACAGTGCGGATTAGCTTTACCTGCGTTCCGCTCGTGATAATTCAGCTAGCGCTGCTCATCTGCTCGGAGCGCGTCGGCGTCGAGGAGTGCGCCTCCTTCCGGTACCTCTACTTTCGCGAAACCTTCATATTTGGCT
The DNA here is from genome assembly GCA_003992445.1 of Leishmania aethiopica. Lineage (NCBI taxonomy): Eukaryota > Euglenozoa > Kinetoplastea > Trypanosomatida > Trypanosomatidae > Leishmania > Leishmania aethiopica. Next base: position 782,735 of record RZOE01000012.1, read on the forward strand.
ACCTTAGCTGGGGTGCCTACTTCTCGCTGTTTCTGGTGTGGCTGATCCTCATGGTTCAGTGGTGTGTGCTGTACAAGACGAAGGTGAACCTTTTTCCGCGTCTGCTGTGGCCGTTGGCGAGGAAGGACACACGATTCGCAACGTCGAAGAAGGTGGATTCGGGCGATGAGACCTTTCCTACGGACTCAATGTCTTAGGATGAGGCCGAGGGGACGGCGGTGGAGGGCCGGCTTATGCACCCGCCTGTAGAGAGGGGTTGGGTGGGTGGGGGGCGGCGCTGTTGTGCAATAGACCTTGATTTGGCCATCCAGCACATCGGGCGATACAAGAAGGATGTGCAGCAACAATCCGTTCGTGTGTGCTGCTGCCGATTAGTGTATTCGCTGCCCATATTATCAGGTGTTGGAGGGCGGTAGAGGTATCATGACGGGCGCATGCGCATGCGGGGCGTGTGTATTGCATCGTTCACCGGTGCCGCATCTCTCTTGCTTTTTGTGTTCGTAGTGCATCGCGTTGTTGCGCTGTGCTTCCTTTTGGCTTGCGTGTCTCTCTCGCACACACATCACACTCACTTCGTTGATGAGGCTGTGGGATGGCAGCTCAGGCCTTGACAGAAAGCCAACAGCAAGGAAAATGATGAGAGAATCGCCAAGAGGCTTGTCTGCGTGCGTGTGTGCGTGTGTAGGGGGAAGATGGGGAGGGGAGGGCCCAGGAGGCCGCCCTCACGCGCAGCACGCGTTGTCGCTGTCCTGAGGATGCTTTTTTTTCTTTGAGTTTCTACTGCATTGCCGTTGATGAACGTACCATGTCGACTGCTGGACATCGCCGCCCTCCTCCCTCTCTCTCCATCTCTATGGCACTTGCCCACGGTACCACATCCTCCCTCTCCATACACACTCCAGCTTTTCGCTTCTTCACCGCGTGCGTCGCGTGGAGTTGGGGGGGGGGGGTTGGGAGGGGGCGTGTGTGTGTGTGCCTGAATGGTGCGTGAGCGAAATGCAGGAGATCGAATGGCCGAAAAAACGGCCTGCCGCAGGGGCGCCGGCGTAGCGCGCGCTTGATGGCGGTCACACACACACGCACACACACACACACGCATGCATGCATGCATGCGCAGAGCTCGTCTCCTCCTCTCTGTCTCTCCGTTTGTCCCCGCCACTGAATGCTTCTTCTTCCACTTCGCTTTCATCTCGCCGACTGCGTAAGCGTATGCGGCTACCACGTGCGCGGCTCTCCACTAGTCCAGAGATGGGAGGTATCGCCCTCGACCGATACGAGCACATGCGCGCACAGAGCCGGAACACCTTGCCACGCTACCCTTACTTGGCCGCCGCTGCTACGCCATGCACTGTCGGCACCCATTCGCGGCTCTTTGGCGTGTGACAGCAGGGACGAGACCAGTGGACCTCAACGCTTCCACCAACAGAATTGCCTGCGCTGCCAAGTACCTTCGACGAGGTCCACTCCCCGTCCTAGCCATGCAGCTCAGGTGCCTTCACCATACCTGTTCAAGCTTGGCAGCTCACCCGAGCTTCGCAGACGCCACGACTTCCGCAAGCATCAAGAGGCCGAAAAAGAAGAAGCGCACACTCTCTCCCGAGGACGCCCTCATGCGCCGAGTGAACACGCTTGTTGGTGAGCGCGACGCCGCCGCTGCCGTGCAGGCCGTCAAGGCGGCTCTTCAGGGCTCATGGGAGCCGCTAACGGATGGTGCGGAGCCTGCCGGCAGTGGCTCATCTGAGACAGGCTCTTCAGGCGTGATGCCGACTTCCCGGCCAGTCTTCTCGACGAAGGCCTTTGCAGCCGCTCTATTTGCGTGCGAGGCAACCGGTGACGCCGCATCCGGCCTGTCTCTCGTCGCCGAGGTGCGCCGGTGCTCCGCAAGCGGCATCTCGACGGAATGGCTCCAGACGGAGCACGTGTTGTCCGTTATTTTGCGCCTCCAATGCGTGGCGGGCGACCGTGACGGGGCGACGCGTATGCTCGCCTACCTGGAGCAACACGGGCTCTTGCGCCTGCGCAGCGTCTCAGCCTTCTTGCAGTACTGCTGCCGTAGGCTCAAGGACCGTCGACTCGCCTTTGCCGTATATGAGGCGGCTCTAAAACACAAGATCGAGCTTACTGAACCAGACTACCTTGCGCTTGGCCGGCTGTGCGTGCAGGTTCGAGAACCCGTCGGCACGCTCTTCTTCATGCTGCAGGAGATGCGCGAGCACGTCGCGGAGGTGAGCGAGGCAATGGTGCGCGATGTGCTGGAGCCGTGGGTGATGATGGCCAACGAAGACGCCGCTGTCGGTTTGAAACCTCGCGGGGTACCGATGTCGTTGCAGCTCCACAGGGTCGATGAGATGCACCACGTGCCGCAGCTGTTGGTTGCCTCGCCACCACCGTCGACCGGTGCTTCTGCGAGAGGCGCCGCCAGTCCCGGCGACAGTGCTGCGGCTGCGCCACGTAGCGGCACACAGCTGTGTGGCGTCTGTCCAGCTTGTCAAGCGGAACTATCCGGGTATCCCTTTACAGCCGCCTGCCGCTCTCATCTTCTGCGCGAGTTGAAGGAGCTGATTATTCCGCAGGCCTGCCGCAGCCGCCGTGCGCTGCTCGGATTCGAGCATTGGAAGCGCTACATACACGCTCGCCTGGACGCAGGTGATCGCGTCGATATCTTCATTGACGGCGCCAACTTGGGCTACTATGGCCTGTCAAGCTGGTACGATCTGGCTAAGAAGCAGCTGATGCTGCACCGCGGCGTCCCAGAGAGTCGAATCACGGACAACGATTTGGACTTCGACGCGCAGTGCAAGACGTCTGGCCGCGGCGTCGATGTAGGCGTAAACTTTGAGCTGATTGATGCTGCCGTGAAGCTTGCCGTGGACACGTACGGAATGCGCAGCCCGCTCGTCATGTTGCATGAGCGACACGTCGAGCCGAAATTCATGACTTCGCAGAACACCGCCATTGTGCAGCGCTGGAAGGATCTAGGGTGGCTCTACTGCTCTCCTACAGGCTTGAACGACGATCTCTGCTGGCTGTACGGCGCACTCCTCTTGACTGATCCGACCGACACGACGCCTACCTCTGTCGCGGCCGCCTCGGCCTCCCCGCATCGCACGCTTGTCTGCACTAACGACAAGATGCGCGACCACCACTTCCGTCTCTTGAGCCCACGAGCCTTCACGCGCTGGCGTGACCGACACCGCATCGCCTTCCGTTGCTCGCGCGTGGGGGATCGCACGGAGCTGCACTGGGAGCTGCCGGCACCTTATGAGCGCTGCATTCAGCAACGCGACGCCCACTCTGCACCTTCGCTGCGCGAATCAGACAAGCAGCCGACGCCATCGCACCACGTGACCCCACACGCGGCAACTCACGCCGACTCCCCACACGCGAGTGGCACGGGCGCTGTTACCTCATGGCACATACCCTTCGCCTCCGGGCCGCGAAGCGCAGCGGCCTCAGCTGAGCTCAATGCATCTCTCGATGACAAGAGCGTTCCACACAGCTCCGGTGGTGAGCAGGCTGCCGTGATGCTAAATGTGGAAAGCAAGAGCACCGCTCAGTATCACTCATCTTTCCTGCAGGGAGCGGGGAGGGCGCAGGGTGAGGCGACGGGGGAGGAGGTGGACGCCATGGTGACTGCACCCGCACAAGCGGGTCCGTGGGTCTGCATCACTGTTCACGAAGAAGCTGTTGGCTGAGGCGATGAAGACGACGTGATGAGGCAAGGACGCACTGCCAGCGACACTGAGGACAGGAAGAGGGGGGGGGGGAGGGTGGGCGCATGCGGCGTAGGGCTAGGCTAGAGTTTTGGCTTGTTCTCTCTCACACATTGTGGTATCTTCTTTTCCTTTCGATCAGCCAAAACGTATGTGAGCCTCCCCCCTCCACCCGCCCACCAGTGCGTTCGCCATGAAGCGACACGCACGTATTGGTGATAGCAGACTACACGGAGGGTTGCTCGTCTGTCTGGAGCAGCGAGTAAGGCGGCGGTGGCAGGTGCTGCTGGGACAGAGGACGTGGCCGAAGTACGTTCGTCGTCGAAGCCGCGCCATAGCAGCGATGCATCACAAATCGGCCAAACAAACTGGAGGCAAGACATGGTGAATGAGCCGGCAAGACGCACGCCGGGCCTTCTGAGCACTCGCTACAGCTTGCATGGACGGCGACAGTATCCTCGGAGGCCCAGAGAATGCGGCGACGGCGAGGTCGCTCCCGTTCGCCCCTCACCCCCTCCCACTTCCGCACCCCTTCTCTCCCATCTCTACCTCCGTCCATGCCGATGAGGGCTGGGATGGGGCGAGGTGAGAGGCCTGCTGCGTGCCTTTTCATGTTAGTGAAAATATATCTAGTCTCTCTTTCTCTCTTGTTCACTCCCCCTCGATCACACGCACACGTACACCTACACGAACAAATCTGCGCGCCATCACTTCCACACGTTGCTTGCGCCCGTCTCACCGTCGCGCGCAACACAACTTCACCATTCTCTCTGCTCGACAAACACCAACCTCATGAACCTGTCGCTTCTTTTGCAGTCTTGAAAGGTATTTCTTCGAGAGGAGCAAGATGACCAAGGGTACAACGTCGATGGGTCAGCGCCACGGGCGCACGCACATCCTGTGCCGCCGCTGTGGCCGCAACTCCTACCACGTCCAGTGGGAGCGCTGCGCCGCCTGCGCTTACCCGCGCGCAAGCCGCCGTCGTTACAACTGGTCCGTGAAGGCCATCAAGCGTCGCCGCACCGGCACCGGCCGCTGCCGCTACCTGAAGGTGGTGAACCGCCGCATTGCCAACCACTTCAAGACCCCCAAGGCATAAGCGGCCGCGCAGGCCCACGCGCCCCCTCGTTTTGAGAACGGAAGCCGAAAGGAAGACGAAAAATGAAAAAAAAAAAACGGACGCGATGCCCCCTTCCTTCTGGTGGAGTGGTAAAGGGCAGCAGAGGAGAAGCAGAGAGATGATGCTCGCAGGTAAGCCCACACTCGGACACGCAGACGCACATCACCGCGCCTCAGCTTCTCTCAGTCTCTCTAAAGACAGAGGAGGCAGCGAGGGCTGCCAAGTCGCGTGTCGCAGCGCGGATGTGGTTGTGTACGCACGCATGTACGCATACGTATGTGTGTGTGTGTGTGCGGGCCCAAATGCGCGCGAGAATGTGGCTGTCCCGCGTCGTCCTCTTCGCTCTTCCCACGCCTCTCTTTCCTTCGTCTCCGCGACGCCTCGCCGCTCGGTGCGATGTGCTGCACGTGGGCCACTCGCAGGACAGCGCCGTTTCCGTGTTTCTTTTTTTTTGGCTTCCTTCCTTCTCCCTTCCCGACCTTTTGCGTGCTTTTATATTCTCATTTCATTAACACCCGAACACACACGAACACACGCAGAGAACAGAACAGAAGGCACGGGCGCGGCAGCTGGAGCAAGTGCAGGGAGAGAGGAAGCCGGCATTGGTCGCGTGCCCTCTCCCTTTCTCTTGCTCTCTGCCGCACACGCACCCACAGCCACGCCTGCGCACCTTTCAGGGACATGGGCGGCACCCTCGGCAGCGTGCGTGCAGAAAGCTGCCTCGCAACGCTGTGCTGCATGGGTGGGTGGGGCCGCTGAAAGCTTCGCATCAGTGGGCGCCACAGGCGCTCCACCCTCTTTGGCCTACCCTTCCGCCTTGCCTCTCCTGCAAGTTAAGGTCGCTTGCAGAGCGAGTAGCGCGTTGCTTCTGTGAGTGCTGTGCGGTGGCCATCCTGCGTATCCTGCACCACAGTGGTGCCTGCGAGGCTGTGCGCAAGCTCCGTTGGCTCCACTACATGCCTGCTTTATGCAATACATCGCTGTGCGGCTCTCTCGTTCTCTTACCATTTCGTCTCTTTTCCTCCGATGGCGGACTCCTCCTCGCCCTGCACCCCCGCCCTCATGCACGCGTGCTCGAACTGAAGGCGACGCTTCGCACAATACAACGACGGAGCAGGGGTGTGGTGAGGCAAGGCGCCAAGCACCTTATCGCGTGTAGGGGAGATACCATCGTCGCCTTCGTGCCTGTCTGCTTGCGCGTGTGCGCGTGCGTGTGCACTGGCGTCTACGTCGCGAGCCCTTTTGCCTTCTCCAGCCCGCACTCCACCTACGCCCGAGTGAAGCGCAGTCTGCCCCTTCATGCATCCAGAAGAGGCGAAGGACTGGAGCACACGCAAGCGGAGAGAGGGAGAAACTGCGTGCGACTCAGCCAGGAAAGCGCAACGCGTAAGAGAGGAACACAAGGCGAACCCACCTACACACACAGGCACACACAGACACCTCTTGTGAGACAACGCCGCCTTCTCGTCGGGGAGTTTTTTTTTCCTGCTGCCGCTACGCCGCGCCCCAGTGCGCGGAAGGAAGCGGCGGAGTCCTTTCGAGACTTCCGAAAACCGCCGCCTCGTGAGCAGGTGAGGCGCCATGAGGAGCGCAGGGAGGCCCTCCGTCGATGCTGCACAGCCGCAGGAGGCAGGCAGCACAACGCGCTCCACAACAACAAAGCCTCCGCTGGTACCTGCTCCGAACCCGCTGCCCCTGCCAGCCACTAATGCCCCTTTCTCGCTGGACGGCTTCATAGGCAACTTCAGCGGCGCATCGGCCACCGCGGCCGGAGATCCATCCGAGGAGCCGCAGCACGGAAGCACGAGCCACCAAAGAGACCCCTCGATGTACGCTCCATTCGCGGCCCAGGAAGGCAACGGTGGCATGTTCGACTTTTTCTTCTCTGCCGCTGCCTCCGAAACCCCGTGCGCCAGCAGTGTCGGCAGTAACAGCAACAACACGGGCATCGGCCACGGCGGCGGCGAAGCTGCCAACGGTTTCAACGCCGCGTCAGCAGGACCCCTGGTGGAAAACAACAACAGCGACGACGACAGAGTTGGTCGGCTGAACTTTGATTTTGCCACCTTTTTTTTCCAAGGTGGGCAGAGCGGCGTCTACGACGACAGCGGACTTGATGCAGCTAGACGTGGCGACGACGGGAGCGGCGCAGATGCGAGGCGCTCGGAGCACTACATTCAGCGTGGCAGCGCTGACGCGGCGGACAGCACCGGCAAGGGCGTCCTGCCAGCACTGGGCTTCTTTTTTCCAGAGGATCAAGTAGCCCCGGCAGCAGCCGGCGGCTCTCTCATTCCGCCCCCGACCTCATGGTGCGTCGAGTCGGCTGCTGGCGCCGACAACAGACATTCACCGCTGCAGGTGCAACCGCAGAATCCAGCAGCAGTCAGGGAAACTGTGGCCAGGCTCAACGGGGACGAAGCGGCTCACACCGTTGCTCAACCCGGTGCGGCGCTGACGGTCCTGAAGTCTGACCCGACGCACATTGCCCCCGTGGATCAAGCGCCCGTGAAGAGACTGCCGTGCGAGCACGCCTCCTCATCTGCGATAGATCATGAGTGCTCATTGGCCGCAGCGCTTGCTGCAGCACCGTCTTCGCTGGGCCTGCTCTCCGACGAGGAGTCTCAGCGCACGACGGTGCCGCTCTCGCGCACCAGCGACGCTGAAGAGGCGAAATGCGACGAAACGCCAACTAGGCTGGTTGCAGACAACTCTTGCCCAGAGCCGGAAGCGTGTGCTAGTAGCGTTGCACAAGGCGTGGCCGAGGAGGACGCAATGCCCGCCCGAAGCTACAGTCGGCAACCCCCACCGCGTGTACCTGCAGCCTCGCTGCCGCACTCTTCGCATCCGCCAGGTGCCACTCCGGCAGGTGCAGTGGTTACTCCGACACCTCCATCACCCAGACAGCCACCAGCACCCCTGACAGCGTCGACATCTACGCCGTATCGCCCAGAGGCCCCCATGTTGATCGGGCCATCTGGCCACGACGCTACTAGCGTGGCTCTGAGCAAAGCTATCGGAGAGGCTGAGGAGGTGTGGGCACACAGGCTTGACATGGAATCGATTACCTGCCCTGAGGGTCGGAATGCGGAGGTGGGCATGTCGTGTTCCGGTCCCGCGCCATCCTCTTCCTCCGACGCGGTCTTCCTTGCAGAGATGGCGCAGCTGCAACAGCAGACAGCACGGCTGACGGAGGAGTCTGCCCGATCCGCCACCTCTCTTCAAGCTCTGACGAGCGACCTGCTCCGCATCCTCGGCCCCCACGCGGCGCTCTCGAGTCTCGCGGGAGAGCAGTACGCCGGGACGCCGCTGGTGCATCTGCCGTGGGCCCTGATTGCAGTGCTGGAGAGATTACTGAATAACGACGCAGATGCAGAAGAGAAGGCGGAGGGTCAACTGGTGGCACCGCGCCCCTCTAGCGATGGTGCGGAGAGTAGCAGCAGCGGTGGCCATGACGCCTGACATGCAGCACCGCCAAGAGAGGGGTCTCCCCCCGGCATTCGAACCGAGGGGCCTGGCATCTTTCTGCCCACATCTCTCAAGGCCTTCGCCCTTTTCTCTTCCTGCTGCCTCACGAGTTCGTCTCGCGTATGCCGACGTATGTGACGGCGTTGGCCGCGTCGGTGCTGAGTTGCACGTGACGCCTGCTAACGACAAGCCTCCCGTCTCCCCTCTCGCTCTGAAACACCTCGGCTTCTCGCACGCGCGCGTTCTGAAGGATGAGGCTGCACGCCGGCAGGGGTGCGGTGGCGTGTGAACTCCCTTGAAGAACTGCGGAAGCAACCGAAAAAGACGCGCAGGTTAGCCCTCGTGCGAACTGCTGCGTAAACCCATGTATACGCACCGCCACAGACACCCAAACGTACATGCGAACAAGTCTACACACACACACACACACACAGGGATGCAGTCGGGTCGCGTTGTCCACTCGGCCGTCTCTCAGTCGCTTGCGTTGATGGCACCAGCTGCCGCGCACATGCGCATCTTCTCATAGAGCCGTAGGGCTCGATTTCCCGACTGCACCGCTGTGGTTCTTTGTCGCGTCGGCGGCTGTCCGTGTACGCGCGTCCTTGTGCGTGATGCGGTGTGCTTGGCACGTGGATCGTTTGGAAAGCGTCGTTTTCTGCTCCTGCCTGCTCTTGTCCCTGCTCACCTTTGTTTTCGCCGAAATGCTGGTAATCGTTGAGGAGGCAGAAGATGTGATGCTCTCACGAGGCTTCGTGCCGGTGGTTCGCTGCCTCGCATGTGCGACGTGTGCGGCAGTGTCTGGGCGCGTGTCTGTTTCGCTCTTTAGACCCTGGAAGCGCGGCATGCCTGAATGCACGGAGGAGGGCGCCCTCCGATGCGCATCGACACGCGAGTGTGACTCTCCGGTCTCTCAAGTCTATGCCGTCTCGCATGTTTTGCTCCGCCGCTTACGGTGTGCTGGTGTGTGCGCAAGTGCCCTCCTCGCCCGACGCACGCACCACTATGTGTTCACTGGCACCGCCATCGTCTTTTCTGCGGCCCTCCTCTCTCTCTCTTCAACACGCGCTTGCTGCTACACGCACATTCAAGCATGGAAAAGAAAACCCGTGAGGGACGCAAGGAGCGATACGATTGACGGGTGGGCTAGGGGGCTCATGCAGGTTCAGCTCGGGAGAGGACATGCGGCGCTGCTGCGGCTGCACCGCGCCGTCGCCGCCCTGGTGTCGACGGCGCCGATCTGGCGCCACCCGGCGAACGCTGTCGAAGGACCGAGTTACAGCGTCAATGTGATTGCACCGCGCTTGCGTTTTGCCGGAAACCGGTGCGCCACCGTCTTCACCTCTTCATGCTGCCGCCTTACTCCTGCGCGATGCATGACGACAGTGCCGGAGAGCACATGCGCGGCATCGTGTGAGTCGCAGCTTTGTCTGCTGTGCGACACCCCCTACACCTCCTGGACGGAGCACTCCCGCGAGCATGCGCACGTGGCGCGCTCGGTGGTGTGTCGTTTCTTTGTGATGCCAGAGAGAAGCGAGAGCATCATGCAGCACCTAGAGCGGCACATCGCTCTGGACCTCAAGGAGGTGGATGCCCTCACATACCGCAAGGTAGGGCGGCGCCGCGAGCGTCTCCTCGCGGGCCTTGTGCACCTTGTCGAGAAGGGTGTGCTGCGGGATAGCATACCCACGCTGCCGCGCTCAACGCCGGCACGCGGGGGAACTGACAAGGGAAGGGGTGCTGGCATTAGCGGCGCGACGCTTGAGGTCAACTCCGACCTCTTTCTCAACCGCGTCCTCGTCGGGGAGGCGTTCCTGCGCCGTGAGGTGCTTGACCGATGCGCGCGGCTGATGCCGTCCCTCACAGCGATGGAGCTGAACAGCGTAGTGACGTACTTGACGTCGACGCGTCAAGTGGCTCGCATCTTTGATGAGCTGTCGCTGATAGAGCTTCTCGTGACGCGTGCGGAGTCGGAAAGCGCTCCCGCGAACGTGAACACCGCCACCGCTGCTGCCACTGCCGCCGGAAGAGCGGCAGAGTCAGCGAGCGTAGAGCCGCTGAGCGAGACAACTGCGGCACCTTTGCCAGACAGTGACGCGAGCACAGAGTCGCCACCTGTGTATCAGCCCTGCTCTTCCACGCCGGCCGCCACTCCTCCCTCTCCCCCACGCTGGAGCTTGTCCCGCGAGGACAAGGTGTACGTCATGTGCGCCTGTCTCGGCGAGCTGCACCGCTTTCACGAGCAGGAGCGACCGCGCTCTGTCATCTCCAAGGCAGCAGCAGATGCCATTGTGCTGAACGTGCTTGCCGGCCACGGACGCGAGAACCTTGTTTCGGAGCTGGTGCATGAAACACTGCAGCGCATCGTGGACGAGGGGACGGTGGTCTGGCGGCAGCATCAGGAGGATGTGAAGCGGCGCGGTCGTTCGTCTGAGGCAAACTTGGCAGGGGCAGCTCGAATCAGCGCGCGGCGGGCACCTCGCACGGACAGTACCGTATCCGAGAACTTGTGCTACGTGCGCACCGCACCGCTGCCGTCAGCGCCGTCACCGCGGCCGGCGTCTCAGGTTACACTGGATAGCGCCGCAGCGGAGCAGCTCGTGTCTTCTTATTTGCCCTTCAATGATGTCGATCAGCTTAGCGACGCCGAGACTGGCGCCGTGAAGGCGACAGCAGAAGCGCCGTCGGGGTCGAGTCCGGACCGCACCTGCACTACTTCTCCAGAGTGCATTTCAGTGCTTCACACTTCGGAGAAGGACTGGGTGCCGCTCACGGCGGAGCTGAGGAAGCGTGCCGAGGATTGGAATCGGCTACCCTTTGTGCCTAGCACACCCGAGCTAACAGCGTCGAAGATGTCGCGCTAAGCACAGTGCACCGCACGCGTGTGTGTGCGCGTTGATGTGCGGAGGTTTGTATTTGTCAGTGGCCACGCCCTGTTGTCGTCGAGGCTCACGTACATGTGTTCAGCGGCTGCCGTGTCGATCTTGTCAGGAACTTTCAGCGCTGGTGTTCACGACGGTGCTGCTTGCCGGCGAGGCGGTGTAGGAGGGGCTGGGCAGCCACCAATGAAGGTGCCTTTGAGTGCACATGAGTGGACGGGTGTTCTACTTTTTTGTCGTGCCGATGCGCGCGTGTGGGTGTCTTTCGGTGTGTGCCTTTCTCTGTGGCGCACAGCCTTGATTCACGCTCGCGAAAGCAGAATGCAAGAGGGAGGTGCCGCACATATGCAATCGTATATGGAAAAGAGGCATTAGGCTGCGGCCGCCGTGCTCACCCCACGCAGAAACTCCGTGGTTGCCCCATCGCTGCAGACGGTCTCTGGCCATGGGGCCAACAGGCAGCATACACGCAGAAAGGCATTTGCTTCGAAGAAGACCCAAGCACAGCAGAGTGTGCACGGCCATCCACATTAGATCGCGATCTCAGATGCGCAACAACCGTCCTGAGGGTTGCCGTGCTTTTTTTTTTGCTCGCTAGTGTGTCATCCTGACACACACCGCACGCAGGCAATGCGCAGCCCCTGGACTGCACTGACGCTGTCCTCGGCTCCTCTTCCCTACTTCTGCACACCGCCTCCCACCTTTATTTGATCTGTGCACTTCTCTTTTCTTCAACTGCGACGCTTGTGTCCGCGGTGCTGCGCAATGCACAAGAAGGGAGAGAGACAGGTCTTAACCGCCCTACTAGAAACGCGACTTCACTCACGCAACCACAACAAACCTGCAGCCGTAGCCGCAGGAGCCTACTCCCCTCACATCCGCACCATCCCTCCCCTCACCACACGGACTCCACTTGTTGCAGTGATCGTCAGCACAAGCGCACGGCCTCATTTTTCTCTGCATCTCTCCCCCCTCTCTCTCCCTCTCTCTGCCCTTACCTTCAGTTCTTTCTTTTCCTCACCCTCTGGTTCGGCTCCTCGCGCTGCGCTCCCCTTGGCGAGGGCATCTCCGAAGCCTTTGGTGATTAACGTCTCTCTGGCCTTCCCCTCCCCACGTCTGTCTTGCTTTTTTTCTTGTTTCTCCGCTGCGGCTCTTGTGAGCTCGCCGTGGCTTCACCAGCGTGTGCTCTCTCTGTGGGCCAGCGCGTTTGCCGTTGTTTGTGTCTCGGCACGTGCACCGGCTCGCTGCCGCCACCGCCCCGTTTTTTTTCGTTGCGCGTCCTTCGATTCTCGACCCCCCCCCCAAACACCCCTCCTCACCACCCAGTGTCCCCTTCTTTTACATTATTTGTGCAGAGGAGGAGGAGACCGAGCTGCTAGTGCGCTTGCCACTTTCTATTCGCGTCTTTGCCTGGCTCCAGTCGTCATTGTTTCTTTCGTATAGTTCTCATTTTTCTCTTGTCGCTTTCCTAAGTTGCTCGCCTCGTGTGTTCGGTTCCCCCACCGTCTCCACCGCCACCCCTCTCCTGCGATCCTTCTCGCACTTTTCGGTTTTGAAGATTTTGTTTTGCGCTTCCATGGGCTCATACGTGCTTGGCACTTGTGCCACCCTGTCCCTCTCTCTCACACACACACACACTGTTGCTGCTCTCGTTCTCGTTGAGAGTAGCAGCAGCAACACAACATACCAGCAACAACGGCAGCGCGCTTGCAACAAGTGAACGGACAATAAAATGGCGGAGGCTATTCCCATCTCTAGCCAGGAGGTCCCCGACAAGGGCGAGGTGGAGCTGCAGTTCAAGGACATCCTTGGCCCCATTGGTTGCAAGACATGCAAGTACGAGAGGGTGCGCGAGCTCGGTTCCGGGTCTTTTGGCAAGGCGCTGCTGGTGCGTCGGGTATCAGATGGGCAGCTGCTCGTTGCCAAGCGCATGGACCTGGCGGCGATGTCGGAGAAGGACAAGAAGTACGCGACGGCGGAGATTCAGTGTCTTGCCTCATGCGATCACTTCGCCATCATCAAATACTACGAAGATTACGTGGCGGAGCCGCACATGCTCATCATCATGGAGTTCGCTGACGCCGGCGACCTGAACATGCAAATCAAGCAGCGCGCCAAGGCTGGGTTCATCTACTTCGAGGAGCACGAAGTCGGCTACACCTTTGTGCAGCTAGCCATGGCGGTGGACCACATTCACCGCCGCCGCATGCTGCACCGCGACATCAAAGGCGCCAATGTCATGCTTATGACAAACGGCGTCATCAAGCTTGGTGACTTCGGCTTCAGTCACCAGTACGAGAATACGGTCAGTGACCAGGTCGCGCAGACGTTTTGCGGCACGCCGTACTACCTCGCGCCGGAGCTGTGGAGCCACCAACGGTACAGCAAGAAAGCGGACGTGTGGGCCATGGGCATTCTTCTCTTTGAGATGATGGCGCTGCGTCGTCCGTTTGTTGGCCAGGGCATGCGGGCGCTGTCGGAGGCGGTCATGAGCAACAGGCGCGACTGCGAGCTGCCACAGCAGTACAGCCGCTCACTTAGAGATTTGTGCAACATGATGCTGCGGGCAGATCCGAACCAACGTCCCTCCTGCGCGCAGCTCTTCAAGCTTCCACACATGATGAAACTGCTCTTGGACTTTGGGACGAGCGTCGACAACTCGCAACTCGTGAGTGACGCCCTCAAGAATAAGATCCACGCAAATATCTGTGAAATTCGTGACACAAACGTGAATGACCCGGAGGCGTTCACCTTTGTCGGCCATGTCGGCACCGTGCGCTCGTCTGTTTTCTACGAGGGCTACGTGCGTAAGGAGAGCGGCAAAACGTGGAAGGAGCGCTTTCTCGTGTTGCGCGACGGTGGCCTTGTCATCAGCCGCCAGAAGGGCGACAAGGAAACGAAGCCGCTGCCCGTGGCGTTCATCAACAGTGCCGTCTTTGTGCCGGAGCAGTCTGCCTGCTCGACCGGCGTCTTCGCGATCAACCTAGCAGACACGAAGACAATGTGGTTCCAGGCACTGCCTCCGGAAACAGCGGAAATGTGGGTGCATAAGATTCAGCAGTCGATTGGTGTATCGTAGCCCGGCGAGGAAAGGACTCGATTGGTGCGACGCAATACCCACTAAACGACAAGGACATCCGTCCAAGCTGAATCGAGCAGTCCATCGGTATCGCATGTCAGCTGCCGAACAGAACGCTTGTTTCGCCGCGTTGGAGGAACGCGCAGCCATCAGCGGCTGAGGCGAATTTTGTGTATATACATATATTCTATGCATCTTTGTGTGTCTGCACGTGCTCTCATTCGTACCCTGTACTGGTGTGCTTGGGTGGACTGGCGTGGTGATGCGTGGCGCGTGCGCACACAACAAAACTAACAAAGTCGAAGAAGTGATAGAAAGTGAAGCTCACCACACGAACAGACGCTTCACCGCTGCCCATCACCACCACCAGCCACCAGCCACCAACCACCAACCACCTGTCCCACCTCCCTCTCTTAGGCGCATTTTGCTTTTTGGTTTTCACTGTACCTTGCCCGCTCTTCTCTCTCCTGCTCCGCGGAAGCGTTGAGATGGACGAAGGATGTAAGCGGAGGGGGCGGGGCGGGGCGGGCGTAATGGGCAGTCGCGCACCGGCGCTACCAAAGTGATGGAGGCGAATACGACACACGAACAAGAAGAGGTGTGGAGAAGGTGTGCTTCTTTTTCGCTCTTTTTTGCCCGTTTTAACGTGCCTATTCCGCCGAACAGCATGGGCTGAACGCCACTCTACCCACGGTCCGTCAGAGGCCCCACACCTCGTGGTGCGTAGCAGCGGCAGTGCGCCGACGCAGCCATCTCAGCACAGAGCCTGCCTCAGCCTCTACCAGCCCCTTCTACGCACGCAGCCCCACAGGCGCTTCCATTATGCCGGCGGCCACCCCTGGCGCATCCTCCCTCGGGGTGGCACTCAGGCGCTCCACACCAGTGGGCAGCGGGGGTGGGGGGCCGGAGGTGGGACGCATTCGAGCCGCGCTGGCACTTTGCCCACCACACGGATGGTACAAGGGTGTCCACGGTCGCAGGTCGCTCCGATGCAACGCCATCCAGGAGCCGGCCGCTGCCATCAGTGTCGATGCAGCGCTCGGACCCCTCCCCTATGTCGTAGGCGCCTGACCCCGTCACCACCAGAGGTGGCTCGGCGTTTGGAAGGGATAGGAGGGAGTGGCTGCCTGGCTTCGCCGCCGAGTGGGGCGCTGGACCACGGGATACCGCGCATTGAGGTGTCCCACACCATCAGGGGAAGGCCAGAGAGGCGGGTGGGTGGAAGACGCCAATTCGCGTAAAAAAACGAGGGTTTGCTGAGCCTACTCGTCTTTGTGCCAGCGGTGATGGCGTGCGGTTGCCCTCACAAGTCCTCAAGCTGATTCTCCCTCTTTTTGTTAAGGAGTTCCGCACTTGTTTTCGTTTCTCTTCCAATGCATCAACTCCTCGTGCTGATCTCCTCTCTTCTTCTTTAAGTCTGCCTTTACATGCTTCTCACAAGGTTTCTTCTTCCTGTTCGTCGGCGATCTGGCCATCCACGTGCGAGAGGTGCGATGGGGGCAATGTAGCCGTTTCAACTCGGAATGTTTTCATGGGTTTTCTGCAGGCGCAAGTGTGCGGACGTACGTGCCAACTAGCACGACTTCGACCGTTATCCTTCTCTTCTCTCTTCCTCTCTTTCACAGTACACATACGTCTATGAGCACATACCTGCACCCGTTGCACCACTCACACGCATTACAAACGAAAAGAAACACGCGCTTGCTCCTTTTTTTTTCCGTGCGTTGATGGTGCTCGGTCTTCCATGCTCTACCTCTCATTGGCTTCTCTCTTTCCGGCGCCCTATGTGGCTTGCCGGCTTTCTTTTTCAGCTCCCTCCTCTCGAAGCTCTTGTAGTATGCGTCTCTGTGCCGCTGACGCTCGTGCGTGCTCGTGCGTCTCTCTTTGTGGGTTTCATTGTCTGCAGCGTGATGCAGTTGACCTTCTTTTTCTTTCTTCCCCGTACTTACTGTGTGGCGTGTATCTTCCAGGACGATCCCGCTTTATGGCTGCGCGCAACAGGGGGGGGGGAGGGGAGGAAGAGGCGGTGGGGGCGGTGGGGGCGACGCATGCGTTTTCTCTCATCATCTTCACTTGAAGGAGAACACATGGAGACGTGTGCTTTCTTTTCCTTGCCAGCCCCCCTCCCCCCTTTTTTCCGGAAGCAGTGTCCCGTGTTATCACCTGTATAGGTGAGGACGGGCAGTGCGGTGGTGCAGAGTCCATGATAAGAGACAGCGCAAAGATGGTTAATAAAGAATAGGGCGATGGTCAAGCTCGGCGGGCACGGGCTTGTGACATGTGAGAGGGCGAGAGGAAAGTGCGCATGTGAGTGGTGCATGGCATCTACAGTTATATGAGGCAGCCTGGAGTGCCTTTTTTAGATGTCTAATTTATTTTTTTGTGAGCGTTGTCCCCCGCCCTTCCCCCCGCTGTTACACTTGGAGCCCTTTTCGCTCTTTTCACATCCCTTCCCTATTATGGACGCTTATGTATTCTATTCGATGAGATTAACTGGCGACTCTCTGAGCCCATACGCGCGCGCTCATTGTAAGTCAAGCAGCAGCGGCAGGAAGGGTGTCTAGACGATAATCTTCCTCGACATGTAGGGTTGGTTTCTTTTCGTTTCCTTCTCCCTCTCTTCACAATCGCATGTGTGTGTGTGTGCGAGTACGCGTTTATGCCATACTTACGGACGATCAGACGGACAAGTATGCACGGCACCCCTCTCTGCCCTCGCCGCATACGTGACGAAGAAGAGCCAGCGCCTTGGGTGTCTCCGCGTGCGTACGCACGCGTGCCTGTTTCTTGCACTTCTTTCGCATTCCTTGAACGTCTTTTATTTACAACAATGCTCGTTTGCCCATGCTTATCTCGGCATCACCAGGGGCGTTGTGTTGCATGTCTCCATGCTCTTTTTTTTTTGTTTCTCCTCATGTTCTCATTGTCCTCTCACTTCACCGTTTTTTTTCTTTGGTCTTTGCTTTACTGTTGCTTGTTGTTCACCTTCCTTCTTTCCTTTCTTCATCTATCTACATGTATATATATATATATATATATATATATATATATATATATATATATATATATATATATATATCTAGATGTTGCATTTTCGTCGGGTGGTCTCGTCTTCCTTGTCTCACGTGTCTTGGTCGTCTCACAAATTCCTTTGTTGCTGCTCATGCGCCTCTTTTACCTGTTGCGGTTTTTCTTTGTATTTGCCTGCCCGCCTTTTTCTGCGCTGTTGATGTGGTCTCGCTTCCCTCCGCCGCGATGGTGTTTTTCGGATTGCCCCCTCCGTTCAGGCAAGACCGTACCTATATATATATATATATGTGTGTGTGTGTGTGTGTGTCTGTTTCAATGCACGCTGGTCTTTGCATGCGCGTATCTGCTGCACCTTTACTTTTTCGGACGTAAACTACACTGTGATGATGAAGGGGAGGAACGCACCTCAATGCGCGGTATCCCGTGGTCCAGCGCCCCACTCGGCGGCGAAGCCAGGCAGCCACTCCCTCCTATCCCTTCCAAACGCCGAGCCACCTCTAGCGGTGACGGGGTCAGGCGCCTACGACATAGGGGAGGGGTCCGAGCGCTGCATCGCCACTGATGGCAGCGGCCGGCTCCTGGATGGCGTTGCATCGGAGCGACCTGCGACCGTGGACACCCTTGTACTATCCGTGTGGTGGGCAAAGTGCCAGCGCGGCTCGAATGCGTCCCACCTCCGGCCCCCCACCCCCGCTGCCCACTGGTGTGGAGCGCCTGAGTGCCACCCCGAGGGAGGATGCGCCAGGGGTGGCCTCCGGCATAATGGAAGCGCCTGTGGGGCTGCGTGCGTAGAAGGGGCTGGTAGAGGCTGAGGCAGGCTCTGTGCTGAGATGGCTGCGTCGGCGCACTGCCGCTGCTACGCACCACAAGGTGTGGGGCCTCTGACGGACCGTGGGTAGAGTGGCGATCAAATCATGCTGCGTGGCAGAGAAATGGATGCGTTGAAGAGGATGCAAAGGCATGAAAAAAGAAAGCGCAGCCCGCACATGCGTAAACACGCAAACAAAAGCGGGAAAACTACGCAAGAGGTGTGCTTTCTTTTTTTTCTGTCTTTCCTCGTCTTTCTCTGCGCTGCTCGACCTTCTCGCTCTCCTGTCTTGCGGCTTTGAATCGTTTTCCGATAACACTCAGCTGTGCCTTGTGCGTTACTTTTCTCCGTATGCCTGCCCATTCCACCTCTCTCTCGGCTCCTGCTGACCGCCTCAGCTCTCCCGAGCACTTCCCTTCTTTCTCTCCTTCCGTCCATGCGTGTTTTTTGTGGTGCGCATCTTTCTTGCAACGTCTTGCGCCTCTCTGCGCTCTCTGCAGAGACATGTTTCCCATGAGCGCGTGCGCCCGCCTTTCTTTCTCACGCACTTGCACACGAGAGACTCTGAGGCGTGTGTCGCTCTCTCTCTTGCGCAAGGGAAGCGACGCAGGGTTTGTGACCCGGCGCGCCTCTGTGAGCAATCTGCGGCGTGTCACGACGAAGGAGGGGAGAGAGGGAGGGAAGACGGGAGCGGTTGTGGTGCCACGGGCGGGTGAGAGGAGACGCCAAGGCACGCTGTGGATGCATTGTATTCGGAATCCAATGTGCAGGTAACGCTGCAGCTGCAAGCACGTCTGTGTGTCTGTGTGGAGGGGGAAGGGGAGGGGGAGGGGCACGTACACCGAGAGCGAGAGAGGAGATGAGGGCCAGCTTTTTTTCCCTTCTTTCGGCGCAGAAAGAACGGGGAAGCGGGAGGCGTGCCGTGCGAGTGGTGGTGTTGTATGACCGTTCGTCCCTGCGGCTGATGTAAAGTGGCGCGGGGAAGGATGAAGAGGATGCCGCCTTTGTATTCGTTTTCGACTCACCGCGCGCGTTGTCTCTCTCCCTCTCTCTCTCTCTCCCTCTCCTTCGCTCGTCCTCTCACCAGGGGTGGGGGAGGGGCGTGTGGTTTTTTGAGGGGGGAGGGTGCTGTTGCCGTTGCTACTAGTCTGGTCGACACGGCGGGGTGACAGCGCAACCACAACCCTGCAAAAGAAAAAGGAAGCAGCACAGTTGGCTCTATCATCTGCTGACCGATGTAGAGATACGCGTCAGCGAGATGTGTTTTGCTTGTTCTTTGTTATTTTGAGGGCGTCACGGATACGAAGCACTTCGAGAGTCAACAGGAGAAGAAGACAAGGTCAACCCGCAAGAGTGTAGACTCTGATCAGCTGAGATGCTCACCTGGGCGCTCGTGCCAGTGGCTCGTTGGCGACCAATACGAGCATTTCCAAGTAGGCAAGGGCGCCTTGGGGGAGGGCCGTAGGCGTGTGTGTGTGTGTGTGGTGAAGGAAACGGTGTTTCTCGCTTTCTGCTGCTTCGACAACACCCGTCTTCTCCCTGCAGCACGTGCTTTGGACCGCTCCGTCATGTCGCGCGGCCGCCAGGCCGGCCTTGCTCTCCCCTCTGTTGCGGGTGGCGTCTGCCCATCATGAAGATGCTTGGGTCTCTTCCGATGCCCGCACCCGGGCGTGTCCTCGGCTTGCGGGGCTCACGTCTTCCGCCCATCGGTTCTAGCCCTCTTCCCCCCTTCCCTCTAAACGGCCCAAGCAGCCTGCACCGCCTCGCACTTCTCTTTCTCGCCTCCGCTCATCTCTCCTTTTTGTTTTCAAAATGCTGTCTTTGATCGGCGGCTCTGTCAGGAGGGACTCCCACTGCGCTAGAGGGAGTCACGTGAGTGGAATGGTGCCCGAGGTCGACGATATTCAGCGTACTTGATGCACGAAGCTGCTCGGCACACACAGCTGCGAATTCGACAACGCATCTCTTACACGCGCACTGCTTAGAAGAGGCTGAACAGGACGGAAGGAAACAGGAAAAGGGCACCTATGCTGGGTCCTGGTAGCTGCGGCAGCGGCGGCGGCGCTGCAATCGCAGAGAGCCGCTCCGAGGTGTGTGGTTGCCGCACCACCACCACCACGCCGACCATCAGCTCATCTTCCACGAGGCCAAGCTTTTCACACACACAGCCATCTTACGATGCGTCCTTTGCCTTCACCCTCGTCTCAGCCGACGATGTTTCTTTTCATTGCTGTGTTACAGCGTACATGTGCGCCCACTCACTGTACCTTCGAAGTGCTCGTGATGTCGGTGCGTCGGAGGGGTCAGTGCCCGTTGGCTCCGCTCAAGCCGTCCGCGATTACATCGCCTACCTTCAGTACAGTGACCTTCGCAAGCAGCTCGCTGCGGAGCTGGCAAGACCCACTGCCGCAACGGGCGCTACCGCCACGGGGGCTCCTCGACCGCCAGTGGCTTCTTCGATCGGAGTTCCGCCGCCGGAGCATGGTCTGCGAGGAGATGGAGCACGAGAAGTATGCGATACGGCGCAGTCCTGGCTGTTCCCATGGGATGAGGATGAAATAGGCCGCGACGGCGCTCATGGCTACGTTGTGCAGCCCCTTGACTGCGATCGCGCTTACGCGCTTCACGCGAACCGGCTGCGGCACTGGTTCACCGCGGCAGAACTGGCCTCTTTTCGCGGGGAGACTGCTCTGGAGGATGCAGCACTTGCAGGGACGGGCGGTGGCCGTCGCGGTCGGTCACCTGTGGCGGCGACAGCCTCGCCAGTGCTGGCAGCGGCGAGCGCGTCGATGCTTCCGTTCTCTACTGCTGCTCTTCCGCTGGAGCCGCCTCCTCCAGCCGTGGCCCCAGCGGACGCACCAGAGAGCGCGCACCACCCACCCCACTCGCCGCAGAGTTTTACTGCCACGCCATCCTCTTCGTCGTCCGCCTCTTCCGCTTCTCTTACGTCTTTCGTGTCAACAGCGTCTCTGGAGGCCTATGAGAGCGCGGCGCGAGCTACCAGCGGCGTTGATGGCGGCCCCCACGATCGGCGCCAACGGACGTACCTTGGCGAGGAGCTTGGTTACGGTGAGTTCGTGGCCTTGGGCGACCCGGAGGGGCTGTTTTTCATAGAGCACGTTCTGCTGGCACACGAACCGACGCAGGGTGCGACCCCTGCGT
This sequence comes from Leishmania aethiopica, assembly GCA_003992445.1. Taxonomy (NCBI): domain Eukaryota; phylum Euglenozoa; class Kinetoplastea; order Trypanosomatida; family Trypanosomatidae; genus Leishmania; species Leishmania aethiopica. The sequence goes on from RZOE01000012.1 coordinate 803,988, forward strand.
CGACAGCCGGGGCGCGGTGGACGAGTGGCAATTCAGACAAGGTGACCGAGGACAGAGAGCAGGGTTTGACATCGCAGAGCTCACAAGGTGTCCGCTCCGCTCCAGAAGCGTCAGGGAAGACTGCCGCAAGTACGGCGGCGGCCTCTGCGGCACCGCTCCCGTCGCATGCTGAGCCGATCGTCACACTAACAGCGCGTCAGCAGTGTCGCCTGCTGGAGCTCATCTCTGTTGCCGATTTTATGGGCACCCAGTCGCTGGTGGAGCTTTGTGCGACGTACCTTGCAGCATGGCTCGTGAACCGCACGGACGAAGAAATCGTGCAGTCCTTCCTCACGACGGCAGGCTCGAGTAGTGCTGCAGTCGGTGCGGGTGCGTCCTCTGCGCTAACGTCATTCAAGGTCACGGGCGCCGCATCCTTCAACGAGCCTTGGATAGCGCCGTTGCTGAGAGACGACGTTGCGCCCGACAAGTCTGGCGAGGCTACCAACATGTCGCTCCCGTCTGCAGGCGTGACAGCCACTTCTGGGGTGGCCAAGCCACGCATGGAGACGGCGACAGCTGCTGCGGTGAAGAAGCGGAACGCCGCCGTGCCAAAACAAACGGGCAAACTAAAGGGCAACCATGCCGGCTCAACGGACGCCACCGCTGTGGGGCCTTTGAAGTACGCTGGAGGCGATAGAGGCACCACCACTGCGTCAGCCGCGGCTGACCCTGCGCACGCACCTCTCCTCCTGACAGACGATCAACGACTAGTGCTCCTGCGGCAGATGAAGCGCGACAACTCCATTATCGTGTCACCCTATTGACCCTAGCAACGGCGCACGGCTGACGGCACTAGGGATGATGCTTCACCGTCGCCATGGCCGTACTCAGTGTCACTGTGGCCGTTGCTGCTCTCTCTTCACCGTTTGCGTTGGCTGCAGGCAACACGGCTTTGAAAGCAATCGACGGAAAGCCTGTGCATCTGAGTGGTGGGAAGGCACTGAGGCAAGCGGCTGCGAGCGGGGTTTCCGCGCAGGAGCCTTTCCAGCCTCTCTGCTACCTCCGCGCGCCACCTTCTCCCTCTTCGTCTTCGACCTCGTTGTCTGCGATGGTCATGGGCGCATGTCCTCCTTTTTTGGGTTTGTTTTGGTTCTACTTGCACCCCGCTCTTCTGATAGCACACTCTCTGCCCGTACCCCGGGCTGTTAGGCTGCTCACTGCCTGAGATGACAAAAACGAAAACATCTCCCTCCTCCTCTTCCCCCGCAACGAAGACTGACACAACCAAGCAGCAAGGGACTGAGGTGTGCTCGGCTGCTCGCATTTCGTGTCCTGCGATCGTGTGGTCAGCTGTGCTGATGAAGTACATATATATATATATATGTGCTTATGAAAACCCTCCTCCTCTGCCTCACCCCTCTCCCTCTGTGTGTGTGTGTGTGTGTTGCACGGGATGGTTTGTGCCCGGTTTCCGTTGGCCGTCATCTCTGTTGCTCACTTATTCCCCACCCCCGCGCATACATGCTCTCTTCTGTCGTCCATCTCCCGTCTTCATAGTCAGCGTCTCTCTCTCTCAGCGTGTGAGGCGAGAGGGCGACCTTTTTTTTCACAGGTGCCGCTGCAGTCTCTGCCGCTGCTTCACCCTTTCACTCCTCCTCTCCCTCTGCGAGTTTCGTTGTGTGCCCCTCCTCCCCCCGCCCGTTAGCCGCCATGCTCGTTCGTGGCTCCTTCACGCTAGAGAAGGCGGAAAGCGCCTGCCAGTGGTACTACCGAATCGGCTTCTTTGGTCTGCCTTGGCTGTGGGCCGTTCTCTGGCTATTCTTCCGCCACTACGAGGACGAGAGCGAGTCGATTCGCTGGTATGCGGAGCGGGCGAGGCGTTACGGCATTTTGGGTGGCGCCGTGCTCGTGATCGTGTCCGTTGTCTTCCTCTTTGCCATCCCCCCGACGAGCCGGATCTGGGTGATCGCGCCCTTCCAGGACACCTTCCAGTGGGGATACTTCGCAGTGAACGCGTCAGAGGCGGCAGGCGCCGAGAACGCCAGCTCCAGCGGCTGAGGCAGTGCACCTTTTCTGTGCAAGGGAGGGGCTCGCCGCGAAACTTACATAAGCAGCGCAGCTGCGGTCTGCTGCTTCACCGTGGGATGCTGGGAGGGGCGCATGCCTTGCGCGCTTTCACTCTCGTGAGCCGGAGAACTGCGCCTGCTTTCAGATGCTTCTGCGGCTGCTGCGGCTGCTGCTACTCGACATGTGTGGGCTCCCGACTCTCTGCAGCGCTCAACTCTCCTTTTCTTTTTTTCATCGCCTCTCCGTCAATGGCTGCGCTGACGCGAAAAAGGGGCGCACGACGACGGCTACGATGTCGCTTGGCTCGTTGGTGTTTTATTTCCGGAGAAGCGAAGGAAGACGGGGTCAGGGAAAGCCAGTGCTGCTCTCTTTTTGTCGATGCGCGTTGTGCGTTTTCGTGCATGCCCGTGCTTCGTCTGCCCTCCTCGCTGCGCCTTAGGCTGTGCGAGTGGACGTGCGGCCAGTGCCGCAAAACAAACGCGAGTGACGGTGCCGCTCATTATTCTGCAATGGATGTACGGTTGTGTCGGCACGCGCGTGTGGGGAAAAGAATAAAAAAAAAACGGCCTTCGGGAGCTGATGCCCCGCAGCAGCACCTCTTCTCTTGTGCCAACTCTCTACCTCTTCCAGTGGGCCCCCTTCTCGCGTGCCCACATCGTACACGCGAGAAGGGAGAAGTAGGGCGTAGAAGGCTCAGCGGGCCTCGGTTGCAGCCCCTCTCCGAGGGGCCCGAGAGGGGTTTGGGGTTGGGCTGCGTTGGGCATTGCGAAACGGATGATCTCTTCCAAGCCCCCCTTTTTCTGCGCTTCTTCCACATCTTGCTCACGCCCTCTAGGGCCAGCTTCTCCTTGCTTCCCAGCCGCCACGCCTTCCTTGTCGCACCACCACTGCTTCTCCCCCACCTTCCCGCCCCTTCGTAGTCATGTGCATTTTCTGTGCGACCAGTCGTCCCTTCACGCCGCCGTGACGTCTGTACCCGATTCGGACGGTACCGAACTCATACAGAAGCACCTTTACTGCTGTCCGACGGTGTCGATTCTATGACGAATAGGCCAGCACATCTACGCATGCACAACCACAGCTCACCCACCTCTGTTGCCCTACGGCTATGTCTGGCAACGGGGCTGGCGGAACACTGTTTGACGCGGTTCAGCCCGCTGCAATTTCACTGCACACGACACGGGCTGGGTCCCAGATCACGCTTAATACCACCGCAACGCTGCAGAAAGCAGAAAAACAGTAGGTGCGATGCGCATTTTTGTCGGATCGCCGACACGATGCATCGTGAGCGAGTATGGTCGGGATCATGGCTGCACGTCTCTCCGGCATAGCGCCAACCCACACCTATCCGTCGACACTGATACTGAGCCAGCCGTGCCCGAGAGCAGGCTGTGCAGGCTGCTTGGCTTCCCCAGAAAGAGTGGAAGGGAGGGGGACACTGGGCCCTGTGTGATACGACGGTGAGGTGGCGGGCATTCGGTACACGCACACGCACACACGAAATATCAACAACCTAGCGACTGCCGCGATGCCACTACCATCCCCCTTCTCGGTTTTCACTTCCCCATCCAGGGTGGGCGTAGTTCAACAAGTGGCGTTCTTGTCGCGCGTTCTCGGCCTGCTGCCTCCATTTTTGATGCGCTTCAGTTGTCTCTGCGCCCGTACCTCGCCACGCCCCCGTCACCGCTCACCTCCCATCTTTCACATCATCTCTATTCTTTTCTCCCCCTCTCTCTCTCCATCCTTCTACGTGTTTTCCATACTCACCGCCTCCTTTCGCTGAGCTTTTTGCCACATACGGGAGGCTCGACCAGCATGCAAGCGCGCGTATCCACACGCCGAGAAACACACACACACACACGCACACGCACACACATACATCCACACCTATAAAAGCGCAGAGGCCCACAACGCCTATCTTCGCATAGAGACGTTCCACCGCGAGCGTTTCTTCACCTTGGCTATCCCTCCCCTCTCTCAACGCATCTCTGCGTGAGCGTGTGTCGGCTAGAGCTGCCGCTGTACTTGGGCCGCTGTTCTTGTCTTTGCTGACGAACTCGTGTGCACGTGGTGTCGTCTTTCTCCCAGGACTCCCCCTTTTTGTTTTCCTGTTTATCCTTTTCCGCTGCCGTCTCTCTGCTTCTCGGCCGATTTCAGCTCTTTGGCATCGTTTGCTCAGCAGCAACGCGTCTACTCATCCCTTGTCGCAGCACTCGCCTCTCTGTCTGAGTGTTGTTCACGACGCATCTTATCCTCCCCTCTCCTCGTCTCTCGTGGCCTCCTTCATCCTCATCCCTCGTGCGCTTGTTTCAGGTATCTTGGTTGTGTCTGCGTGCACTTTTCTTAGTGCGTCGCTTGTTTCTCTGCTCATTCCCCCCCTTCTTACCACACACATACACACACCACACATTTCCGTGTGTTGCCTCCGCTGTCCATCTCCCTACCCCCTCCGCCCATCAGCCCGACTCCACTGCTCCTGCTCGGACTTGCTTCGTCCAGCTTCTTGAAGCTCTTCTACACATCCTAAATTCTTGTCGTCGCTGGGGAGGGGACCCTTTTGCGTTTTTCGACGCAACACGCACCCAACGCCATCACCCAAAAAGCTTATACGGCTCACCCCCTTCCCCCGGCTCGCTTCCGTGCAGGCTTCCTTGCCTCAATGCCGTCCTCCTTCCCTGCTGAGGCGTCCATGTGGATGCAGAACGCCGTTCACCTCGACACGGACCACAAATACGTGGAGGCGGAGGAGTGCTACACGAAGGCCATTTTTTTGTTTCGGCAGGCCCTCTCGGACCCGAACATGGCGGACACCGAACGACAGAAGCTCATGAACTACATGAGCGATGTAGCCAAGCGCATACAGCGGCTTCGCGCGCTGAACCGCACTTCCCAGAGTGCGCACTCGCCTGAGCCTAGTGTTTCTCCGGCCGTTCCGCTGGGACGCCGTGCGTCGTCTAGGCAGGCAAGCGAGCACACGTCTCCTCGTGGCACCGACGCCGCCGCGACGGCCTTCGGCGCGCGGAACCCACGCGATCAGGACGGCAAAAAGACGCCGGCGGGCGTCGAAAACGACTTGAAAGTGCTTGACGCCATTCAAGTCAATCAAACCGATCCATTTCAGGCCAGCAACTCCAGCCCCAGCCCGTCCGCCGCGTCGTCGATGTCGGGCAAGCGCACGTTGCCGGTGGCTTCTTCGACCCCTTCACCCCCGTCTGCGCCGCCATGTAGGCCAACCTGCGGCAGCGACGGCGTGCCAGACGGTGGCAAGCCAGGCGGCAGCTCCGCGGAACCGCCAGCGTCGCCGACTCCGCCACCACCTGGTTCCTCGCAGCGGCTGTTCGGCGTCGCGTCTCACTTTGCCCCTCGTACATCCGAGATGGTTTACAAGGCGATCGGGATCGCGATTCAGCTTAGCCAGCAAGGGGAGCTCAAGCGGGCGGTAGATGTGCTGCAGCACGCCTACTCGCGGGGCAGCCGTGAGCGCAACAACCCTGGCAATTTCAAGGAGATTGGCGAGACGCTGAAGCTAATGCGCCAGAAGTACTACGCAAAACACCCGCCGCGCTTCCTGCAGGACAACCCGATCCTGCCGAGCGAGATGGAGCTGCTGCGCAAGAGCGGCATCACAAGCACGATCTTGCTCCCGCTCTGGGACGATGTGCAGGAGGGCTACGGAGCTGAGAACATCTTCATGCCCTGCGAGGGAGTTTGGGAGGACGCCTTCACACCAAAGCTGTGTCAGAGGCAAATCAGCTCCGGCGCCGTCCTCATGCACTTTTCCGGATACCGGCAGGCGGGGCTTGACTACACCATTGTGCGCGAGGCGGATCCTCTGCACATTCGGCAGAGCGTCGTCGGCGACTGCTCACTCGTCTGCAGTCTCATGATCTGCGCCAGCTATCAGAAGCGCTTCCCGAACGCGAAGATCATCAGCAACGTCATCTACCCTCAAGACCGCGACGGCAACCCGATCTTGAACCCGAAGGGCAAGTACTGTGTAAAGATGCTCATCAACGGTATTACTCGCATCGTCACGGTGGACGATCGCCTGCCGGTGAACCCTCAGTCGAGGCGCTTCCTCTGCACGAGCAGCACGGATCCGAGCGAGCTGTGGGTGTCGATTATGGAAAAGGCTTTCGTCAAGGTGTGCGGCGGCAGCTACAACTTCCCCGGCAGCGTCAGCTACGCCGACCTGTACAAGCTAAGTGGATGGCTGCCAGACTCGACGGCGTTCGACAAGCCCGAGTTCGACCGCGAGTTCCAGTGGCGGCGGCTTTATCAAAACTTCAAGGCCGGTGCTCTGCTCTTCACCGTCAGCACCCCTGTGGAGATGCCAGCAGCGGACGAAGCGCTCGGGCTCGCCGCAGGGCACGCGTATGCGGTGCTGGACATGCAGGAGGTGGGCAAGGAGCGCGTCATGCTGCTGCGCAACCCGTGGGGGAAGCAGGAGTGGAACGGCAAGTACGGCCGCCGCGACACCAGCGAGGCAAGCGTCGCCGTCCGCGCCGCCTTTGATCTGAAACGCGAGGAGGAGGACATGGGCGTCTTCTGCATCGCCTACGATGATGTGGTGCGCTGCTTCGACAACTGCAGTCTGAGCTGGAACCCATACATGCTGTACCGCACCCCGGAGGGTCGGCCGCGCCGACCGGTGCGCATCGCGTGCCACGGCGCGTTCGACTACACCCTCAGCACGGCGCTGTCGCCGCAGCTGCACATTGGTGTCGTCGACGCGCCGAGGCGGACGCGCATGCACCTGATCTTATCTCGCCACATCACCGACGTCTCGGAGTTTGGCCGGCAGTACGAGAAGGACGACGACACGACACCGTACCTGGCCTTGAAGGTGTACGACGTGACCGACTACCCGTCTGTAGCGCAGCACCTTGGTGGCCATTGCTCGCTGGAGATGTGCTACTGCCGCCGCCTCGCCTCGAACTCGGACTTTAAGAATAGCATTGAGCCCCTCAACGACGTCATCTACCGCGCCTCGTCTGCGCGCACCTTCAGCTTCGACTGTCCTGCCGGCTCGAGCAATCTGGTGGTGGTCGTGTCGCGGACTGCCTCAAAGGCGCGGCAGCCTTTCAACTTCACGGTGACCCTGCACACGGAGCTGGAGCAGATGCGGCTGCCGCGGCTGCAGGGCAACTACGGCAGCGGCGCCGAGGACAAGAACTCCCTCCTGGCAAGCGCCAACGCCAACGCCGGGAACCCGCACGCTGGAGTGTACATGCACATGATACCGACCTCCTCGCTCAAGTTCACGACGCGGCTGTCCGGCGAGTGGGTGAAGGGCAAGACTTGCGGCGGCCGCACCGACGCCGCCACGTATGTCTTCAACCCGCAGTACCGCCTGCACCTGGACCAGCCCTCGCACGTGTCGCTGAGGCTGGCTGTGACAGGGTGCGAGGTGCCGTGCTCGATTCAGATGATCAAGCCGATGTCGTCCAACAAATACGAGGAGAACGGCGGCAGTGGCGGCACCAAGCGCAAGATGACTGACTTTGACGACCGCGTCGGTAACGGCGCCAAGGCGGGCGAGCTTGTCCTCGAGAGCGCCCGCTACGCCTTTGGTGGGGCCGTTCTCGATAGCGCGCTGCCGTTCTGCGTCTGCTACGACCGCTACCGCGCCCTCGGCAAGCTGCAGTGGAGGGAGGCGAAGAAGGTGCTGATGAACGTGACCGCCCCGAACCGGACGCCGGAGTCCTTTATCGTCTACGACCTCGGGGACACCGACACCGTGGCGGTGCTTCTCCTGAATGCCATCAAGAAGGGTTGCGCTGCCTCCCCACGTGACGCGCACTTTACCGTGAGCGGGAAGCCGATCACGCTCGAGGCTACCATCGCGTCGCTCTTCCAGCTCGCGTCCTCCCTCGCCGGCGAATCCCTCGCCTCTGGCGGGGATGGCGTTACAACCGCGAGGTCTGTCACAGTAGCCCTCGCCCTGGACGGCAAGGCGGCGTCGATCGAGTCTGCCTCGAGCCCACCTGTGAGGAAGCTGAAGGAAGCCATGAACGACATCGTGTCTGATGTGCTCAAGTGCTCGTCGCAGTTCAGCAGCTACGTGCCACGCTTGACGCATCTTGCCAGGCAGGCAAACAGCGCGCTGACCGGGGCCAGCGACGCGGACGTGCGAGCGTACATTCTCGAGCTCACCGCTTACCTTGCTGACTACGTGAAGCGGTGTGCCAGCGCGGTGCGGTCGGCGCAGACGCCGCAGGCGCTGCTTCCGCTGCTTCCTGCCGGCGATTACACGGTCATTCCATCGTTGTGGGAGAAGGGCAAGCCGGGCAGCTTTGAGCTGACGGTGGAGACGTCACAGCCACACAAGGCGTCGGCGATTCCGAAGGAGGGGCACAACATGCAAGAGACGCTTGTGCGCGGCGCACTACGCCCCGTCGCGGTTTGCCTGAGCACCTCACTGATGAAGCCAAGAGCAGTGCTCGGCATGAGGGATCCGTTCTTTGAGAACAGCAAGGTGCAGGTGCTGTGCCCCGCCCGCTCCGTCTTCATGAGTCGTCTTTTTGTTCTCATTGACATGGTGGATGCGGAGGCGAGGGGCCAGCCGGCCAAGGCCCCCGCCACGAACCTGAGCCTCTTCCGTGTGCACAAGGCGTCGTCGATGGAGCTGGTGTGTGCGTCAGACGAGTACTCCCACGGCGGCGTGTCAACCCCACCTGTAGAGCTGGAGGCGAAGACGCAGTATCTGCTCGTGGTGAGCGCGAAGGAGAGCGTGGCTGACAAGTTCCTCCTCCGCATCTATACCAGCGGCGGCTGCACCGCTCAGCTGGCGAACTGAACAAGACCGGCGCCAGGAGCGGGCGATGAGGGTGGAAGAGCAGCAGAGATGAAGGAAGAATCGAGCGCCTGTGTGCATCCAGCGCTGTGCCAAGTCAGACCTACGAAGATGCACAGTTGCACTCCTCGCGCACCTTTTGGGAGCGCTTTATAAACTGTCTCATCTCTTTCTTTCACAGGTCTCTGCGCCTGCCGCGGATGCACGCATCCTCTGCGCCGCCCATCTCGTCCTCCCTCCTTGCCGATGCTGTCTTCGCACTGCGCTGCCGTGCAACGCGTCGGCTGGTGTGCTCTGATGGGCTCATCTTTTTTTTGTTCTTTTCCACGTTTGGCAGTGCCGCGCTTTCCTCTTCCGTGTCTGAGCCGCACAAGAACGCCTCGTTGTGATTCGTGTGTTGATGCCGTTCTGTTTTTCCTTTTTTTTCACGTTATGTATGTGCGCCCATGACGTGTGTCTCGTGCGGATGTGTGTAGGCGGGTAAACCAACACCACACCGAAGAAAAAGAAGGGAAAAAACAATGATAGCGTGAGCAGGAAATCACCGCTGGGTTGTGCAACCTGATGCGGTCTCGGTCGTTGCACACGATCCGCATGCTCCCGCACGCGCTGACGTATGTGCACTGATTCTATGCGCGTCGGGGTGTGTTGGTGTTTGTGAAGGAGGCCTTGCCGCTTGATGTTCTTTTTTTTTCGCTCATTTTGGCGCATTAGGTGGCGGTTGTGGAATGGGTGGCAGGTGTCATGCATATTGCCGCCGTCCTCTTCACACTTCTCCGTTTTCCCGCTCGGCTACGGGTATAGATTTTGTGCTTATCCGCGTCTGCAGATCTTACGGTAGAAGGTGTACCCAAGAAGGGTGAGTGATGTTGCATCTCGCTTCTCCTCTCCTCCCTCTCGTCCTTCTCCTCCGCAGCTCGTCGGTGGGATGAGCTCCACCCCTTCCCACGGCACTGAAAGAATAATAAGCCGACATTCCCAGCAGGGGCCGACTCGTACCTCCCACATCGTGGGCGCCACGCTGGCGTCCCCCTCACACACGCATGCCGGACCATTCACGACGGCGTTGTAATGCGATCATGCACGCATTCCCCACCTGCGCATGGGCTGGCCGTCCTGAATAGAAAACGCTTCCACTCTGTAGGCCGCAGATTTTGATGTGAAGACTACATGCCCTTCAATCAGTGCAGCATCACAGAGGCGTCAGTGCGGGACCCCCATTGGGAAGACTCCGATGGGTCGCGTTGTTGCACCCGCAACACAACCATCATACACATCTCTCGCAAAATGACGTAAATCTCGCCGGGGCGTGCGTGACGCAGCACGAAGAGGGCGAGTACAGGGACCTCACATCGGTTCAGGAACTCCGCTCCGTCTTGGAAGAGGTGTGAGCTTGAGATGGCCGACTTGGGTGTACCCCCACAGCAGCCCCGGTCATTGCCGTTCCGCCTCAAATACAATGGCCCCCCCCCCCTTACGGGGCTGCGGCACCCACAATGCGACGCCTACATGGCGCAGGGCGCTCCGATGGCGCCCGCATCCCCGAAGGGTGACCGCGAGCAGAGGGAAGCGGCCGAATGAGAACACGCGTGTCCTCCCCACACCTCGAATACGCGCCATCTTGCCCCCGTGCAGGCTACCCGGCTCTCACAGCCTGAAGAGGAGTAAGGGCCATCCTGCACGTCCAACAAACTCTACCCGAGACCAGCCCATTGGCGCCTATCAGTGGCCAAAGAAGAGCGGAGGTAGCCCCCTTGCACGCGGCACTGGTGGAAGCGATGCACCTTGCCGATCTGTGTGGCGAGATGAGGAGCGAGAGGCAGCAGCGAGCGCAGTGCATGGGAAGTACCCCCGACCAGTGCCCTCGCGCGTTCCCAGAAAGCGTCACTCCCGCGCCGCCGGTGACAGACGCGGATGTCGAGGCCCCTCCCCTCACTGGCAGCAACCATTATGGTGCGCCGAGCGCAGCGCCGACCCCTCTCCTTGAATGGGCGATCGCCGTCGTGGAGAAGAAAGGGCGTCTCAGGCGGCGGCGCCCTCATTCTCTGGCCGCGACAAGTCAGCACAGCTGACCAGATGAGCAGCGTTACAACGCGGAGGTGGGTCTGGATGCACAGCCATGGGAGAACTCGTGCTCGACGACTGTGTGTGTGGGGGGGGAGGGGGGGGACGGATCTGGCAAGGTCATCTTTTCCAGGCGCTTCCTTCCGTGCATCTGCGGCCGCTCTTGAGCCTACGAGCCAGGGACGGCTCCGTGCATCAGCGAAGAGCGCACCCGAATGAGCTTCGCCGTTGGCCCAGAGGTGATGCGGGTGGTGACAGCAACATCGGCCTGCCATCCTATGTGAGCCAAGCGACCCGCCTCCGAAATTCACGTGTAGGTCTCCATCGACAGCATCCAACGGACGGGTGGTCGACAGGCGGTGGAGAAAGCTCTGCAGACGCCCCGAAGCGCCGCGGAAAAGCTTAGTGTTACCTTGAATGCCGACGAGACCGGCGTCTGCAACATGTCTGCGTTGGCTGGCGTGGTGCTTGACCACAACTTGGGAACGGTCTGCGGTGGAAAACAGACGTGCACCGAGGTGAGCATCGATTCGATCAAGCAGCTGACCACGAGGACGAGCCGGGACGGCTCATGGGTCGCCTTTGGTGTGCCGCCCGAGTCGTGCACATAACTATTCACATATTTTTTTTTTTTTTCCTCACGGCGACGCGCCGGCTCTGTTCGAAAACGGTCACGAGGCCTCCACTGTGGTTCCTCGTGGGCGGATCTGCCTCAGAGCGCCCAGAAGCGAACTCCGCTTGTGGCGCCAACGAGCAGCAGCGAATATAAACCACGCCGCGCCGCACGTATTTCGGCGTCTGCCGCAGAGCACGGTCTTCACATAGGTTGCAACCCCAGGAAGACAGGGAGGAGGGTGCGCGGTATGCATGCGTCCACGTTCGAGGCAGATGGTCGTCACCGGTAGCCTTTGAGGGGAAGGGAGGGGCGCCAGGCGCAGGTAGCATCAACTTGGCTGGACTCTGCGCGGTTCACGGTGCTTTTTCGGACACTCACGCCATTTACAAGCACCTAAAATGAGAAGTTGCGGCAGCGCCACACCTTCCCATCGACAGCACGCCGGCCCTCTCTGACATCCGTAAAGGCTACGCACGCGGCCATGCGATCCATGCTGCAATGCATGCATGGATGACTTTTCTCCCGCACGCGGTCGCTTCTGACATACAGCAAGCTCGCCGCTAGTCCCGCCGACGGCGGGGCCGTGACCCTGTGTACCACGCGTGACAGGGTCTACCGAGCAACATGGCGAAGGACACGACGTGATGGATAAGGGCGGGAGGAGGATGTGGACCCTGAACTTTCGAAGAGGCCATCAAAACGCGATAAACAGCGACCCCGTGAAAACGGAATGCAGAGGTCGGCCTCCCCCCACCCCGGCCTACTGAACCGCATCGAACACGTTTGATGGCCGTTCATGGCCGGTTAGACAGGGGGGGATGGAACCCCTCAAATCCATGACTGCCTTATCTTTCCTCTCTCCATGATCTCAGACTGGCGAGGGCACAAAGTATTCATCCGTGTGCGTGTGTGTGTCTGTACCGGCACGTGGGTGCTCGGATGCTCGAGCGAGCGTGAGTCGTTGCGAGCGCTGCGGTGCCAGCGTCGACGGAGCATCTCTGTTGCTGATCCCGTGGAAGAGCGAACTGCGCGTCGCGCCGCCACTGTGCCCATGAACCAAAGGAAGAGCAAAACGCGACAACGAAAAAAAAAAAAGCAGATTGACTGAAGCGGTTGTGGGCGCAGTGTAGTCAGTGGGAGGCCTGCAGGCTGGCGGTGCGCTCTATCTCGTTGCAGCGCCAGCTCGCCTCGTGGCTCGAGAGTCCCGCCGTCTGGTGCTGTCGTCGTCTATGCGCACACGTGCCAGCGGTGGTGCATAGGCATGTATGCGCACATGGACGCCGCGCCAATTCTCTGCGCTCGCGCCTTTGCGATTGGAGTCGCCAAGACCGAGGAGGCCAACGGGGCCAGCCCTCGGTTCGCGCCGCAGTGGAGGTGACAGTACGGATCAGTCGCATCCCAAAACGAGGCCCACGTTTGCTTTCTACACGCGATGCACAAGAGGTGACACGACTGTCTGTCTTCAAGGATTCGGCACTTCTCTCTTTCTTCATCATTCTCTCTACCTGTGGTCCTATGGCCGTAGGCGCGCGAAAAAAATCGACTCGTGCGTGCACGCAAAGGCCGCCGCTCTACGGCGTGGCTGCCTTTCCTTTCTCCTCGCCCCCTCCCCCTGAGTCTTCTGCGCAGGTTTCTCTCGAGGGCAGCTCACGCACTCGCCCTCCGTCCTACTGGAGTCCCTCATCGGTCATACACAGACGTCCGTCAACTGCTCCATCGTTTTCCTGCGTATCTAGTAACTCACATATCTGATTGCGCTTTTTTTTTTGGTGCGCTTGTGTGTGTGTGTGTGCTGTGAGGCTGCACTTGCACGAGAGAGGTGTTTGGCGGCACTACACAAACCCACGCGTCCCACTCGCGGCACCACAGTGTCCCTGCCGTTATTCTGAGCAGCAACAACAGAATCGACGGGTCTGCCTGTTTTTTTTTTTTTGAAGGCAGCGGTGCTAATCAGCAATATGCCCGAAAGGCTGACCGCTCGCCAGTACGCCCAGGTGCGGTGTTTTCTCATTGCTGCACACATCACCACCTTCGCTTTATCTCTCGGCATGCTCATTGTCGCCATGTTGAAGCGGTCCCGCTACCTGGGCTACTTCAGGATTGTGACTGAGCCTGACAGGGACGTGAACATCTCCAGCGGCCTCATGGTTGCCAGCGGTGCCGTCGCGCTCGTTCAGCCATTGCTCTTCTTCGGCATACATGTTGCGTACCCCCTTGTCCGTCAGCGGCAGTGGGCCGTGCAGTATGATCGCATGCGACGCAGCGCGGGGGCTGGGCAACAGGAACAGACGGCGCAGCAGCGAACTTATGCCTTGCACGCGGAATCTCCAGGTCGCCAGAGTACTCCGATGGATTTCATGCGCACGCCGGCTCTCACCGTTCACGACTCGCACTTGCACCGCCCTCTAAGCAGGACACACATCGAAGCGGAGGGGGCGCCACAGGGCAAAGCGGGCGCCGTCACAGAGCCTTCTACCGCCACCGCTTCTGCTGCCGCGGCGGCTGCGTCCGACACCTCCTCCTCGACGCCAGGACTAGGGCCTCCCCAACCGGGATCTCCCTGTCGCTAGAGGCGTCGTCGGGCCCGCCGCTGCCGCAAGGTGCCCGCTTTTTTCACACACCTCCGCAAAACGCGCAGGTGGCGCCGAGGGGCAGTTGTGTGACGGTGGCACACAGAACAGCATCCCGCCTTTTCGCATTTCAGTCCATTGCGGAGACCGAGGCGGATGTGACAATGCAATGGCGTCGCTCTCCCTCTCGCCAAGTGTCAGAAAGAGGCTCCCGAGCTCGAAAGCAAGCCGCCTGCGGCTGCTGCGGTGCCGTCGGCGCGTCGCCTCACCAGTGGCCACTCGCCCTTCTACGTTTGCAAGGCCCCTTCCAGCGTTAAGGCTGGTGAAACGGTCGCGTCTCGCGACAGATACGATGACGCGACGGCCGTGGTCGCCACGACAGCAGCAAAAGCAGGCGACGCTGGCGCCGGTAAAGCCATCCCTTTTGTGTCTGACCCGGCCTCCCCGCTGCACTCGTACGTGACTCGCGCGATGGTGAAGTCGCCGGGCAGCGTTGCCATATATGGGTCCGGTGGCACGGCATCGAGGCGCCCGCGTCGACGATCGCCGGACACAGAGGCACAGCGCACATTGGACACGCTGGACGACGTTGATAGCAGCACCCTCGCTGTTGTCACGGAAGCCGCACAAAATGATGCGGCATTCCGACTCAATGCCTCTCAGACCCAGAGCGCGACCAACCTGTTCCACGCCCCGTCGACAGCGTTTGCCAGCTCTTCGGTGCCGTCGCTGACGCCGCCGCTTCTCTCGGTGCGTCCTAGCGACGCTCATGACACCACCAGTACCCAGCAGGCCTGCACAGACGCCTCCTCCGTCACACCGTTAAGGCGCTCAGCTGTGGCGACCCCTACGGTGACGCCCACGGCGGCGGTGCCGCTTGCCGCTTCGGTCCGAGAGAGAGAAGTTGGGGTACTGTCCAGTGAAGAGGTGCAGCCGCCAAAGGCGTCTAGAAAGGAAGCGTCGCAGCACGCCCAGCGTCACCTCAGCTGCTCAGGCGACTTTCCACAGCGCAGCGCTGCATCGGCGTTTTTGCGAGCGCTGGCGTGGTGCATACCCACCCGCTTCACGGCGGAGGCGTCGCCATCGCAAAGTCATCCGACGAGGCGGCCGCTCACCTCACTCCCGAGCGCCTTCGTGCGGCCTTTGCCGCCCGCGCTTCTTCACATGTGCTTCAAGTCGGAAACGATGTTCCGCTCGCTGCTCAGCGCCTACTACATCTTCGCGGGTGTCGGGATCCTTCTCATGTACTTCTTTGGCATGCTCTGGTTGGTACGTAAAGAGCTGCAAGGGTTGAACAGTCTCGTGTCGATGGCAGAGGGGTGGAGTAACGTCTTCATTTATCAAAACGTGACGCCTGCTGTCGACGCTGCCTTGTGCAGCGTGGAGTTGGACCGTAGATGCAGCGGTGGGATGAGTCTCTGCAATGCGACGACGTATGCCAGCACCGAGGCGGCACACAACGTCAGCTGCCCCTTTTGCGAGGCATCGCAGCAAAGGCTGATCAGCGCATTCACGCAGCTGTGCTCGGTAGCGTACGATCCTAGCGTGCGGTACACGAGGGCTTTCCTCATCCTCCTCACGCTCTCCGCTATTGCCAGCCTGGTATCTCTCTGCGTTGCGGTTTTCAGCTGCGGCACAGGTGTTCTGGCGAGTGTCGGCTACGCGGCTCTTTCGAAACGGGAGGAGGCGCTGGAGGCGCAGGCGGTGCTGGAAACAGGCGGCTTCTTCTCCTCTACCGAGAACGCACAAGGAGTGCACGCCTCGTACCCACCGACGCGCGCCTCATCACCGCTTTTCTACGCGACTGCTGCTGATGAAATATCGTCACCGACAACGCCGATGGCCGTGGCGCCCTCTCGCGAGCAACTTATGCACACATTCGAAGGCCTGCACGCTCCGTCGGCTGCACTGCTGCCACCGTCGTCGGTTGTCATGGCGGAGATGTCCAGCAGTGGCGGTCTGGTGGTGCCGCCGGTGGGCATGAAAGGAAAAGCGTCGTTGCTTCGCATGAATGAGGTGTGAAAGGTGTCGCCACCCTCCATGGTCGACGGCGCAGACGACGCGAGCAGCCCGACACAGACCCTCAACAACAACAACCTAGTGGCATCTGTGAAATAGAAGGCGGAGACGAGGGGAGAAAGGGGGCAGTGCGGATGCGCCCCCCCCCTCCGCATGTACTGTGCTCACCCTTTTCAGCTGTCGCACCCTTCAAGGCCTATGCGCTCTGTGCTGGTGTGGTTACCCCCCTCCCCCTTCTCTCTAGGTGTCCTCCTGCCCTCAATTGTACTCTACCTCACTGACCACCACCTCCACCCGCTCTGCCGTTTCGCTCCTCCGCGTGCCCCCTGCACCTCTCCGCATGCTCCTCCCTTGGCGCCTTCGAGCCTGTGCTTCCCAGCGGATGCGTGTCTTGTTCTCTGCCTCGTGTGCTATGTTGTGGTCATTCTCTGTGCGCCTCCTCGTCCTCTTCCTCCCCTCTCTCCTCTATGTCTTTGACCTCTTATGGATATTATTTTTTTGTTTTTTTTCGACCGTGCTTGTGGATGCTGTGTTGTTCATCTGGATCTCTCGCTCGTTTCCGGCTTAAGCTTAGGCGCGTGCTTGTGTGTGTTGCCGCCACCATGGAACCTCTTCTTTCTGTAGTTTATGTCTTCTCCCTCTCCCTTTTCCGCGTGTGGGGGTGGGTTGGTGCGCATGGCCGCTGTGGCTTGTTTCGGGATTTCTCGGTGTCTCCTTGACGTTGGGCACGCTGTAGCTATTCGTTCATTTTCTCTCGCGCGTGCGCGCGCTCTCTCGTTTCCGCCCTTTCTGCTCAGCGGTGGGAGCGTTCGCGTGGGTGTCCTTCGTGTGTGTCTGTGCCCAGGCTTGTGCACGCTTACCGGCGCATGGGCTTAGCTTTAGAGGGGACCAACTTCACGCCGGCGTCCCCATCGCGCTTCTGCCGCAGTCGGCCCCCTCCCTCCTCCCCTCCTCGCTTGGCACCAAGCACAATCAAAGCAGGGCACCCGCAGCATGGGCTGCTGTTCTCCTTAGTACTTTCTCTGTTTTTTTTTTCTGTCTAGCTCATTTTACGATGCACTAGCAGATGTGCGCGCGTAACCGACGTGGATAAGTAGCGCACATACACGTGCCCGTGTACATGAGAGAGTCTCCGAGCACATGCACTCCCACTAAACGAGTGGATCGTGTGTGTGCGTGGAAGGGAGAGAGGTGCGGCTGCACATTTATCTTCCCTCCCGTTCACAGTTGACTCTCTCTTGCTGTCCAACGCTTCCACCTCACCACCTTCCTTCTCTGCACCTCTTCAAAAAATGGACACAGCGCTCCCCCTCCTTGATCTTTCTTGTTGTTCTTGAGAGGGTGGAGGGGGACAACGAAAAAAGAAAACGAGAAAACAACAAAAAAAAACCGGTCCATCATCTGTCTGGCTGTCTCTCATGTATATCCGCATCGCCGCCATGCTGCGTCGCTTTTTTTTTTTTGTTGTTGTTTTACCCCTTTTTGAATATCTTTGTTTTCTGTGTATGCTCGTCTGGGCGCTTGCGCCTTTTATTTTCTTCCCCCCCCCCCCCACTGGCCTCACGATGTGATGTGCATTCAATCCCCTTCTTGACAGATGATCGCAAACTATGCAAGACGAAGCATGTTGCTCTTCAGAGAGGGCATCGCGTGCTGCTACCCCACTTCTCTTCTCTATACAAAGGCATATATTATTGCTTTTCCTTCGTTCCTTCATTCGCGTTATCTGGTTTCTTGCTACACAGGCCAGGCCCAGGCACACGCACACACACACACAAAGTGTGCTGCCTTCTCTTTTCTCTTTACCGCCCAAGGTAGTAGACTCATAGGAAGGAGACGGAGAAGGGGCACGTGTGGGACGTGCGTGAGCTCTGCACCTATATCCTCTTGTCACGCGTTACATGTGCAGGGCGAGGGCCTGAGAAGACAGCACAGGCACGCGCACCAAACGGCTACCAGCTCTCAGCACATGATGTACTTGCATTGTATCGTGCACCATTTCTTTCACTTGCTCAGGCATATATCTTTCTTTTCCTTTTGGTGCCGTGCGCTCTCGTGTTTTTTTCTTTTTTCTTGTATTCGTTTGGTGGCTCGCACTTCCTCTCACCACATCCGAAGCGGCCGAGAGAGGCGGTGCGTACATTTCATTCCACGCCCATGGGCACAGCGCAAACGAGGCGGCTGCCCCCCCCCCTCCCCCCTCCCCCTCCTGTGTGTGCAGCGATCTCGCTGAGTGTGAAGCAACGCGACTGGGGCTGACTCCGCGGCGAAGACGAATGGGGTGACCGAAGAGACAGAAAGGCAGGTGCTGCTGCGACGGACTCGCTCTCCCTCCTCACGGCGCTCAGCACGGGCCCTGCAATTGTGGAGGATGGCATGCTGCGATGTGTCTGGGCACATGTGCCGGCGCTTCCAGCCTCTCGCGTGCGCCTCTCATTTCGGTCTGTCTGTGGTCATTGCGACTTGGTGCACAACGGCGAAGTGGTCAAGATCGTGAAGTCGGCAGCGCCAGAGGCTCCGACGCCAGCTGCGTGGATCGTGGACTTGGTCATCGGTCTCAGACGCCAGGTCGACATCCCCTGCAACCGCGCTACACGATGCGACACGCAGCCACAAGAGCTCCTTGGCGGCGACTGTCCCACACCAGAAGAGCAAGGATGCTGAGCCTACGAGCCGACAGGAGACCGTGCTTGCCCAGTCCCGCACGGGCACCTGTCCGCACTTTGGATCCCTGCAGTGGCGGGTGACTGGCAGTGACAAGATGGAGTGCAGCTGGTGTGCTGTCTACCACTGCGCTATCATAGTGGTGCCCCCCACCACCAGTGCTTTCCTATGAGGGCGTCCGGCCCCGCGTTGTGCCCCGCATGCTACGCGAGATTTGCGGGTCGCCCTGCGCTCACAACACACCTGACTGCACGCTGTGATCTTGCACGCAGTGACCTGACTACCCACATCTCGCTCGCGCCGCATGAAGTTCGTCCGTGGGATGTCCACCGCTGCTCCCCTTGTGCCCCTTCAGTGCGGCAGGCTATGAGCTCTTTCTGTGCGCCCGCGCATGCGTATCTGCTGACCCCCTTCCGCCTTACGCAGCCACACGTGTGGAAGGCGTGCGGATTCAGAAGAGGGCGGAGTGCCTTTAGCTGCCACAGACTCATAGCAGCGTCCCAACTGTCGTGGCACATGCGGGCAGGCCATCCAGACATGCTCTCAGACAACAACGTCGCTCTGAGGAAGGCCCCAGGATGCAGAGATGCGGGCACTGTGCGCGCACGCTGTCACACACCGCTGGCATGGTGTGCCGCATCTGAACGGGGCATCCAGCGGCCAGAAGAGCACGAGTGATGCACGGAAAAGGCGCGAAGAGGCCCAATACGAATCGGCCCCAAAGCACATGTGCGCGAGACACGCGGCATCTCCCACATCCGACGGGATGGGCTGATGCGGCGCAGTTGCCGGAAGCATGGCGAGGGCGCCACGAATTTGCACCATCGAGTCCTCCAGACTCCCATGTGAAGAGTCTCCGCACTACATTATGGAATGCCGTGGCTGGAGGCGAGTCAGGGAGAAGCATGGCACACAGGCAGAGTGTGCAGGGCCTCGGAGGGCCCTGGCCTGAGGCCGGCCAACTTCCTCCCTAAAATCATCCGGCATGCGCCTGGAGCCATCCCCTACCACCCGTACGGGAGACGCCACCGCCTTTGCCCTCGAGCAGGACCCCGGACGCGGCCCGCTTGAAACAAGGCATGCACTTCAGCCGAGCGTGTCGAACTGATCGCGCCGCACGCATCCAAGGAAGTAGCGAGGAACGAGGAGAAGGGCGCGCTTGACGCACAGACCTGATTGGACGGCAGAGGGTTCGTCCTGGAGGACCAGAGCGTAGCCGTGGTGCAACAGAGGCGAGTGAAGTGCTGCCTTCGTGCGCGTATATTTTCTGACGTGTATGTGGCCGAGTGAAACGCTGCGGAAAAAAGGTCCTCTGCCGTCCCTGATGGTGGGTGGCACCTCGGTGCGTGATAACAGGGTCCAGTACCCCCGCCCTGTGGGGGAGGATCCAGGCAGCCCCTATCCCCTGCCAGTGCCGCACCGCATCTGGTGGTGGCAGGGTCAGGTGCCTACGGCGTGGGGAAGTCAGAGCGATGCATCGCTGCTGATGGCGGCGGTCAGGTCGTGGATGGCGCCGCGTCGGAGCGACCCGCGACCGTGCACCGGGTTGCGCCATCCATGCTGTATGGGCGGAGTGTCAGCGCGACTCGACTGCGACCCGCCCGGCCCTCACTGCCTCCTGGTGTGGGGTGCCTGAGCCACGCCGAGGGATGCGCCGGGTGGCGGCCGGCATAGTGGGGGCAGCGGTGGGGCTGCGTGCGTAGAAGGGCTGGTAGAGACTGAGGCAGGGTGCGTGCTGAGATGGCTGCGTCGGCGCATGGCTGTGATGCGTGTGTCTCTAGCGCTGCTTCGCACCACGCGATGGGGCCTGTGACGGAGCGTGCGTAGAGTGGCGGTCGAATCATGCCGCGTGGCAGCGAAATGGGCGCGTCGAAATGAGGTGAACCGAAAGAGGCAGACTTGCCCCCCACGTCTGCTTCTCCCTTCTTCGTTTTTTTTTGTTGTCGTGGTGTCTGTGTGTGCGCGTTCTTATCCGTCAACAGCACTTTACCGCGCGCCCTCTCAGCTTCTCTGGAAGCTAACAGCTTGTGAATTCGTTTCTCTCCCTCCGCGACGCCCACACGCACAGGTGCTTGCGTAATGCTTTAATCTTAAAATTGGTGCTTGTAGTGCGGACAGTGGCGTTTGTGGCTCGGAGGTGATGGGGCCAGGGGCGGTGAGGCTGGGTTTCCAAAGAAGGAGGCTCACATACAAGAAAGCGAGACGGGAAAAGAGGAGGGGGTCACGAGCATCTTCTTGAATGTTTGCTAGATCTCTCTCTCTGTGCGCTCTTTTTCGCTCAGGTCAGGGTGTGCGTGTGTGATGTTCTTCCTCTTGCCTTTCTATCTCGCAGTCATGTTTCCCGTCTGTCGTCGCACCCCTCGCCGCTTCCTGGGTGGCGGCACTTCGTGAGCGCATAGGTGGTGGATGTTGGGCGTAGTGTTCTGCTACTGTGTGGTGCCGCCTGTCTAGAAGCTACCGTCTTCTGCTTCTGATGCGGCACGGCTGCTCAGCTCCGTGGCGTGGCAAGCAGCACTGCTGACTCGCTGCCCATCTCGACCAACCGCTGTCTATCTCTGCTCCTCGCATTTCGTTCTTTTTGTGGTATCATGCGGTATGACTCACTCCAGTACAGGCCGCCGCCTCCGCCGCCGCCGCCGCCCCCCTTCCCACGCTCATACGCACACACACACCTCCACCGCTGCCCGTCCTCCACCCTCTTCTGCAATCTACACCGGTGCTTGTCGGCGCTGTCGACGGCGAGAGGCCGACGGGGAAGCGGTCTAGCCAGTAGAAAGGGGCGTGCGGCCAGAGGTTTCGCTCTCGAGGCGTTTTGGTTTCCGTCTGTGCATCTTTCTCGCTTTCTTGTTGGATGCTGGACGGCGCACCGGCGTCAGGGCGGCGCATGAGCAGGAGGGGCAAACAGACGCGCACAGGGTAGAAAGTCATCCGGGCACACGCGCCAAGCACGTTGACGGCTTGCGCTTCGCTCTTGCTGTCACGCAACTACACACACACACACACACACACACACACACACCTACCGAGAGATGCCTCCCAAGCGGCCCTCGGGGCGTTCACTGGGGCCGGTGGGGTCGTCGTCGTTGACATCATCTACCCGCACGCCCCTTCACACACAGGAGCTGCTGCTGTTCAGCAGTCCCATCTCCGCCACTCCGGCGAAGCGATCGGCATCGACGAACAAGCGGACAGGGTCCTCTCACGTTGTTGGAGCGCGCCAAGCTGGGCATTCCCGCGGTTTATCGCAGCATCGCCAGACACCATCCTCGACGGCGGCCCGCGAATCGACCGATCGCACACCGGCCGAGTACGAGCCTCTCCCTGAGCACTACCACGCGGCACCCTGTGCTTCATCCAAAGGTGTTTCTTCCATCGCCGTCGCACCGTCTGGGGTTGTCACAGCGAACGCGAACGGCAGCCGCGTCCCGCTCGCGCCTTCCCGGCCGCAGATCCCGCCAGCGAACGGTGCCGGTCTTACTGCTACGGCAACAACCGCCGCACCTCCCATCGTTGCCTCTGGCGCCGGAAGTCGTGTGATCCGTCTTCTGCGCGACGCACGCGCCGCGGTGCAAGACCCGATCCGACCCGAGACACCATTAGAGGCCTTTGCAGCACCGCCTTCTCTTTCGGCAGGCGCGTCGGCGGATGATCTCAGACTGAGTCGCACAGCCGCCTCTTTTCACGCTCGCCGCCCTGGTCGGCTGGAGAGCCGTTCGCAGCGCCGGCTGCCTGCCGGATGGCGTCTAGCCCCCATGGCACCACCTTCCTCAGCGTCGGCGTTGCCCTTCTCTGGTGCGGCTCTCCAAATAGCTGGGGGAAGCGCGGCTGCGTCTTTGACTGCACCCGACGCCAGAGACGCCATGCCTAGCAGCGCCGATCCCCCCGTATCCGTGTCTCACACATCTCCGATGCCCTCTGCAGGGCTGCTCGAGCCCCCTGGTCGCCTCACCGCTGATAAGGATGCAAACAAGGAGCAGGCGGGACAGTCGCCGGCAGCGTCTCGCAGTCACGGCATCGATGCCCAGGAGTTCAGCCAGCTTTACCATGCGGCCCAGCAAGCAGGCGATGCAAGAATTGAACAGGCAGTCGATCTTCTTCTTCAGCTGAAGCAGTGGCTGGTGGCATCACTGCACTCGACTGGAAAGCCGCCCGCACTTGACGGGGAGGCCGTGGCGTGCCTGCAGACGACACTGCTGCACTTCTGTCGGTATTGGCCCACTGGCGCCACGCTGCGACAGGCCGTGGATTACTGCTCTTCGAGGAACTCTGACATAGAAGAATTTGACAGTGCCGAGGGCTCTCGTGCAGCAACTGCGGCAAGCACCACCCTGGCGCCACTATTGTACGCGCAAAGGGCTTTGCTTGCGGCGACCATCATGCTGCAGAGCTTCCCGGTCACAGCGCTCGTGGCGGAGCCCGTTTCGTTGGAGACAATGGTACGCACACTGCACACTATTGCGGAGGCGGGTCTCGCCGAGTGGTTAGCGCGTGAGACGGATGCTCTCGGGGCACTGGTAGAAGTTCTGCGGCTGCTGGCGGGGCCTGAGCTCAGTGCCCAGCCGCAGGCGGTGCAGTGGGTCTACTGGGTCTTGGACACCGTCGCCCTTTGTTGCGAAGACGCCGCCGACACCGCTGCCACCACTGCGTCTCATGGTGCTCCTCTGGGAGCTGGCGATCTGAGCGTGCCTCGACCTCGGCAGCGACTGCACAGCAGTGGCTTGTCGTCACCCACGAGTTATCCTCTTTCAGCCTGCGGGGAGACAGACGTGATTCGCGGCAGCGGGCTTGTAGACGGCGAAGCTCAGAACCAGCTGCGCCGGAAGCAGTCGTGCCATGTGAAGTCCTCCTCCCGTCACCTCCATCTGCATCCTATCAACAACGCGTCCTTCGCTGACTCCATCTCTTCAGGGTCACCTCTGAGCTTTATTCAGAGTGGGGGCGGCGGGGCTGCAGCCGCGGCATTCGCGCTCCTTCCGCCCCGCAATGCACCAGAGGAGCACGAGAACCTTCGTGACCACCTTGTGTCTCTCGGCTTTCTGCCTACCCTGCAGCGGATCAGCGATCATGCGCTAGCGCAGTGTGTCCCTTCGAGCGGCGATCGGGCAGGTTCTTCGGCAGCGGATGCCCTTGCATCTCTGCTGCCTATCATTGGTACCCTTTATCGATGTTTCGCTCAGAGCTACCCGGAGGAGTTGCGTGGGCTCGGCGTCTTGGGCACTCTCACGAGCATGCTAAACATGTGCGCGGCGGATGCGCCAACGGTCGAGGCGGCCGCGCGCACCCTGGTGAAACTCACCTACGTCGATGAGTGCTTGGCGGAGATGCAGGCAGGAACGGCCGTCATTGCAGCCGCCGCGCACGCGCTGCGCTCACAGCTGTTCCGCACGCACGCAGACACACCGCAAGAGTCGTCGATAGAGCTCCTAGTCTCCCGTCTGTGCGGCGTGATGGCCCGCGTCGCAGAGGACAGCACGGAGCAGCAGGAGTACCTTGTGTCTACTCCGATGGTGCAGCTCTTGGAGGCGCTAGCAACGCGTTACGTTACCGTTTCCGGCCCTGCAGACGTCGAGCTAGAGCATTTCAGTGATTCGTTGCCGCTGCCGCCATCGCCAGTGCTACAGGCTGTGGTCTGGGTGCTTGGTATTGCATCCATGTCACCCCAGTGTCCCTTGCAGCTCGTGCGGTCAGTGACGCCGCCGCTGGTGCGCCTCTTGGCGGTGCTGAGGAAAACGCCGAATATGCAGCTGACGGCCGTGTACGTGCTCATGTGCCTCAGCAATCTATCATACTTCTTCGGCGCCTTCGAATCTGTAGAGCCGGCTCGCAGTGAGAACGACGGCGGGTATGCGTCCGACTGGCTTCCCACCCTCTACAGCTCCCTCGGGTTGCTGCTGGCACATTACCTCTTTGAGGACAACGTCGAGGCCACTGTGGAGGCCACTCGCATCCTCGGTAACATCAGCTACACGAACGCCGGGCGAGACTGGATGGAGGCAAACCACTGCGACGAGGTGGCAGTGCTCTTCCTTGGGCATGAAGATTTACGCATCGTGTACAACTGCTGCGGAGTGCTGCTCAACCTGACGGCAGCCTCGCCGTGCCGCATCGTCCAGGATCCAGAGCTGCTGCAAACGATGCTCTCATACACGTCGCGGTACACCGACCAGGACAGAGTCGAGGCAGTGACCGCTCTCGAGGAGGCGCGACTGCGTCAGGAGCAGCAGGAGCAGCAGCAGGAGGGGCGCGGTGGGGGTATGAAGGAGCTCGCGTCCGAGGCGAGCAGCCACGTCGCACAGATCTCGGATATTGTGGAGAAACTGCTCCTCAACGTGCATGGCGTGCTTAACGCATCCGCCATATAGAAAATGTTGGCAGGGATAACAAAGGCCCGCGGCAGGCTACCGCGCTGTGCCGCAGCCTGGCAACTGTTGCGCTTCAAGGTGACGTGCGTGCGGCGCTGCATACGAAGACTGTGTGTAGTGGTGGTTAGGGGCGACTCCTCACGTGTGCTCGTGCGGGCCATCCTGTGCTTGCTGTGGTGGCCCTTTCGATTCACCCTCCTCCCTCTTTCTTTCGCAGGGGCTGTTTCGCTCCGTCATGTACATAGCCGGCGATGCTGTTGTTGCGTGTTGATTGCATGTGTGCGCCAAGCTAGTGTTTGCTTCGTTTCATCCATCGCTCCCTCGAATGGAGGGGGGAGAGGGGAGTTCGCGCCGTGGTAGCGCGTGCGGCTGCACGTGCGAGCATGCGCGCGTGCTCGTTGGTCGGTGCGGCGACACGGATTTCGGTTGATGGGCAAGAAAGAACAACAACAAAAAAGAAAGACAGCGCCAACACCAGCAAGGACTTTCTCTTCTTTCCACCGCTCCGGAAAACGGGCGAGACCGATGCACTGAGCACCAACGGTTAGACGCGCGCAGCACCTGAGATACGCGCAAGCTGTGACACACCGAGCCGAAACAAGCTTCCCGCGTGTGCGACTATGACAATGCCGGTGGCAATGCGCCAACGTGAGGGGTCTCGCCGCGCATCTCGGCTGTCTTGGGTCTCAGGAGACGGGAGAGAGAGAGACTCACGGCATACGCCTGCATGCGCTGAGGTCAAAGGGCGGCACGCGGCACACACTTCATCTTCGCCACTTTCCCACCCCCCTCTCTCTCTCTGCATGCCTCCTCGCTCTTGGCCGAGGGCGAGCGCATGCCCATCGTGGCGACCTGCATCTTTAGGTGTTGTTGCTGTTGTCGTCTTGCGCTCTCCTTCGCTCGCCACCTTCTCTTCACAAACTCGTCCCCCCTTTTCTTTCTCATATATCGCACCTCGATACCGCGGCACCACACGAAACCTGTGCGGCGCAGCTGTGACCGCAGACGTGAGTAGACCAACTGAGGAGCACAGCTGTCAGAGAACCAGCGCACCGAAAAGAAAGCGGGGCGGCGGATTGGAAATGAGCGCCCGTGGTCCATCGGAAGTTGCGGCCGTCGCAGCGTCGACACCGATTTCGTCTTCTTCGTTGTCGTCTCCTTCGCCACCTTCCTCACTCCCAGCACCTAGTGCTGTGGGAACGCTCCCGGCCTGCTGCACTGAAGCCTTCAAGGAGCACTACAGAAGAGGCGAGGTGCCCCGGTTCGGCTGCCACGATCCGGTGTATCTCCGCCAAGCGTTCGATACCTCACCGACGCTTGACTCCGCCATGCGTAACCCGACGCGCGCGAGCTTTTTCCCTCCCTTCTCGTCCCTCGTTCGCACTTACGCTGATCATGGCGTCGCGTCGTCCTCTTCGCCTCTCGCCAGCCGCATCGCGGGTGGTGCACCTGCGGTAGATGAGGATGCAGACCGAGACGCCGTGACAGTGACAGCGGATCGTGCGCGACCGGTGCACAGCTGGGAGCACATCACGAGCACGGAGGACATGTGGAACGGGCCACCGCTGACCATGAAGGTGCCTCCTGCCTCGGATTATGAGCGCATCTTGCTGGATCGTGCACCAAGAGCTGTCTGAGCAGCAGAGGCCCTATCCTAGTCTTTGCGCAGCGAGCAGTGCTCAAGTGGCGGTCGCCTGTTTCCTTTCCTTTTTTTCGTGTGTGTTCTCAAGGACGTGCTGTTGTCGTCGTTGCATTGGTTGCATAAAGTGTGGCAGATTTGCGCGGCACGCTGGCTTGCGGTAGTGAGGCGCCTGCAGTCATGTGCCCACGCGGAACACCCTTGAGCGCCTCCGTGCACTCTTTCGATCGAAGCGAAAGAGTGTTGGCTGCCGCTTCACCGCCACGGCCCCGTACGCGCACCCTAGTCGAGCGCAGCTCAAGAGCGGGCTCGTGCTTCTCTGCCTCAAAAACGGACTCTCTCTTCTCCTGTCTTGGCGAAGTGCTTCCTCGCGTGCACGCACGCGAGCATGTGTCTGTGTCTGTGCGTGCGCGCCCGTTTTGCGCTTAACATGTTCACGGTCGTGTCCGACGTTGCCGTGCCGTTCACAAAGTCTCTCTCGCTCCCCCTCCCTCGCTTCGGTGGCCCGCTGACTCGACTCCACGTCTGCTTTTGTGTGCCTCCCTCTCTCCGCCGCTTGCCTTGCTGGTGCCCTGTGCTGCAAGCTGTGCGCACACGCACCTCCGGAGGTTACGCCAACCCGGAAGCCGCCAGTCGTTTTCTCCACCTCCCTGCCTTGCGCTCTCTCTCCTTATCTCTTTCTTCAGGTCTCGCATAGGCGGCGTCCCCACCCCTGCCCCTCGCTTCCCTGCGTTCTCTTCAACTGTACAGCCCCTCACGCGCGTGTACAATGACGGAGTACGAGCAGTGGTACTGCACGGCGGACATCCCGCTCCCCCGATCTCGCGCCTATGTTCGTGATGTGCACGGTCGCCCTGTTCCCGCAGGCCCAACAGCAGACAACGCGGTTGTGGTTGTGGCTCCATCCAAGGCGCCTGGCAGCCAATATGGCTCTGTCACCGCGGCGTCCAGCACTTCAGCCTTGCGCACCTACGCGGAGTGGTACCTCCCATCCGCGAGTGGCTCTAACGACTTCCCCTCTTCTGGGTCCGTGTCGAACGCCGCCACCGCTGCGGTTCGGGCAGTGCCAACTGTGGAGCACTTCAAGCAAGCGAGCCGCGCAGCTGGGCGCAAGCAGGAGGAGTACCTGTGGGCTCTCATGCAGGAGGTCTACACGGACGCCGAGCAGTCTGATCAATACCACCCGGATGCCATTGGCATCGAGTCGGTTCAGCCGCATCGTCGCTGGTTTGTCTCGCACTACGCTCATCTACAAGCCTTCCTGCAACGCCAGCCGGTGCTGCGCCGGGCGAACATCATCTGCCGCTGGCTGGAGAGCACGTACCGCGACAACTCGCGACACGAGCCGCGTCTGCGTGGAGAGGAAGAGGTGGTGCTTCGCCAGCTCATCCTGACGTACCTGCGCGGCGGAGAGCTGAACCGCGCCATTAACGCCGCCGTCACCTACGAGAGCTGCGTGCACAGCTGCATCCTCAGCGCTGCCCAGCTGCAGACGGTGCAGGAGCCGTGGTTCAGCCAGACCGCTTTGGTCCCTCTCTTTGGCGAGTACGCGCACGGCGAACTGAATCAGGCCTGGTGCGGCAACGAATACCGCCTCGACAACCTCTCGCAGCTGTACGAGGAGTCCCTGAAGTACCGCAGCGCCGCCGCCGCCGTTGGCGTAGAGGGAAGCGCGGCGCCGTCGACGCCGAGCGCCGTGAGCGACTTCGATGCCGTAATTGGGGCGGCGCTGTGCGGAAACCTCACCGTGTTGGAGAGCGCCTTCAAGGTGAACGGGAATTGGAAGGACATGGCGTGGTGCTACCTGCGGTGCGCGCTGGTGGTCGCTTTTACGAAGCAGCTGATGGTCGCCACCGGCGCCGGTGGCGAGGAGTCTGGGCGCCCGGCAGCAGGCGTCGTCGACCGCAGCTACGCGGTCTTCATCGAGGAGATGACGGGTGGCGGTGATAACTGGGCGGCGAGCTTCTCGCAGAAGCTGGTGCAGGGTCTTGCTGCGCGCCTGCAGTCTGGTTATCTGCCGCGTGCGCCGCTGGAAGAGCAGCTGCAGATGCGCTTCATCTTGCAAACACTCACGTGCACGGACGGAAAGCGCTCTCTGCTGTCTACAGCACCATCCGCGGGGCCGGCGTCGATGGCCTTAGTGGGTGCGGTCGAGTGGTTCGACATCGTCCCGGAGGAGGGGGACAGCGACGCCGCGCGGCTGATCACGCACGTAGTGCTTGCGCAGGACGTCGCCTACGGGGAAACGCTGAGCCCGCACGCTGTTCAGGTGCACGCCGGCGCAACGTTGGCGACGTCACTAGCGCGGTACGCGGTTTTCTTAGCGCTGCTGCCTCGCTACCCATTTGACGAGGGGCTGCGCGCTGTCACGGCCATGACGCTGCGGCTACGCGACCCGCGGCACCGCGCCAGCGTGTACGCCGCCTTCATCATGGCCGCGCGCGAGTACGAGCTGCAGCGGCAGAACCTCTCGCGCAGCGAGCTCGAGGAGCAGGAGACCCGCCTGGTGCGTCAGTTTGTGACCGCCGACAGTGACACAAGTGTGCATGCAGAGGTGCAGCAGCTCCTCTACCAGCAGGTGGCGCCGACAGAGCTGCTTACGCACAACAAACTCGCCGAGAAGCTCATGTGGGAGGCCATGCACGCGGACTCTCTGTCCGACTACCTCGCGGTGCTGCATCGCGGTCTGTCGGCGTGCTGCAGCTTCTGGCTCACGGAGCCCGAGCCCGAGGTGGAGGCGATCGCGGATGTGAGCAGCATCCTGACGCGCCGCGTCTTGGTGGAGATTCAGAGGCGGTGTGAGACACACGAGGGCGGGCGGGCCGGCGAACTCACTGGGGGAGCGACGACGTCGTCCACTCCGTCACAGTCTGTCAGCCCTGTGACGGAGCACGAGCGCAGCGAAGCAACCTTCTGGTATCTGCTGAGCGAGGCACGCGGTATTGCGACGGAGCACGCTACAATAACTGCGCAACTAAACGCCGCCAAGCACACAGCCGCCTTTGCCGGGGCTGCAGCGGCGTCCAACCGCACACTCATCTACCAGCTCACGCAGGATGAGGCGGCGTTGCTGTGTAAGCTGGTGGAGCACACCCAGCGCGCTGTCCGGCACGGTGGCGCTGTCGTGTACCGCGACCGCCAGTGCCTGACCGCCATCATAAATCTGGTGCAGCAGCTGACGGAGGCGGTGACTCTGTCGATGCTGTCTGGTGTGGTTGAGAGCGACGTCGAGGAGGAGAGCCCTGCCTCGTGTGATGAGCTCTCCCGCATGCAGCGAGTGTACGGACTAATGGAAGAGCTTCACAGCGCCGGCTACCTGCACCCGGCACTGCTCCCCCAGCAGAGCGCCAGTGCCCTCTACGCACAGATACGCGCCATGCGCGTGTCGTATGGGCAGCGCGTGCACAAGCGACAAGTTGTGACGGCACTGCGCCAGCGGGCTGGCGGGGCCGCAGCAGAGGTCGGCCGCGTTGGTGCCGTCGTGGCCGTCGACGGTAAATGACTGCTGTAGCGAAAGGCTCTCGGACCCGTCAGATAGGACACTGCGCGGGCTCGTGGGCAAGCGCTCCCTTTTTGTCTGCCGCGCACGCATCGCAGCCGCCCCTCTTCCTCTGCTTCAGCTGCGCCTTGGAAGTGGGGAGGGGCGGGGGACTGCGGCCAGCAGACAAAAGAGGGTTGGAAAGGCGGGCGGAAGGGCGGGAGTGGGGGGCCTAAGAGGGCGAGGATGTGCACAGCGATTAAAGGCGCGACAGGCTTTGCCCGACATGCCTCCCCCCTCTTTTTCTCGACGCGCACACACACACACACACACACACACACAGACAGACACTCACACGTCACTGCGTGGTGGCTACTCATCCCTCGTCCCTTCCTGTGGTCTGCCCTGCAGGCCGTGCTTGGTGCGTCTTTTTCGTGTTTTGTCTTTGGTGCTGTGGTTGATCTAACACGCACACACAAGAACACCCCCCCCTCCGTCGCCCCCAAAGCAGAAAAGAGGGGGAGGGGAGAGGGATGCGGCGGAGAGAAGGGTCCTATAGAACTAACATCCAACCGAACAGAAACACGATGGTGTCGAGTGCGGCGAAAGACCCTCAAAACGAAGTGAACCGCAGTGACTGCCACATGCAGCAACACACGGCGGCAGCTCCCGCCCCCGCCGGTGGAGGAGGGAGGATGGAGAACCAAGGAATGGATGGAGAAGCCGTCTGACCACCCCGCTCTCCACCTCTCCTCTACGAACTAGGTGCACGTGCAAACGGGTGCCGCGTGCTCGAGGTGGACGAAGCCGGACAGACTACGCCAAGGTTGTCTTGACGAGCAGCGGCCACGCGTGTGCTAAAGTGCGTGTGCGCTCTTTCTACTTCCGCCTGAGGTGGTTATCCCGCGCCAGCGATGCCGCCCTCCCCTCGCTCAACCAGCCTCGTCCTGCACCTTTTTTTCTTTTCCGTTGCCGCCTTTATTATCGTTTGCCCCCCAATGGTGCCTCCCGCGACTTCCTCGCCATTTCTGTGCCTTCGCGGCCTCTGTCGAGCACCCGACGGTGAACCGCGATCCTTCTTGTACAGGCTCCGTTTCTTGTTGACGCCTCTCCTCAAGGAAAAGCAAGACGAACAGAAGTGCAGCGTCAACCACGCACCGACGCACTTCCTTGCGTGGCGTGCTGCTCTTCTTTCTCCAGCCCCTTGCTCTTCATCGCACCTCACTCCCGTCCCCTTTTCACGACGCCCCTCATGACCTCTGTGCCGTCCTCTGCCACTCCTGTGGCAGAGCAGCAGGCCATGCCCTCGGCCGACACTATTCAGCAGCTCCAGGAGGCTTTCTCCTTTGTGCGTCACGAACGCGAAGACGTTCGCAAGATGGCGATTCGCGGCATCGCCGAGCACAGCAAGGAGAACCGCGATCTCTGGCTCTTTCTAGCATCCCCGCAGTACGGCCGCAGCTGCATTGACTCCCTCCTCCAGTACCTGCACGCAGGCGGCAAGCACGTGCTGGGCGACATCCTGACAATCCTTGTCAACTGCTCAGCCGATGGCAGCTGCGCCGAGATGCTGGTGCAGGGCAAGGTGGTGCGCAAGGCAATGCGGCTGCTGGATGGGATGGAGCGGAGCGATCAGCCGGAGCCGTACGTGCGCAGCGTGCAGGAGCTGACGCTGATGCTGCTGAACAACCTCACGTCCAGCCATGTGACCGCCATCGACGACTTTTTGCAGAAGGATGACGAGGACATGCGCGGCTTCTACCTCGGCAAGCTGCAGGTGTACTACGACTCTTTGTCCGCGCCACGGAGGCGGAGGCGGCGCAGAAGCCGGAGGACGAGGAGGCGGCGGCGGCGCAAGCCGGTGAGAACTCGGCGAAGCCAAAGCCAGCCTCGTCGCACCGCGACTTGAGTCGGTGGATCCTCCACATCCTCCTGAACCTCACCCGCACGCTCGACGGCCAGGAGCTGCTGCTCGAGGACGAAGACTGGCGCGGGACCTTGAGCAGCTCGCTCTCGTCGCCGAACCCGCGCCATCGCTATCTCGCTGCACAGTGCTACCGCAACTGCGGTTGCTCTCCCAAGCCGCTCTACGGCCTAATACTGAATAGTGACGCGCTTGTGACGGCGGTGGACCGGCTGAATTGCAAGGAGCCGATCGAGGATATTCAGAGGAGCCTAGCAGAGTTCATTGCAAGCGTGCTCGAGTCCGAGGATGGCATGGCGCGGCTGGAGAGCGTGAACGCGAAGAAGGTGCTCGCGCGGGCACTCGATGTTTCCCAGGCCGCGCACGCCGCGAAGGCGGCGGCCACAGCAGCCAGCTGCGTCGAGGTGGTTGAGGAGGACGGCGTACCGGTCGCCGCGACGCCGACTGTCACGCTAGCCCCCAGCGTCATCGAGTTCCTCCAGCAGAGCGTGTTGCCCTACCTGGAGGACATCATGGATGCCTACATCGCCCCTGGAAGCGAGGAGCTCGATTGAGCTGACGGCCGTGTGCTAGCCGTATCCTCGTTCACTGGAGGAGCGGGGTGTGCACTGGTGGGTGATCCGGTGGTTGTTTGGCTCGATTACGTTTAAGAAAGGTGGACGCTAACGCTGCAGATAACTCCGAAAAGGAGGGAAAGGATGATGTCGCCCATGCGCAGCAGTAGGGCAACGGTAACAAACCTATTCAAACCCACAGCGCAACAGTTGACTCAGCCGCGTTCGCGTCTGAAAGAAGTCGTTGCTTATGGTGCTGCTGCGACGCGAGACACCCCATCAATTCTGCGCCAACTCCTCACAGCAGGCAGCGCACAACACGCTCATGAGCAATCAGTGTAGATACGTGCCTTGCGTTTATGAACAAGAAAAACAAAGAGAGGAGAGCGTGAAAGGGAGCTTTCATCACATCCTCTCCTTTCCTCTCATCCCTAACGGCTTGCTACGACGCTGCTCTCGGCATGTGTCTCTTTCTCCGTCCTCACCATCACACACGCCCTCTCCCCCTCCCTCCCCTGCTCTGCCCAGCCCAAACACGTGCAGCCTGTTCGCATCCTCGCGACTTTAGTGTTTCACGTGTGTGCTCCCCGACTCCTTCTCATCTGCGCTCTGTTTTTTTTTCTTTTTTGTGTTTATTTTTCGTTGCACACCGCCATCAGCGCCGGTCTACACTTTTGCTCTCGCTCTTGTTCCCGTCATGTTCCGCCGTCTTGCTCTGCAGGGTGTCGCCGGCCGCCGTGCCGTGTGCTCGGGTGCTCGCACGTACTTCTATGCGAACTGCGGTGAAACGGGCATCAGCGGTGCGACGATGCAGGTGCTGGCCAAGCTCACCTTGGCCTGCTGCGTCGTGCAGATCTGTGCTATTCGCTACTTTGTGTTCCAGCGCCTGACGACCAAGAACCAGTTCGTCGAGGATTCCACAGATCTGTGGGAGAACGACGGCACTGAGATGGAGGGCGAGGAGGCTGTGGCCAACCTCCGCATCCAACACGAGCGCATCATGCCGTTCATGAACGACATCAAGGACAAGCTGGACGCGCAGGCTTAATCGCGCAAGAACGTTTCTCTCTGTGAACGTGCGATCGATGGGCCAGACGGTGCGAGAAAGCGTTCGCCGGTTCCGTCCGTGCACACCTCCTTCGCGCGCATCTTCCCCTTTTCCCGCTTGGGCACTGTTTCTTTCTTTCCCTCGCCCTCGGCGTCCGCGTGCGTCGTTGCGCGTGTGTGTGTCGGGGAGGCGGTCGTGCGATGAGGCGAATGCGGGTTGCCCATGCGCATGTGGGTCTTCCCCTTTCGGTTGACTGCAGGGACACGGCACCCCGCCGCGCCCTTATTACAGAATATCAAAAAGCAGCGGTGACAGCAACGAAAAAAAGGAATCCAGCGGGTGTGGTGGTGCGTGGGTTGAAAGTGTGCCGGTGTGCGTGTGATTGTAACAGCGATGTCTTCCAGCGCAGTCCTCGCCGTTGCGGCCGCTTTCCTCCACACACCACTCCACGTGCACCTTCTTCACGAAGGTTCTGCCTGCACGTGCCTCCTCTCTCTTTCTTGCTTTCTATTAGTAGGTAACCTGTAGTGATCCGGTGGTGGGGGAGGTCGAATAAACAAAAAACAGGAGAATTCGATAGGATGGAGGGAGAAGAACAACACACACACACACACACACGCACTGAAGGAAAGATGTAGCCCGA
This sequence comes from Leishmania aethiopica, assembly GCA_003992445.1. Lineage (NCBI taxonomy): Eukaryota > Euglenozoa > Kinetoplastea > Trypanosomatida > Trypanosomatidae > Leishmania > Leishmania aethiopica. Next base: position 838,414 of record RZOE01000012.1, read on the forward strand.
AAGCCGAAAGAAAAACAAGACGAAAAATGCGCACAGGCGAGGTTTTCCTTTGTTTTTGCTGTGTGTGGTGGTTTGTGGTGCACTTTATTTCGTCGGTCCGCCTTGTCGCGCCACACCCCTCCCTCTTTCGTTTTTTTTTCTGTGTTGTTGTATTCTTCTCTTCTTCTTTCCCCCTTTCTTTGTTTTATGTAGCTGTTTCTCATAGTGATGAGGCCGCGGTGTTGTTGTTGGAGTCTGCCCCCCCACCGCCGCTTCCCCGCACAGTCGCACCGTCATACACACGTCTTTAGGTGCGTGTGCGGCTGTTTGCAGACAGTCGTTGCCCCGACGAGGAACGCCAAGGCCCCCCTCCTTCCCCACCTCTCTTCCCTCTCTTTCGTCTCTTGCATTGGGTTTGGGGCAAGCGAATGCCGCGTGCTTGTATCCCTCGGTATGTTATTTCCGTTGAGTTGTTGTTGTTGTTGGCCTCCATCATGAGAAAGGAATGAGCGAGAAGACGAAGAAGGAACACATAGTTCAAAACCAACAAAAACGATTTCACGTTTAACCGAAGAGCCGCCTCACATGGATCTGTCGTGGTGCTGATGTGCAGATGATTTCGTGCATAACGGCGGCGGCGGCGGGGGAGGGGGTTGCACAGTATCTGTGGATGCATGAGGGTGTTGGTTGCGCTTTTCAGCCGTGCACCCCACTGCCGACCAGAGCGAGAGGGGGGATAGGAGTGTGGAGAGACGCAGCAGCGACAGCGGCGGCGGTGGCTGTTGATATGCGCTTCACTCGTGAGTTTCCCTCTTGGGAAGGTGCTTGACGGCGTCTCTCTTCTTTTTTTCTCTCCTCCCTTCTGCGAAGCTTGTGAAGCTGCAGCTGATCCTGTGTCGTGTGTGCAACGCGTACACATACCTATGCGAAGATGTGCCCGTATCGTGTCGGCAGCGCATACACACACCCGGCGTGCGCTTCCTCCACATGGGTTATCTCCATTCCCCGATGCTCTCTATTCGATCTTCTCTGGTCTCCCTCACGCTCTCTTCGCTCCCTCTCTCTTCGTTCTCGGGCACCTCGCTTCCGCTGCGGGTGACCCCCGCTGATGGGATGTGCGCCGTTGTCCCTTTTCCTTTTATGAACTCACTCTGCACACACACGCCCACACACACACACACACACACACACACACGCCCACACACACAGCAGCGCTTTATTCATTGCGAGTACGACAAGTGGCTCATATTTTGCGCCCTTTTTGATTTTCTTCTGGTTGGTCTCATCGTGTCTTTCCTTTTCCGTCTTGGTGCTTCAGCGATTCGAGCCGCGGCGTCCCCCCTCTCACGCCCTCTCACACGGTCTCTCTGCAGTCGCTTGGCTCGGGTGCCTTTCACCTTTTTCTTTTCGTCCCCCCTCCCTTAGTCGTTTGCTTGCCATCACTACGTTATTGCGTCACGCTTCTGTGAGTATGCGTGGATGTGCTTGGGCGTGTTGAGTTGTTGACGCGTCGTTTTCCGCTGCGCCGCCTTGTTCTTTCGCTTTCACTTATATTGAATTTTTTATCGCTTGCTGCAGGCAGTCCTCCGGTGGCTGCTGTTCTTTCTTTTCAGTGTCGATCCCCCACCCCTTCTCTACATCTGTCGTTGCCTCTGCGCATTTTCTGTGTAGGCTTGCGCTCGCGTGTGTCGAGAGAGCGTTAGGCAAGCCGCACAAACAACAGCAACAACGCCGCGCATTCCTCTGTACCTCGGTACGCATTTCTACGACACGCGCGCCCTTATCAAGTGACGCAGAGAAGCGGAGAGGAGGGGGAGCTACTCGTTGACAGATACGCGTCGCGGTGGACAGGCACGCTGCGCACACCCACGCTCTCTCGCGCTCACACACCCAGCGAACACGAGCTCAGCGGTGCCAACGCTCCAGGTCTCTCTTCCCGGCTGCATCCTTCGTCGTCTTGAGCTTGCCTCTGCACAGACAAGCACCCATACATCCCAACATCGCTGTCTGTCTCCATACGCTTCTCACATCTTGTTTTGCCTCTCATTTCTCCTTGCACCTCGTATTGAGCGCCTCCTCTCTTGACAGCCGATAAGGATCAGCAATAACTGAAACGAGGAAAGCCTTGCTTGTTTTTTCTGTTGCTTTCGTGCTCGGATTGCTGAGAGTGAGTGTGCCCGCTTACACGCACGTGCACGTGTTTGCCTGTCTGCACGCGGCTCTCTCGCCGTCTTTCTCTTCGTGTGTGTGTGTGTGTGTCCCGAGTGCTTCCGTGAGCGTGTGCACGCTTGTCTCTCGAGTGTGGGGCATCATCATCATCTTGTTTTTCTTCTCCCTTCTCCGCTCTATTTTCCTTCCCCCACCCTGGTGTTTGTTGCGTGGCCGTCGTGGTGTACCGTTGGCTGCTTCGCGTGCGTTGGCTTGGTCGGTGCCGGGAAGCCTGCTCTTCTCTTCGATCTCGACACTCCTTCATTTTACAGCGTTTTTCACCGTTACCGTCCTGTGTAGTTGCGTAGAAGCGCGGAGGCGAAGGGAAGCCGATCAGCAGCGCGAAGTGCAGAAGCAGGGCTGCTCGTGGGAGTGAGGCAGCAGCGACGAATCGAAAAGAAGAAGGCTGATCGCGCGCGCACGTGCGTTGCTCTTCGTATGCTTTGCTGTTGCTCCCGTATTGTGAGTTCTGTGACACCACCCGGTCTTACTCTTTCTGTGCCACCAACTATTTGCTTTTTCTTTGCCCGTTTCTTCGCGACCTTGCTCCTTTCCGATCTTGTCGTTTCTCTACGTGGCTCTATTTATCGGCGCGTCCTGTGTCCAGCTGTGCCGTGCGTGTTTCCGTCCTGCTTGCGTGCGCGTGTGCTCATCGCCGGACACCTCCTTCGACGTTTTGCCCCTCTTCGCACCTTTTCTCTTTCCCTTTTTTCGTGTCCCTTGAATCATCTCGTTGCTCTCGGCCGCACCTCACCCGTGGCGGGCGGCCCTTTTCGCTTTTTGTGTTTGTGTGACGGAGCCGGCTGTCCACGAACTTCTCAGCCCCTCATTTCTCAGTGTGGGCCCACCTGTCCACCCCCTCCCCCGACTCTCCGTCTCTCTGTCGGCATCGGTGAAACTCGCGAGGAGAGCAACCGCCACAAGCAAAAGTCTTGCACAAGCTTACGCACACTCACGCACACCGTAAATCCAACATAGATTGGCGATAAAGCCTGCGAGCGCCAACTGCCGTTAAGGCCGCGCGCCTTTTTTGTCTTGTGTGCTTTTTCGTGGTGCGCAGGCCGTGCAATCGCCGCCTTTTCCTGGTCTGTGGTGCAGGAGCTGCTCTTGTCTGGGTTTGTCGACGCCTCTGCAGCTGCCTCTGTGTCGGCAGCGGACACTGCTGCCTTTCCCTCCTTTGTGTGGCGATTTTTCCAACCGTGTGGTGGTGCGTTGCCGAGTCTATGTCTGTCGCCCTCTTGAGCTGAGCTGTGGCCTCTTTCTCTCTTTGTTGTGCCTCTTGTCGTCTTGCGCTCGGTTCGTTGTCGGTGTTGAAAGGCACACGCGTGTCTGTCTCCGTGTCTGTCTCTGTCTGCCTGTGGCCGTCGCTCGAGTTCTTTGCTCTCGTCGTTGCTTCTTATTTTGCTCTTCGCTTAACGCTTGGCACAGGTGCTTGTTTTCGCACCCTTTGAACGCCCTCTTCCCTGTGCTGTTTCTCTTTCTCTCCACCCCGCTGCAAGGGTGCGTGCTGGAGTGTGCCCCGGTGGCGTACGTACAACTCGGGCGGCACCGCCTCCAGCGCTGCGGGCAAGAGGTGTAGCGAAGCAGCTCTTCTTGCATCAATTTTTTTTTTCATTGTCGTGTGGCCTCCCTGCGCTTCCTCGAGCATCATGCATCTGTTAGCCGGCCGTTACATTTTGGTGAAGCAGATCGGCAAGGGCGGCTTTGGCGCTGTGGAGGAGTACACGGACGCCATCACAGAGGATAATGTCGCCATCAAAACAATTCCTAGCCGGTACGTAAATCAAGAGAGCCGCCGGCTCGTGCGAGAGATCGATATTATGTGCTTCCTGCACGAGGCTCACCCGCACGTCATCGGGTACTTCAGCATCTTTGCCACCAAAGGCACCGCCATACCGCACCACAACGACTCCAACGCGTTCGATGACCCGCTTATGAGCGTTGCACAGACGGCAGAGAACACAGCCTATGAATTGAACGTGCTGGGCGAACATTACGCGGGCCTGAGCGAGGATGAGCGGCTGCGCCTGCATCACGAGGAGCTGATGGCGTTTGTGGCGAAGCTAACCCAAACGGACGAGTTCAATGTTCACATTGTCATGCCGCTCATGAAAGGGGACCTCTTCTACTTTATCCGACTGCTCTCGTCGCAGTCGAGTGTTCAGCGCCTAGGGGTGACGCATCACTTCTTGGCCCAGGTGGCCGTTGTGTTCGCCTTTCAGATATGCTTTGGACTCGACTACCTGCACCAGTGCTCCATCATCCACCGCGACATGAAGCCAGACAACGTGCTGGTGCGCCTCGACATCACCAACCCGTATATGTCCACCGCGCTGATCGCGGACATGGGTCTCGCACGGGACGCCCAACATAGCGACACCATCTACATCTGCACTCGCTATTACCGGCCACCAGAGGTCATCACCAGCGTGTCGGGCGGGTCGCCGCGGATCGACATCTGGTCCTTAGGCTGCATCTTTTACGAAATGTGCACCGGGCAGACGCTCTTCACCATGCGGACGGCGCTGAACGAGCGCGGCGAGTGGGACGGCGCCAAGGCGAGCCTGCAGCTCGAGGTGGTTCTCAACACCATTGGCACCCCCGCTGCCGAGGATATTGAGCGCTATATGCCTAGCGGAAACGCAAAGCTGTACTTGCAGCGCAGTGCCGCACGCCCGTCGCAGCTGCGACAGCTGATCGAGCAGAACTGGATTCTGCACACAAGCGACGACGAAAAGGAGAAGTGGATCGACCTCATCACTCGCTGCGTTGCCTTCTTCCCCGAGCAGCGACCGACGGCCCAGCAGCTCTGCCAACACCAGCTGTTCCGCAACTACAATGTGTTCTACGGCTCCAATGTGAAGCAGTACGCGCCAACGCCGTTCAAGTCGTTCTACTGCGGCGCTTCTGACAGCACCCGCGCGGAGAACAAGGCAGCCATTTTGGCTCTTGTGCAGCGCGCTTTGCGCAAGACGATGCCGCCACTGAACGAGGAGAGCGGCGACGAGGAGTCTAGCTCGCTGAACAGCAGCAGCGGCAGCGCCAGCAGCGGCGATAGCGAGAGCGACGACGGGAGAGCCACCGCGACACAGCCAACCTCCATCAACGACTACGTGTCTGCCGCCCGCCGCTGCTCGCCCTCGCTGCCGCGCGACAGCCTTCAGCAGCACGGTGGCATTGACCAGAACGAAGAGTCGGGCGCCGTAGCAGAGGCGTTCTCAGCCCTCAACTCAACAAGTACGAGTGGCGCACCAGCCGCACCACCGCCAGCGCGGCAGCGTCAGAGCTACACCTTGCACCCGTTTGACAACATCACCTCGAAGGACTACTGCAACTCTTTCCTCGATGACGATGACGGAGGAGACGTTGAGCGCAACCGCGAGCGGGCACGTGACACCGAGGACGAAGAGTGCTTGCCGGATTTTCAGCAGCAGCGCCCCAGCGCTTTCATGGCGCGCCTTAGTCCCGGCGGCGCCTTTCGTCATAGCCCAGCTTCGCTGCCTGACGGTACCCCTGCGGCTGCTGCCTCTTCCACTGCGGCGCCCGCCGCGCCGGCGGAGCCGGAAAAGCGCTTCGCGCACTCTTTGAGCTCCGAGGAGAGTGGCCCAGTAGTGGAAGATACGCCGCCGCTGGGACCGAGCGTCACATTCCGCGACCGAATCACGCGGCGTCGGTCCAGCGCCGCCCAAGAGGAAGAAGATCCCAAGCTGGAGTCGCTGATGCCGAGTGCGTTCAACTTGGACAACTACCGCGCCGGCAAACCTCTTGACGTAGCAGTGAACGAGGAGCCATGCATCCCTGAAAGCGGATCGCCGCAGGCAATGGAGTCTATGCCCGCCGATGACGTCGCGCGACTGCTGGCGGCGTACAACATGCCCTTGGATGGGAGCAACTACCGCGCCATGCTAAGCCGTGCGCAGTCCGTGCCCCCCTCCGTCATGCCCAGCGATCCGTACCATTTCATTTCTCAGTGCCCCATCGGTGACGGTGTGGGGGCGGCGATGCTACCGCAGCAGCAGTCCTTCCACACTGCTGCATCGCTGAACGGTGCGAACGGCGTACCGCGCGGCGGCAACGAGGGGCAGCGTGGCGCGGACTCTGAAGTCCGCAGTTGGGCAGTGGCGCCGCCGTCGTCGACAGTCCCACCTGGCAACGGCGCCGCCGTGGAGGCGGGCTCCGATGACCAGTACGACTACTTGGCCGGCACAGACTACTACATTGGCCCTACGCCGAGCAACGTGGCGCAGGTGGCTGCTGCTCGCCAGCCAGCTGAGAAGCACGGCAGCTCTCCATACTCCCTCAAGGTGGCGGATGGCATGCCACCTGAGCAAGCGCAGCTGCGCACGCTTTCGCACGCGTCACCCCCGCCAATCTATCTGCCCAGCCCACAGTCTTCTGAGACGTCCCTCTTTCACCAGCCGCCGCCGCCGCCGAATGCTCTCCATGAGCAGAGCGTGGCCGAATTTCCGCCCATAGCAGATGCAGAGCTACGTCAGCGCTACATGTCGTACCGGCACACGCCGCGAAGCATCCAGGCAGCGACGTCGTCCGTGCTGGAGGAGCTGGGCGGCTGCACGCACGACGCCGAGCGGTCAAGCGAGCTGCGTCAGTTACTCAACTACTACACTTCTCTCGAGGTCAAGACCTTGTACGCGATATGAGGGCGGGCCGTGATGCATCGAAGAGGAGCTGCCGAAGGTGGGCAGGGGAGGAGGCCAGGCGTATCGGCTCCAAGCGTCTTGCTCTTTTTCCTTTGCTTTCAGGTTTTGCCTTTCCCGTTCTTGCACCCCGGAGAGGAGAGACCTGCTGACGCACACGGGCGCAACGCCCGCAGGTGCGAGTACAGCACCTCAGGCGTGTCCAGGGGTGCGTGTGTGCGGTGCTCTCCGTTACTGTTGTTCTTCAATCAAAGCGCTCTTCTTCGTTAAACTCTTTGCTGCAGTGCTGTTCCTGTCTCTCGGCCGCCATCTCCCGCTCTCTCCGCTGTGTCTTCGCCCCACGCGCCGAGGCTGCCATCCACCCGCTAGCCGACGGGCCTGCCTTTCCCCTTTGTGTTTGCTGCATGCGGTGGTGCCCATCGAGCCAAGTAACCTCTCCCGCTTCTCTTTCACTTGTGCTGCGGGCGTGCATGAATGTATGCGTGCCTTCCTCATGGCTGTGCTTTCACGTGAGCGTGTAGGCTCCGTGTGACTGGATGGCGGCGCTTCGTTCTTCCCGAAGTATGCTCATCTCTTTCTGTTGGGCTTTCTTGTCTTTACTTGTGCCCCTTGCTGACAGGCCGGCGGGCGGGGGCACCCTTCACAGTGCGCGGTATCTCAAGGGTCCAGTGCACCCCTCCCCCCTCCCCTCGCTTGAGCCCATGACTTGGCAGAGAAAAGGAGCGAGGGGCTGGAGGATGGACAGTGACAGGGAGCAGATGCCACTGCGCCCCTCTTGTTGCTCACCATTTTGTGTTTCTTTGCTCCTCTTGCCCCTCCTAGTGCGTGTGTGATCGTGTTTAGGGAAGCGGGGCGGCGCCCGTTGGGCGGTGAGCGAGTCACGGATGACCCGCCGGGTGCGGGAGACACAGGTGCGCATGCACTCATAGAGTTCCGGGCTCCTTTTTTTTTTCTCTCACGGCAGTGTTTTGGTACTTCTTCGTGGGCGTGCGTGCGCGTCTGTGCGCGGACATCGAGGCGACCGGTGCGGTCGGTGGTGTTGTCCTTCCACCATGAGATCAGGGCGACATGTGAAGAGACGAAGAAAAAGAGAGAGCGAAGCACATCGCGGCATGTCAGCGCCGCCACGCGAACCGACGACACGCGCACTCGTCCGTGTTTTTGCACTGGAAGGGGGTATCGCGAGGCGCGTGGGTGGAGGAGCGCTTTGGTTTAGCGAGCTCGTCACCTCTCTATCTTTCCACGTTGGCGGCGCGGAGGTCGAGAGGGGAGGGGGAGGCCTGTCGTTGCTTTGCCCTCCGCGCGCACGCCGGCGAGAGAAGGCCCTCTCACGTATTCCGCTCATTCGCCCAGGTGGGGGACAGCCGTGGTCACGACTTGCGCCCGTGTAAGCTGCCTCATCATTTCTACTTTGCCGATCGTTATCTCTTCTCAAGCTACTGCTCTCACTCTCTGTGTCTCTTTCACTGCCTTCAGTCACCCGCGGGCTTGTGGCCCGACGGAAGCCCTGCGGCTGCCGCACTTCGTTCCCTCCTCCTCCTGCTAGTCTCTTACCTTTCATTCTCTCACTCTCGTTCTCGCAGGCAGGGGCGGACGTGTGGTCTCCCTCACGAACTGATCCCTCCCCTCACGCCTCTTCTTCTTCCGCACCACGGATGTCCTTTGTGTATAGAGGCCTGCCGCGAAGCGAGCGGCTCCTTCCACTGGAGTCCACAGAGGTGCTCGGCTCGACTGATTCGTTTCTCCTGCACGTCCTTCACCGTCGCCACGACGGAGACGGGGACGCAGGCGATGCGCCGAGGCATAGCAAGCGGCTGCGCGCGCATGTGTCGCTGTACTGGGATCAGCAGCACACGTACCACTTCTATCAGCGCACGCTGCTGCACGCGGTGCGATCGACGCGCGGCCCGGTGCGCTTTGCCGGTTTTCCGCAAGTGCGGACTGCGCCGAAGCGCACGGGCGTGGCGTCAAGAGCGGCACCCGCTCCGGGATTCGATCGCGCCGAGTGCACCGGAGCACGAGTCTCAGCGAATGGCAGTGCTTTCCCGCCGTCTCAACTTGGCGCGGAAGCCGCCACGGCCGCATCCTCATCTCCGCCACAATCCGCTGAGGGCGCGTTGCCGCCGCCACGCTCGCTCGCGGCGTGGAACTGGATATCTCTGGTTGCTCCGTACGAGCGGCTGCTGTGTCCCTCGCTGCTGTACAGCGCATTGCTTTCTCCCTCTGTCGGCGGCTGCACGTCTCTATACTACGCCAGACAGCAACCATCGCCAGCACCTGAGGGTGCTGCTACACCTGCTCCCGCTGGGTGCGCGCGCGCGCGGTGGAGCACGCACACGTGCCAATCCCTATGGGCCTTGCACTCCTTCGCTGCCGAGGCTTCGATACCGGTGCAGGAAGTGTACGTGATGTGCGCGGGCACGATCATGTACCTCGACGTCATCATGACAGCTGGCAGGGTTTGGTCCGAGCTCGAGGGCCTGTGGGGCAACGACCTCATCGTCGAACTCGAAAGAGAGCACGCGACGATGCGGACGGGCTGCCCTGAAAACAGCGAAACCGAGACGCGCCTGCAGCTGAGCTCGTTGAAGTCGTTCCTCTCTCAGCCTCCGGAGACATACGCAGATATGCTTCAACACGTGCGTGTATTGCTGGAAGCTCTCGCACGCAACACCACAGCAACCACAAGCTCCAATGAGCCCGCGGGGCCCGAAGCGACGAGCACCGCTCTCCCTCGCCCTCTCGCGCCGTGGCTTGAGGCTGCTATGGGGAAGGAAGTGTGGACCTCTGCCCCAGATTCCTGGACAGCCGGCAGCGACAGCAATGGCGGCGATGCGAGCTCCGTTGCAGTACAAACTCTGAGGCACGCCGTTGCAGAGTGGCTGTCGCGGCGAGGCGCCACTGTCACCGCCACCACACCAACCGGCAGCCGCGCGGCGCCGTTGCCACCGCGCGATCTTTGCCTGTCGCGAGGATCGAACCGCGGTGTGTCCGCCTCTCCCAAGTCAGCCATGCTTTCCGACTTCTACTCCGCGCGTGCAGGATCTCCCGCGCCGCGTGCGGGCACGCGGCGGCAATCCATGACTACCGCGAGGTCCGCCGGCGCTGCGACTGCCGCCGTCTCCATCACCTTTGAGCCCTTCGAGCCGCACGACACGCCTCGCGATCAGCACCCCTTCTTTCTTCCGCCACTTCCCCAAGACCCTGCGTTCATCGCCTTCGCTGTCGTGTGGCGACGCACGCTGCGGCGATGCGTGCTCGAGCCGGACATGCTGCGGCAACGTCTGCGCCAGGTGATTCTCGGCTATGCAGGTCAGCGCTGCGAGGAGCTCCTTCGCGAAGCAAGGCAGCAGCAGTTGCAGCGGCGGCAATCCGTGGGCTCGTTCACCGTAGCCGGACCATGCGAAGGGCCATTGTCGACAAGGGCATCAGCAGACCACCCAGACATCATGGGCAAGAACAGCGCCGCCGCCGATTCTGCTCTTGGTGACGCCACGCTCACATCTTTGCCGTCCTTGCCCGCAGCCGCAGCGCCTCCGTCGTTACTGTTGCTCACCTGTGACCCTACTGCTACTTCGTTCCGCGTGTTGGGCCCCCGCTGCGGAGAATGGCTGACGTCCAGCTGCGGTGGTGGCGGCTGGAGCGGCTTTCGGGGAGAGCTGTTCCGCTGTGTTGGACCGCCACCGCCGCCGTTGATGGCCGCACCATTGTTGAGCGGTACCCGAGCTGCGCAGGCGCGTCGTCGGCTGCCGCCGTCTTCGGGCACCGCCTCCTCCGCTGCAGCCTCTGCGCCGTCCGCGGAGCAGCTCACCGAGATGTTTGTGGACGGGGCTCTCGAGTTAGACAGCGCCGGCGGCGTTTCTTCGGCGTCGTCCGCGGCCCCCGCCTCGCGCGTTCTGCCCTTGCTGTACAGCGCTGAGGAGTTGGCGGATCGGCTCTGTCGACTTGGCTCGGCGTTGCCTCGCTACGCCACGGAGGTGTGCGGCGACCGTCTGCGCCCTGCCGACGCGGACTTCGTGCGGGAGGTGCTGCAGCGCCACTGCCTTCCCCTTCTTCTTGCTTGCCAGCGCCGCGGTATTCAGCAGTGGGGTCTGCGTGGCTGGATGAAGGGCATCGCCCTGACTTTGCTGGACAACAGCGGAGCCGAGTCACGCGTGATTACCCCGGCGAAGCTCGTGGAGCTGGGCCTGCAGCAGGCCAGATCGGCCGGCGGCCGGAAGGCCTTCGCGACGGCGACGACGTTGCGGATGGTGATGGACGGCGGGCTTGGTGAGGCGCTCGCGTTTTTGGAACATGTGCAGAAGCGGCCGCAACGCACGGTGCGGCGGCTGCCGGTGCGACGACTGGTGGGTGCCAGCGGCGGTATCGACAGCGGCGCCGCACCGCCACCGGCACCGGTGCTCCACTACACCGTGGCAGCGGTGGAGGCGCTGCTCCTGCGCCGCGCAGAGGAGAGTGCACTCTTCCGCATTTTCCAAAGCCACCCCTCTGCACCGCTGCTGGCGGGCTGCGGCGTGCAGAGGCTCGCGTTGCCTCCAGCCGCCACCGCGCCAGAGAGAAGGCGTGGGGGTGGCGGCGGCTATCTTCCCCCGCCGGGATCGTCGATGCTTCTTCTCGTGCGCACGTGCGGCGTGGCTGTGGATTGGGATTTGCAGGATTGCTACGAGCGTCCGAGGTTCTCGCGGCTGCGGGAGCCGCGGCGGCTGGTGTCGCACCCCCCTCGCGACGGCGCTTCCAGCGGGGGTACGCAGTGGCTGCCGCTTCCGCCAGAGCTTGCGAACGCTGTGGAGCGGGTGACGCTGCAGCACATGCGCGGAATGCTGCAGTACTATCTCCGCTCGCTAGACGCCACCGCAGCACCTTTCGAGGCCGGCCGTACCGCCGGTGATACACCGCTTGCGAGCGGTGTAAAACGACCAAGGACGGAGTCGGAGAGCGAGAGGGTGGAGAGGCTCTGCGAGCCGCTGTCAAACACCGGCGTAGGACCTGCAGAGCGCATAACGGGCACGGAGTCATCAGCAGTGGTGTCACAGGCTGGCACGGGTGGTGCATCTGTTGCTGATATGCCACGCACGACGTTGTTTCCCATTGACCGCGCGGCGGTGCTGTACGTTCTGCGGCACCACCCGCACTACTACCGGCAGGTGAAGGGATGCGGAATCAAGCAGGTGTACGTCGCTGCTGCGACTTTGTCCCCGGAAGAATCGGCCGCAGTGGTGGCCCGTGCGAACATGGCGCCGGATCGAACTGACACCCTTGCCGCGGCTGCGGCCACCTCTGCAAGCCGCTCCTCCTCGACTACTCTGGGGCCTCGCCGAGCGGCGGTCATTGTTGAGCGGGTTTGCGGTCAATCCGTCGAGGTGGACGTCGAGGCGTGCTACGACAAGGTGCGCGAGGGTAGGCCACTGCGCCCCTTTGTGATGCTTGCCTAACCGCCGATGTTGTGTTGGGTGGTGGTGGCCGTTGCGATGGCTCTGCACTTCTGGAAGGTCGTGCAGCCACAGCCACATCCAGAGAGAGAGAGCGTTCGTCGATTGCCCCACCTCGAGTTTCTCCCCTCGGACGCCTACACACGCGCGCAGTTGAAAGCGAAGGCGAGTGACCGCGGGGGAGGGGCGGGAGAAGGGACGGGGAAGACTTGCTCTTCTCATGCATCGCTTGCCCTCCATCGACGTCACTGGCGCGAGAAAGAGGGCGGAAGAAATCGCCCACATTGACGACGCCGACGCGCAGGGGGGAGGGGCACGACACAGGCGGCTAACTTGCACGCACACAGACACAGACAAGACACAGCGACAACTCAAACGCATCGGAACTGCGAATGCTGGATGGCACCATCTTGCCATTATGCACACCCGCGCGCGTTGTGCGGAGACGCGATTCTCGCTCAACTTGTCTCCCCTCCATCCCGCGGTCTCTCCGTGCTGTCTTATGCTTTTCTTAATTCAGAGGTGAGGAGGGGGTGAGGGGAGGCAACAGATCTCGGTTCACCAGAATGCATTGTCCTGACGCCACAGACAAGGCTATGATGCTTGTACTGCCCCGCTGACGGAGACGCGCTTGTGCAGCGCCACCCACTGCCTTGATTCTACCCCTTTCTCTCTCTATTTCTCGTCTGGGTGACTGTTTTCCCTTCTGTGATTGCTTGGGACCGCCCGGTGGCGCCTCGCCTGCTGCAACCACACACACACATAATTATGTGTATAGTTCTTGCTGTGCTACACTCGTTTCTTTGCCTTGCCTATACCTCAGTGTTTGTGTGTGTGTGTGCGTGAACCCTAACAGGCCCCACCAACCACTACAGCGACGCAGACGTGCGTTCGCCCAGTCGCTTCGCTTTTCTGTAGTGCTGCATGCACAGCTAGCTCTATTGCCGACCTCCACTTTCCGCCCTTCTGTGTGGGTGTGGTGTGTCTTCTTTCCATTGCCTGTGCACGTCTCTTTCTCTCGTTGCCGCACAGCAGCTCCTTCCCCTCAGTCGATCATCCAACTGCCACTCTTGCTGCGCCTTCTTGTGCGTGTCGCGCACGGAGCACGCCTCAGGAGAGAGTGCCCAGCGCTTTACTAGTCACGCCGACTCCTGTGGGACTCTCTCCCTTCTCCACCTCCCCCTTTTTTCTCTCTCGTCGTAGATCACCTCACGCACGGTATCCTTCACGACGACGACGCAATCAGCCACCTTCTACGGCACGTTCGCGCAGCGTCACGCGCATGCGAGGGCGATTCGCACCGCGACGGGAACGCACGGCAACGGACAGCTAGAGTGCGTATCACTTGCTGTGTCTCATGATTGCATCAGATCTGCAGTCGACCTCACTGACCCTGCGCCCCTGTGTGGTGTCGGACATCACCATTTCGACGACTGCTGCGGTTCCCGTCCTTTGTCCGCAACGATGGGCGCGATGGCTGCTCAAGTGGCTGGCGAAAGTCAAGCAACACGCCGCGTCACGCTGAACGTCTTTGGGATGACGTGCAGGGGATGCGCTCAACGCGTGCAGGAGAATTTGATGACACTGGAGGGAGTGCACTCCGTCTCCGTGGACCTTGACGCGCAGCTTGCCGAGGTGGATGTAGACGCGACCGATGCCGCTACTGCGTCTCGCATCGAGCAGAAGGTGGTTTCGATGGGCTACACAGTGCAGCCCGCGGTACTGCCGTCGTGCGGGGCGCCGGGGCGAGAAGAGAACGAGCTCTCACCAGCGCCGCCCCCTTTGCGTCCCAGTGCGGCGATTCTCTCCCACGTCTCCTCCTTCGCCTCTGTGTCGACGTGCTGTACGTCACAGCTGCAGCGGTCCAGCGAGACGTCCAAGTCGACGGAAACGAGATCGCTGCGACAGGGCGGCGGCTTCTTACCTTTCTCTCGCCGCTTCCGCCGGGTGCCGTGTGGCTGCGGTGGACGCGGGTGCCTGTGCGCCTACGCGCCTGAGCCGGTGATGGTGACGGAGGAGACGCGTCTGCTTCCTGAAGATGACTCGGAGGAATGCCTGCCGGAGAGGGCCGAGGTGCCATCGTCGATGGACATTACCGTGGCGACCGTCGAGGCTTGCGCCTCACAGAGGCGCCGTGCCCCGGTGGGTGTCCGCGCCACGTCGACGAGGGCTACAGCGGCGGCGGCGGCAGCCACGACGAACCTCCTGATCGAGGGCATGTCGTGCACCTCTTGTGCGGCGCGCATCGAGGCAAAGCTCAAGCAGCTCAAGGGCGTGCTCGGCGCGTCTGTGAACTTCTCAGCCATGAGTGGGCAGGTATTGCACAACCCGGCTCTTGCATCACTCCCGAAGGTTGTGAGCTGCGTGGCCGACATGGGCTACATCGTGACGGCACAGGACACAACCGCCCCACTCGGCACCGCCGACGGCGAGCAACCACAACAGGGCGAGTGCAAGTGCCGCACCAACCTGCGAGCCGTCCCGGTGCATGTAGGGAGCGTCATGTCGGGCTATGAGCATCGCCTGGTTGTTCTAGGTATGTCATGTGCCTCCTGCGCAGCCCGCATCGAGCACCGGTTGCGACAGATGCCTACTGTCCTGAGCTGCACCGTCTCCTTCGCTACTGCCACCGCCGTCATCACGACCTGCACCCCAAGCGGCTTCACGGACGCGTGCAAGATGGTGCGCTCGATGGGGTATACTGTGACAGAGACGGCGCTGATGGAGCCTGAATCCTCCATCAGCCGCACTCGTGAGGCGCTCGAGCGCGCGCGCGAAATCGCGGAGCATGAGCGCAACCTGATCGGCAGCGCACTGCTGAGTGTGCCACTCGCGGTGGTGATGGTCTTGACGGTGTTCATGGACATCATGGCGCGGCCGCTGTTGGCGCGCATGATCGACGGAATGCAGTTCTGCGCTGTCACCCCGATCGTCTTCCACTTTGGTCATGGCTTCTTCCTCAGCGCGTGGCGCAGCTGGCAGCACGGCGCCTACACGATGGACACACTCGTTTCCATTGGCACCGGCTGCACATACGCCTACTCCACCGTTGTCTACCTGCTCACGCTGTTTGTGTACCCGCGCGCGCGTATGATGACGTACTTTGACACGGCAGGAATGCTGACAACCTTCATGCTACTTGGCCGCTTCCTCGAGGCGCGGGCAAAACGCAGCACAAGTGGGGCGGTCATTGAGCTGATGAGTCTGATGCCGACAACGGCCGTGTGTGTGCAGCCGGACGGGAGTGAGGTGCGAGTGAGCGCGTCGCAGCTGCAGAAGGGCGCCCTCGTGCGTGTGCTGGCCGGCGATCGTGTCCCTGTCGACGGCACTATCGTCGAAGGCAGCTCCGAGTTGGACGAGCAGATGGTGACAGGCGAGTCGCTGTCGAAGCAGAAGAAGCCCGGCGAAGAGGTGGTCGGCGGCACCCTTAACATCACCGCATCGCTGCTCATCCGCGCGGACAAGGTTGGGGAAGAGACGATGATCGCGCAGGTGCTGCGGATTGTGCAGGAGGCTCAAAACACAAAGCCATCTATCCAGCGTGCTGCCGATCGAATTGCCATGTCGTTTGTGCCCTTCGTCCTCGTCTTCTCCCTACTGACGCTCAGCTTGTGGCTGGTGCTCGGTGTGACGGACGCGTACCCGGTGTCGTGGCGCGGGGCGGAGACAAGCTGGCAGGCGTTCGCCTTCAACTTCTTCATTTCAACCGTTGTCGCCGCCTGCCCGTGCGCGCTGGGGCTGGCCACTCCGACAGCGATCATGGTGGGCACCGGCGTGGGGGCGAAAAACGGAGTGCTGGTGAAGAGCGGCACCACGCTGGAGGAGGTGCGACGTGTGAACTGCGTTGTGCTCGACAAGACGGGCACCATCACCAACGGTCGGCTGGAGGTGGTTCGGACGCACATGATAATGGCGAGTTTGGCGTCGCCCCCAACGACGACCGCGCAGCCTCGTGGCAGCTCGGATGCCGCCTTGGTCCGCTGCCTTGTCGGGCTCGTGGAGGCGCAGTCTAATCACCCTGTCGCGAAGGCGGTCAGCGCCAAGCTACTGGCGGAGACTGACAGCGGCACGGACGAGGTGCAGCGCCGCGCACGCTATGCGGTGTCATCCGTTGTGACGCATGGCGGCAAGGGCGTGGAGGCCTCGGTGGCCGTGACCCCAGCAAGCGGCGGCAAGGACGAGGTCTCTTCCGAGCCGCCACCGCCGCGAGCGCATCACGTCCTCGTCGGGAATGTGGCGCTTCTGCGCGAGCACGGCGTTTCGTTAACCCCTGAGGTGGCCCACCTCGTCGAGGAGGAGAACGGGCACGGTCTGACAACTGTTGTGGCTGCGGTCGATGGCGCAGCGTGCCTTGTCATCAGCCTTGCCGACGGTCCGAAGCGTGAGGCGCACGGTGTCATCCGGTATCTGCAGAAGGCTGGGATTCGCGTGCTGATGGTCACGGGCGACAACGCCGGCGTGGCGGGCCGGATCGCGGCCGAGGTCGGAATCCACTCGAAAGATGTGTACGCCGAGGCGCTTCCCATCGCCAAGGCGGAGATTGTGAAGGGGCTGCAGGAGCAGGGGTCGCGGGTGATGTTCGTTGGCGATGGCATCAACGACAGCCCCGCCCTGACACAGGCCAACGTCGGAGTCGCCCTCGGCGCTGGTACCGAGGTGGCGATTGAGGCGGCCGACGCGGTGCTCGTGCGCGATAGCCTTGTGGACTTGCTGAACTTGCAGTCTCTATCCAAGGTCACTGTGCGACGCATCTACGGCAACTTCATCTGGGCCTTTGGGTACAATCTGCTGATGCTCCCCACTGCCAGCGGGCTGCTGTACCCTTTCTTTCACATTCGTCTTCCTCCCGTCGCGGCGGGCGCGGCGATGATGCTGTCCAGCCTCAGCGTTCTGACATCGAGCCTGACCATCCGCTGCCTCCGCGCACATCGCGAACGCGATTTCTATTTCGCGTGAGCCAACGCCGGGCTCGGCGGCTTTTGTTTTTCCCTTGTCGTCTTCATCTTTCGGGTCTTTCCTTTTCGTTCTCCGTTCTTCATCATACGCACACACGAATGGCACCTCGTGAGTGCGCCGTCTGCGTCTCTGGGCGGTGTGAGCGCGCGCGCGTCGTTGTCGTCATTGTCGTACTCATTGGGCCCCCTTTTTGTGTCTGCTCAGGTCATCTGTCTCATCTCTCCTACTGTGGCTGCTCTCGGTGCACCATTCACCACCACAGCCGTACCCGCCCCCTCGCCAGCATATGCCAACGCGCACTGCACATGAAGGCAGCCGTGAGATATGAGGCGAAACACCGAGAGGAGCTACAACAAAATGAGGCGCCGTCTCTCTTACGCACCAGCCACGCGAGTCACTCACCACGCATACGTGCAAGCAAGATAGGCGGCTGACTCTCCGCGCGCCGAGCATCGTATGGGACGCCGTGTGCCGGGTGGCTGCGTGGGCGGTGCCATGCATGCGGCTATGGCAGGCTTTGCCCTCTCCGCCTCCTTCTGCGTCTTTGCCCTTGTGCTTGTCTCTGTGTAGGAGCCGCGTCTCTGTTTTGCTCTCACCGGTGACTGAGGCGGCGCACTGCTGCACTGGCGTGTCTATTGCTGCCATCGCACTACGCGATGTGGGTCTGTGACAGGCCGGGTAGCGTGGAACTGGCCTCGTTGAAGCGACAGAACGCTGTGCTTTCTCTTCGTGCAACGCGTGCCGCCACTAGAAGCTGCTGAGCTGGTAAGCCACGAGGAAAAGGATGAACGTAGTCGTTGGCCCTGAGGGACGCACTCACAGGAGAGCGAGTGGGGGATGTGGGGAGCGTGAGGGAGAGGACTGCCGCGTCGTCGAGTTATCGAGGCTCGGCATTGCTTAGTGCCGCAACGATGCACTGTGCTCGACGAGTTGGCAGCACGCCTCGTCTCCACGCCACCCCCTTCCTGTTTTCACCACGCGCGAAGTTCCAGCACGTGAGCGCGGGGCCGCTGTAACAGCGACATGCAATTCGGGACATCAGTGGTGGTCCTCTCGCTTGCCGTCTTCACCTTCGCTCTCTTCGTTGATGTTTGTGCGTCTTCTTCTTCGCCACTGAGCCACAAGCGAGCACTTCCCATCCACGCACCATCCGTAGCACGAGGCGCATGGGTCGGAGAGAGGCCTAGAATACATCGCATCGTAGACCTAACAGACACGCATGCACACACACACACACACATACACACACACACACACAGACACAGAGAAGCCCATTTTTTCTTTTTTTCGTTGCTTCAAGCGAAATACGAAAGGCGCCCGTAGACGGAGTCGCTATCATGTGGTGGACAGCGGCGCGCAGGCGCCTCTCTTGCCCGAACCAAATCCCCATCAGCAAGGACAGCTGCCGCATGAAAAACTTGTGGCTGCCGCGGCGGCTCCTCCTCGTGCGCCACGGCGAGTCGGAGGCAAATGTCGACCGGGAGGTGTACAGCAGCACGCCGGACTGGACGATCCCGCTGACGGCGCTCGGCCGGGAGCAGGCCTACGACTGCGGCAAGCGACTTCGAAACATCATCCAGGGGGAGAAGCTGTACATCTACTACTCTCCGTACGCTCGCACTAGGCAGACCCTGAGCGAGATCCGCCGAAGCTTCGACGAGTCGCAGATCCAGGGCGAACGCGAGGATGAGCGGCTGCGCGAGCAAGAGATGGGCAACTACCAGCCCTTGCAGGATATGGATGCGACATGGGCTGCGCGCAACGCCTTTGGGCGATTGTACTATCGCTTTCCGTTTGGGGAGAGCGGCGCTGATGTCGGCGATCGCGTCTCTGGCTTCTTCGACTCCCTCCTGCGCGAGAGCATCGGCTTGACGGTGCCGAACATGAACGAATGCGTTGTGCAAGGCCCACGAGAGGGGCTTGGCGGCCTAAACCTCGGCCCGTGGAGTACTGGCGTCGATAACGTTCCAGGCAGCTCTTGCGGCTGCTCTGCGTCGCCGTCAAAGGGAGGCCCTGTGGCATCGTCGACGGGGAGCGAGTCTGCGCCGCCGTCATGGACGCCGTCGTCCCACCAGGCCACGACGTCTTCCGCCGGTCTGCGGAGGACGATCCGGCGGACATCTCCGCACCGCCCGCTGCCCCTATCGGACTTTGGCGAGGCCGAAACCCGCGGCGTCCCACCGCTGAACGACCATGGCGCCAGCGCCGGCGAAGAGCAGAATGTTCTGATCATCGCTCACGGGCTTCTTATCCGTCTTTTCATTGGCCGCTGGTTCCGTGTGCCGATGGAGGTTTTTGAGACGATGTGCAACCCGCCCAACTGCGCCATCATTGTGCTGGAGCGCGACGACCGACTCGGCCGCCTCGTCATGACAGACATGAGCAAGAGTCTGTTTGGTAGTGACCCACTGCTGCAGATGATGCGCTTCGACGGCCGCGAGGACACTCACTGGTACCGTGAAAAGTTCCTCGGCATTGTGGACCCCACAAAGGCCGCGGAGGAGGCGGTGGTCGAGGACGATGACGAGAACCATTATTCCATGTCAAACGCGCACAACAGCGGCGTCGGTGCCCCGGCCCCACCACCACGACAACGCAAGCCCTCCACGTCGACGGCAACACGGGCTTCTCGATCGACCAACGCATCTGCATCAGGTACTAGTGCTAGCAGCACCGAGAGCGCAGACGCTTCAGCCTCTACAGCAGGACACGCCGCGCTAGCTGCTCGAGATCGCGCTACCCAGCCCAAGTGTCCTCCTCCTTGCATGGACTGCACACCAAATCGCGACTACATGAAGTTCTCTCGAGACGCCGACGATGCCCCAAAGATGGGTTCGGTGGATTAGTCGCTGCTACGTCACTTCCTGCATGGCTTTCTTTGCGTTTTTCGAACTCTGTTTTCACCCTCGATCGATGCCGCTTTCACCCGCGAGTGCTGCGAAGGGAAGGAGGTCTTTGCCTGCCTCACGCGTGCGCACCGATAAAGCGAGCAGTCGATCCCTCACTCAGCTTCTTCGCGCCTCGCCTTTTCTGTTTTTTTCCCCGCGCCAGGCTGCGTTCGCGTAGGCGTACACCTGTTTCTGCCGCATGTCGATACAATGACTCTTCCTCTGATGCTTTCGCCTTATTTCACTTGTTTCTGTGCCGATCTTGGGCGTGCACGAGAACTTCGCCGCCACCGCTTTTCGAACGACGCCGGAAGAAGAGAAGGAGAGCTCTAGCGGCAGCAACAGGCAGAAAACATGAGAGAGGAAACTAAGCGTCGCTGCTCTGCTGGCTTGCGAGGGCAAGAAGGCTCCCCTGGCTTGAAGGCATCCATACGGCAAGGGCACGCATGCACACACCTCCACTTTCCCTCCGGTGTAGTATGTTTCTGTCCTATCCAACATGCAGATGTAGAGTAGCCGAAACGGCGCCCTCCCCGCTGCCACCCCAGCCAAGCCTCCCTCCTCTCCGCCAACCCTCTCCGCTTGCGGGGAGTGGGGGGGGGGAGGAGGGGCACATCCACAGGCTCCTCCTCTGCGAGGATGTCGTATCCCTTTCTCTGCCTCTTTCCCTCATGCGCGCCGGTTCTTCTTCGTCTGGTTCTCTTTCCGTGTCTCTCGTGCCTTCTGCCCATTTTCGCTGGCATCAGTCTTTCCTCTACCTCCTCTTCGTGTGCCGCACGCACATACACGCACACACGTACAGTCTCTCGCTCTCTGCTTGAGGAGGCCTCGTCCTGTGTGTCTCTGCCTCTCTCCATCGTCTCTTGCGCCTCTTCTTCAGCATCTTCCGTCTTCTCTCTCTATTACACGGGCTTCACCGCTTTCGTGCTTTAGTACGCCTGTGCGTTTTCTTTTACGAGCAGCGGTCAAGTGCCCCTCACCTCTCCTCCCCTCTGCGGGCACATTCCTCGGGCCTGTCTCGCTGCCTCTCTCGTTTTTTCCTTTTCGCTTTATTCTTTTTTTCCGTAGTTGTTGCTGTGGTTGTGGCGACTGTGCCTTGTGCCTTTTTTTTGTGTCCCCCGTTTTTTTTTTCGCCTTGCGGCTCACGCACGCCGGTGATAGCGCTCCTCCCGTCTTCTTTCCTCTGTCCGTCCGCCTGAGCATTGTTTTTTTCTTGTGGCGTAATTCGACGCATCCGCACTCCGCTGTGCGCGTCCATTAACGGAAAGAGATCGTGCGAGGTGCGTGTTGCCCCGCCAGATTTGACGGCTTCGCATTGCCTGTGCTAGTTATATATATAGATAGATATCTTTCACCCTCTGGTGTGCAACCCGCTTCTTTGCTGTGCGCCCGATTGTTTTGCCAGTCTCGTCTCCGTCGTCTGCTGCCTGGCGGGAAACTCGCTTTTTGTGCACGTGCACTCGCGTTTTTTGGGCGCACGTGCGAGTGCGTTAGTGCGGGGTTTCTGTGTGCGCCACGCAAGTGCACCAGAAAAAAAATAAAAAAAAACATTAGAACATGACAACTTCAACGCACGCTGCACTTGCGCCGCGTGCGCTACGGCACGCGCTGACAGCACGTGCAAGTGCTCCTCGACTGCCGAGCGGGGTATCGCCGTGTTGCTGCCACGGCGCTTTTCGAGCAGCCCGCATGGTGTGGGTCGGTGCGGCTGCGTCGGTGATGCCTGTGACACTCGCTTCTTCGCATCGGTGCGCATCCTCCGAAGGATTCTCGAAGAGCAACACACCATCACCACCGCCGGCGCCGCCGTCTTCTGCTGTGCCGCGGGATACCGCGACACCCGGCTGGATTGCGACCCCCAAGCCAAATGGCGAGCAGCGCATGTCAATCTCGATTCGCAGCACCGCGCAACGACAGCTCGCACGTCGACAACCGCCGACAACCTCATCAAGCTCCGCTTCCCTACCTCCGGCTGCGTTTGCTCCGGCGAGCCGCCCCGCCTCTGCTGTTGAGGCAACGTCCGAGTCAGCCTCGTCGTCCCAGGTCCCAGAAAAGCAGGAAGCCACGTCAACGCTGATCCTTGATAATGCGCCTTCTTCCTCTTGCGCTGCCGCACCGCCGCCGTTTTCCGCCAGCGGCGATCAGCGCTCTGATCAGATCAGCAAGTGCATCCACGACACACCCACTCTGACGTCCAAGCCTCCGCCGTCAGCGTCTTCCGCCTCACCAAGGGGAGCAGCGGCTCCGTCATCGTCACCCTCAGCGCCATCTTCAACCACCGGCGAACCAAGAAGCGGTCATGACGCTGAGCCGGAGCGTCCTCACGACGCGGCATCGTCCACTGCATCCCCTTCTGGAGCGGGGTCTTCGGCGGTCGCCAATTCGCAAAGGACAGCCGCGTCGCACTCGCTGCTTTACTCGGTGTCCCGTTTCACAGAGCCCGTCAAGCGCATCATTTTAATCCGGAACGGCCGTAGCGAGGCCAATGAGGATGTGAGGGCGTACGTGCAGACACCAGACTGGCGAATTCCATTGGTAGAGGAGGGAAAGCGCGAGGCGATCGCGGCGGGACGTGCGCTGAGCGAGCTCATCGGCGATGATCCCGTGTACTTTTACTACTCTCCGTACATCCGATCGCGGCAGTCGCTGCGGTACGTGCTGCAGGGCTTTGATGAGGCCCGATTAAGTGGGCTGTCACACTCGCGGGAGTGGTGGGAGGATGAAGAAACCGCCGCTGTCGCATCAGCAGCAGCGGCTGCAGAGTCCTCGACACTTAAGTGCGCCACCGCATCGGCGGACGAGGCGGGCACGCCACCTCTTCTCGCCCCGGCCCCATCAGCGATCTCTACCAAGGCGACTTCCTCAGACGCGCAATGCTGTTTCCATCGTGACCCATCTCTTGTGCTGAACAGAGGAACGAGCAACAACATCATTGGCGTCCGCGAAGATGTGCGGCTTCGAGACGGCGATATTGGCCGCTACACGAGCGCCGACGAGCTCATGCACCACCTTGTGGAGCGTGAACGATACGGCAGGTTCTTCTACCGCTTCCCCTTTGGCGAGAGCGGCGCGGACGTCTGTGACCGCGTCACCTCCTTCCTCGATGCGTTTCAGCGCGAGCGGGTCGAGTTTCCGATGGACACCAGCGTCGTCATCATAACCCACGGGCTTACGATGCGCATGTTTATCAAGCGCTGGTTCTACCTCACGGTGGAGACGTTCCACAAGATGAAGTCGCCACCGCCTGGGTCGTTGTGCACGTTGACCCGCTTGCACCACCGCAGCTGCTTCCGCCTGGACGAATGCTGCGTGGAGTCGATGAACCTGCCGCTGTCGCTGAACGAGTTCAACGGATACAAGTATCGCAACAAGCAGCTGCTGGGCTCCATGAGCTCCGGCGCCCCGTATATGTGAACCCTCGCGTGCCGCGGCAGTGCCCATCTACGTGTTTGTCTGCGCCTCTCCTTCCTCTACCATACGGACGGTCAAGTGCATGCGCGCCTTTCGCTTTGCTTGGGATGGCGGCCGTGTATGGGGAGGCGGAGTCCGGCAGAGGGCGTCTTGCGTGGATGAGCGACGGCAGTGGGGGAGGGGCGGAGGCGCTGGACATCGTGTCCATTCGCCTCGCTCACTTGAGCGACTGACACGCCGACCGTTTTCTTTGTCTGCGTGCGCTTCTCCTCGTCGCGCATCTACGCAAGACCGGGGCTGAAGGGCAAGGGAAGAAGGAGGGGTGGGTGTGGGTGTGGGTTGGGCAGGGATGGAGGTCCGTGACGGTGCTGCTGGACGTTGTCCTCCCCCCCTCTATCCGTTTCACTCCCTCACTCCTGCCTTCCACCGCCGCCACTCACCCTTTCGTACCTCCCACCCGGTATCGTCTTCAGTGGCCATCACTCGTCTCCAAGTCTCTTCTCGCCATGGTACTCTATTTCTCTCTCTTTTTTTTGTCTTTGTTGCTTTCTGCCCTTTTCTCTTTCTGGTTGCAGTGCTGCATGCGCACCCACCTGGTGGGTTTCCTTCCGTTCTTTTTTTTTTTTAGGCGCACCGCTGGACGAGTCCGGGGACGCACTATGAGCAAGCGAAGCGTCGATGAGCGAAAAGAAATGTGTGTGTGTGTGTGTGTGAGGAGGCGCGCAACCGGATACATCCACGGTGAGGGAGCCATGATGGAGCGCAGCGCACATCCAGGGATACATACCCAGAGAGGTGCCCTGACGCACAGAAATGCACAGACCATCTGTGCCGTGCCTTTTTTTCTCTCGGCTATGCCGATGTGTTTCTCAGCCTTCTGTGTGCGTCGATGCATGCGTGCGGAAAGGGTTGAGGGGTGGTTGTGGCGGCTGTGGTTTGCCGATCTCACCCTTTGCATTCTCATCGACCGCACCCGTACGCTAATTTTCACGGGCCCTCGCCGGTGACTGCCAGCACGCGCGCGCGCGCGAGAGAGAGAGAGAGCAGCCAGGCGCAGAAAGGATGCCTTGCCTCTGTTGGCGAAATTTTCGCCCTTTCCTCAACGACCGCCTCCACCACCTGCTCGGTGACGGGCCTGCAAAGGTGCAGATGCCGCCCACCTCACGTTCCCCTCGTAGAGGCTGTCCATCACTTGGTTGCGCGTGTTGCTCGCTTCCACCTCCATTGTGCCATCACTTACTTCGGCTCCCTTTTCGTTATTATCTTGCGGCCTCTAATACTCTTACGGCACCCCGTGAAAACGCCATGGATCGTTCGTTTGTGTAATACGTGTACTTGTTTTCCCGCGTCCTCCCTCGTGCACGTGTCTCACTGATGCTCGCGTACGCACGCACGTCGGCTGCCAGATCCATCTACTCGTGAAAGGCCAAGGACATCTTTGAACGCGCGTGTCAAAGTAGGGGGGTACCGCACGCACCCAGAGAGACAGGCACCGGCGAGGAGCAAGCTTTATTGTCACAGAGGCGGCAGTACCCAGACGACTCGCGCGCGTGCGAAAAATGAAGTGTGTCGTCTGTGACGCAGACAAGGCGAGCTACCGGTGCCGTGCGTGCCGCTCTGCGTACTGTTCTTCGCAGTGCTACAAGCAACACCGCATGTCGAGAGAGGAGGCCGCGGCGGAGGCGGCAAACATCAACGCCGCGACATCGTCGTTTGCGCATCTCTGCGAAACCGTCGTGGCTGCCCAGCGGCCACAGAAGGAACGTGATGAGAAGCGGCAGCGCACTGAGGCCGAAGCGGACGTCTTCTCAGACGTGTCGCGAGAGAAGGCCGCTGCCGCCGGTGCTGCGCACCGCTCAGAGAACGACGCGCCGCCGCCATCGACTGCTCCGGCGGTGGAGACCGCTTGGAAAACCGCCACAGGAGCGTCGGAGGCAAACGGGCCTGCCTGTGCTGAACCGAAGCCACCGGCACGGACGGAGAACGCGGGGGACTCTGACGCGGTGTACATTCTGCAGGAGAGGCATCTCGGCGCCTTGGCACACGATCCGCGGGTGCGGAGTGCGCTGCGCAGTCCGCCACTGCAGAAGCTCATCAAAACCATTGACAGCAGTCGCTCCCGGCTGGACGCGCTGGAGGCGGCGCAGTACAACAACGCCGACTTCAAGGGCTTTTGTGATGCGGTGATGCGCGTGATTGCGGAGGTGGAGGGTCGGTGAGGGCTCTGCGCACGACCTCATCCTCGCACAGCAGGGGGCGGACGCTGGTGACATGTCTCATTCAAGTAGGAGCAGTTGATGGGAAGCCCTGGATAGAGACGAGAGAAGACACAGTCGTGCCTCAGCACATATCTTTGGGCGGAGAGCCGTGCTCCTCTTCATCTCTCTGCCCACCTCTCTCACGCTCCTTGCTGCACGCCTGCTTCCGTGAAGGATCACGCCACGGCTGTAAAAGCGGGATACCCCCCCCCCCCCCTCCCCACCCCTACCCACACACGCACACACAAAACAAAAAAACAAAACAAAACACAAATACCAGTGCTGAAAAGGATGGGGTCGCTAGCGCGTACGTGCAAGGGCGAAAGATATGCGCATGTGTGTGCGTGTGTGCGCTTGCCTTGTTAGGCACTGCCACCGATTCGTTTGCCGCGCCGTTGACACTCTGCCGCCCTCCGCGCCCCCACTCTTCACGCTAATGTGAGCTGACGGCTACCCCTCAACGTCAGAAGCCATCAAAACAGACGAGAGGGTGAATGATGCTGAACTGCTCTCTGGCGTCTGCGTTTTCTTTCTGCTCTTTATTCGCCTCTCTCCTGCGCTGACCGACCACCAACTCCCTCCTCCTCCTCACTGTCTCGTTGCGCGTCTGCACCGTTTCATGCCCGCCAACGCGCATGCGCAACATACGTGGTGCCGCGTGCTGGCTCGATCCTGCATTTCCCCGCCCCACCACCTCCCCCCTCTCTTGTCTGCACGTGCCCACATTCGTGCACATGGAAAATGAGCGCGGCTCACAAGCTTGCATATACGCATCCCCTTTCTATCGGCGTAGATCACTTTCACTCTCTTTTTTTCGTCTGTTACGCCGGCCAGCCCTTCCTCCTTGCAGCACACACGGCCTCCACGTCGAGGGAGGGGCTCTCTTTCTTTTCGACATCGTTAGCAGCTGAACACCCGCTTTCCGTGACGGCACTGGTTCGTCTTCACATTTTCCTCTGTTCCCATTCTACTCCTCCTTTTTTCCGTTGTCTGACGCACGCCGTCGCCCACTCCCGCAAGTACACGGCACACGCCGCGTGACACAGAGCGTAGCATCTCTCTCTCTCCCCCTCGCTGTGCGTGTTTTTCTTGCCCCGTCTTCTTTCGCTGATTCGCGCCTCGCCATTGGCGCTCATTCCTCAAATTTTTCGTTCCCACTGCTCAAGAGCCGGGCCGCCTGTGTTTCGAACGCTAAGAACACAACTCGCAAGCATCTTTGTATCGGAGCTAGAGCGAGAGAGAGGGGCAAGATAGATAGAGAGAGAGTGAGTGAGTGATCAACGCGCGACGCAGACGGACTGGTTGCGCAGGCACCACACACGGGGCAACACACAAAAGACGTGCTAGCGACGCAACGAAACGGCGCTGTGCGAGTGCGAAGAGCGAGCGGGAGAGAAGAAAACATCGAGGAGGAAGAGCGAGAGGCACTTGCTTCTGTTTTCCTTGGCGCTCGCGCCGAAAACGACAAAAAAAAACAAATCGAGAGAGAGAGGACACACACACGAAAAAGGAGGGGCGACACAGCGCAGGCGCCATCTTCACCGGCATTCTCCATAAGCGCAAAACAACAAAGGAAAGTGGAGAGAGCCGGCACTGCCCCCTCCCCCCCCACCTCGTCCCCGCATCACCTCTCGTTTTTTTTTTTTCACCACCACCTTCTCCTGACAACTCGCCTCGTGGTGGTTCAAGGGCGGTGCGCCAAACAACACCAAAATTCAACCAACCAAACCACAGGAGAAAAAAAGAGAGCACTACGGAGGGCACTTTAAGCTTTAGTAGAAAACACACAAACAGTGGACGTTACCAAGTAACCAGGCACACAGGCACGCACACACACACATACACACAGGCACGCACACACGGACACACACATACACACAGAAACTCAACGGCCGCCTCTTCTCTTTCCCCGTCCTCGACCTCTCTCTATCTCTCTGCGTCGATTTGCTCGTTCTCTTCCATCAAGAACGGCTAAGTATCCGCCCATAGCCGTAGACCCACTCCCCTCCCCTCCCTGCCACTGTTGCCACCCCCTTCTCCCCAGATTTTCACATTCAAATCTTCACCGAATCCCTCTCCCTCCTACCCCAACAACGCAGAAGCGAAGCAGTCGACCACACGCGCATAGCAACAACAGCAGAAAAGCCGCGCTGGACGACGCTCTTTTCGACGCTCTCTTCTTCGCCTTCCGTGTAATATATCTATCTATCTATCTATCTATCTATCTATCTATCTATCTATATATTTGTTTCCTTCTCGTGAAGCCCTTGTCTTTTCGTCGCTTGCTGCCTTTTTCTTTGTGTTTTGCTTGCTGCTGGCGCCCCGGCCTTTTCCGCCTCCCTCGCTGGTGTATGTGGAGGAGCGCGCGCGCGGTTGACTGACGCATTGCACATCACGTTTTTGCGCATGGTCTGACGCCCGTCTTCGGTCCCCCTCCCCTCCCTCAGCATCGCTCATTTTCCTCCTTTGTTTTCGTCCCGACGCACTCTTCTGTTTGGTTTTAGCGGCTTTCGTTTACGTGGTTTTTTAGGCCTGCTGGTGCTTCCTCTTTGTGTGGCCGTCGTTGCATTGCTGCTGCCGCTGCTGCTGCTTCTGCTGCTGCTGGTAGGGTTCACTTCCGTTTCTGCAGGCTTTCGAAGGCTCCTCCTCCTTTCTCTCTGCGTCCGGGTGCCCTTTGCCTGTTCAGCGCTGCAGCGGATCCCCCTGTCGCTCGACCACATTTTCACGTCTGTGGTGAAAGCGGACCGAGCAGGCCATTGTGAAGTATCGTAGCTCTTTTTTTCTCCTTCTGTGCGCCTTGAATCCTACACGAGGGATAACGAAGTCTTTGTGCCCACACACCCACATAAGACGTATCCCGCTTCCATCTGTTTTCGTCTTTTCGGCTCTTGTACCCTCATCCTCTTTCTCGATTCGTCTGCCATCCTCTCCCTCCCCACTTCGTCTCTTCGCTTGTGCGGGAGGCCCGTCTTTTGGTCCTGGATTTGCGTCCTCTTTACATCTCTCTCTCTCTCTTGCGCACCCTGGTCAGCTCGAGAGCCCGCTAAGCACCGGCACACAGGCACCTACAGCACACTTTCGCTGGATCGCAGCGGCTGGGTGGCCGCGCAGGTCTTTCTACTCTTTCGCCGTTCCTCTTGCTTTGTCTCTTCCTTGTACCTTTCCCAGTGCTGTTGTGTTGCTTCGTTTCTTGTACCATTTTTCTGCCCTGGCACAGCCGAAGCACTTCTTCAGAGTCCTCCTCTGCTTGTGTTGCGTCTCTTCGCTCACTCCGATCCCCTCTTTCCCTCGTTGATTCCCTTTCTGCTCTGTTGTCTTGTGCGTCCTCTCCCGTGTTGTTGGCGTCTCCTGCATCGCCCATCGAGCGTTTCGGTGTTCTCGTGTCCTTTTTTTTTTTTCGTGTGTGTGTTTCACGTTCTTGAGTTGGCTCAGTTACATACGGTGACGACGGCGTTCTCTTCTTCGCTTGGGTTCTGTTCTTGCCTTGCCTTCCCTCCCCACACCTTCCGCCTCTTTTGTGTCGTCGTCTTTGTTTGTTGTGCACTGTTCGTGTGTGGGGCTGCTTTATCGTTGGGAGTGTCTTGATTTTCCCTTGCTCGCCACTCCTTTTTTTCTTTTTTTTTTTTTCAAAAGTCTGCCAAGCACTTCCATACACGCATACATAACAGACATACAACCTACACGCACACACACGCACACACACCAAAGAAAACAGGCGGCACTCCTAGGCAGTTAAAGGAAAAGACGAAAAGAGGAAGCAACGACAGCGGCTCCCCCTTCTCTCTGTCGCGTACAGGTACATAGCTATATATAACTACAACTATATATATATATATATATATATCTATACACCTATCTATCTATATCTATTACTGTTGTTATTATCCGTGATCACTCTCGGCCCTCCTCTGTCTGTCTGTCTGTCTCTTTCTCGGCTCCTACCTTCTCCATTTCTGAGGAGGTGTGGGCGTGCTGGCGCGCTTGCCGCTGCGGAATCGTTCACCTGGGCGTTGGTCCGCGTGTGAGGCGTGCGTGCGTGTGCTTGTTTCTTAGCTGGGCTTTCCCATCATAATCTTGCCTTTCTCTTCGTCGGCTTTTAGCCCCTCAACTCCCCCCCTCCCCTCCCCCGACTTGTTGCCGCTCGGTGATTGAGGGCTGTTGTGGCTGTCTTGCCTCCATCTTTTCTCTGTTTTTGCTCGCTCGCTCGCTCTCTCTCTCTCCCTCGGTGAGTGATTGTGCCTGTTGCGCGCACTTTCCCTTCGAGGCGGACTTTTCGTTTTTCTCACGTTTCCAGGTTCTTCGTCGCTTATTCTTCTCCGCGCGCCTCTCCTTGTCTTTTCGTATTATTATTTTTCACTGTTCACGCTCCTCTCCGTCACTCGCGCTTCGTGCCACCTGCGCCAGGCTGTGCGCACATTTTGTTTTCGTGTTTCCGTTGCTGTTCTGCCTTTCGTTGTGTGTGGGATCTCTTCGCCTCTCACTTGCTGCCCCTCTGCTCGCTGGCTCCACTTGGTCTTGCGCGTGCGTGCGTGCGTCCGGGTAGGGTGTGCGGTTGTTGTCGTTGCTGTTGATCCCTGTTGCAGAGGACATCACGAAGGGTTATCGAAGGGGTCTTCGTCCTGCCTCGTGTGTGCTCCGTTCCCTTTTCGTATTCGGCTTTCCACCTTCCGTCTTGCCCCCGAGGGGCTTCTTCGTTGCTTCCTTCGCTCACGCTACCCCTTCCACTTGTGTGTCGCCATTTCGCCCCCCTTTTTGGTCTCTTTTTTCGTACACGCGCCGGTTGCTGGCGTGTGCGTGTGTGTGTGTGTGCACGCGGGTGCGCTTAATGTTTTGCCCATAAGTAAGCCTTTTTCTCGGTATATATATATATATATATATATACTGGTGCGTGCTGGGCAGGAGAGAGAGAGGGACTGATGCTTTTCCGTGATCAGCACGACAGCGGCAATGGTGCAGGCGCCGTGGGTACAGGCGTGGCGAATCAGCACAACGAAGATGACGAGACATGCTCGACCGGCGGGCGGAGCTACACGAGTGCCGAGTCCGCCACTGCGCAGAGCTTCGAGCATCGCATGGAGCAGCTGCAAAACACGATGAATATGATGTCCGACATCAGCGGTGAATCCGATGTCTTCTCCAAGGCGGGGTCTGGCATCGACGGCGGCGCACAGACCTACCTCACGCCGGGCTACCAGCTCTTTCCCAGAGCCGGCGGCGCGTACGCTGACACCGACTCAGATGACGTCGATGATGTGCAGAAGAGTCTGTCAGTGATGGTGCATGTCAACGACGGTGACGATGGAGGGTCAAAGCGTGCTAGACACAACACCACGTCCTCCGGAAGGAAACCCGCAAGCTCCATAGATGAAGACGAGGAGGATGCCGATTACTTGGCGTCGTTGCTGAGAAACATCGAGAGGCACGCTGAGCGGCTCGACACCCAGTTTTACCGCTACCCACCTTCGGATGTGATCAAACAGCAGATGGCTACGACGGCTCCGCCGAGTGAGGAAAAGCCGAAGGACCACGCCGCGGCGACCGGCAACGGTGCCGCGTCGGCTGGATCCTATCGTGCGACCGCCTCGGCGGGAGAGGGCAGCGCCGCTGAGGATCAGTCAGGCAGCGGCAGTGCTTTGTCCCCCAGGTCGTCACCGCAGGCACTGAGGGCAGGATCACCCGCGCCGTCACCGACCGCTGCGGCGGCACCGGCGTCGTCGCACAGCCCGGGCACAAAGCTGTTCCTGGGCGGCCTGCGCTACGAGGTCATTCAAAGCGGGCGGCACATGGTGAGCTGGATCTTCCAGGTCGCTTGCGGCGTGCGCCTGAGCCCGTCAAGCATTCTCATACATCGCAAGACGAAGAACGGGCGCTCAAACGTGGCACCAACGGGGTGTGCGTCTGTGTTTGTCACCAACGACGCCGATGTGCAGGCGCTCCTGGATGTCAACCAGCGCATCTACTGTGCGGAAGAGGGCGTCTATGTGTCGCCATCACCTGAGATCATGAAGGAGCTTATCGCATCAAAGGACATAGTCGATGTGACCGGAGGCCGCGTGCGGGGGCCCACCCACCCCGTCGTGATTGAGCGTGCCTACAGTCTCAGCCACCACCATGGCCACCGCGAGAGTAGCGGCAGCGGCACCCGCGGGCACGGTGGCGCCGGGGGCGGTGCAGCGGCTAGCGGCGGCGGGGGCCACCGCCACACACGCACGACTTCGTCTGCTAGCACGGAGAGCAACCTGTCAAGCCAGCTCCGGGGACCCATGCCGCCGCCGTACGGGAGTGTACCGCCACCTCAGTACGGCGCCGTACACGCCTCTCCTTCGGGTATACCGGGCAGCCTGCAGCCACCGTCTTACACGCCATCTACCGTCTCCAGCTCCATGGGGATGGGCTGCATGCCAGTGGCCGGAAGCGTGCCAACCAGGTCAAGCAGCACCACCCTTTATCCCTCCAGTGCCGTCCTGTCAGGGCAGTCGTCGCCGTCAACGCAGCCGCTTCTCGGGGACGCGCTGCCATGTAGTCCGCCGTCCGCCGCTAAGGGGCTGGATCCGCAGCGCGTGACGTTCCACGCCTACTTGCGCAGCGACGCCGCGGCATACAGGAGCCCCACGGCGCCGTCGCCCTCAGGCTTGTCTTCTACCACTGGCAGCTCCGCAGCGCACCACACGGTGCTGTTCGTTGCTGCGTTGCCAACTGAGGCGACCTCAGACTACGTCTCGTGGCTTTTTTCGCTCATGAGCATCACGTTGCCCCCTTCCCACATCCACATCATTGGCGGCGGAGGTAGCAACCCTGTCGTGAGCGGCCCTCCAGGTGGGGCTTCGTCAGCCGGCGTTGGCAAGAACATGTCGGACAGCTGCGCCACAGTAAACCTCGGCGAAGGCGACATCCCTATCGCACTCAACTACCATCATCGCGTGCTGTGCACCTCACGAGGTGCGTGGATAGGTCACTCAGCGCAGGACATTGCTGCTCTGCGGGCCAGCGACGCATCTTTGCGTGACTGCCCGGTGCTGCACGTGGATCGGCGCATGTCTGCGCAGACGGCCGCCGGCGTTGGGAGCGGCAGCACCGCCTCACCAGAAAATCCAGTCTATACGAACGGCGGTGCAGGGGGTGAGGTTGGTAGCAGCGGTGTCCCGCCTTATCCGCCGATGCAGGTGCCGTACTCACCACCCGTCTTTGGCGGCATGCCGGTGATGCCGGCGGCTACCATTGGTGGTGCCGTGAACGCGATGCCGTTCCCGATGCAGTGGGGCTTCGGCATTCCCTCCTCATCTGACAACTGCATGCGCGCAGGCGTGCCGCCGCCGCCACAGGCGGCGATGATGGGCGGCGCTGTGACTCCTGTCATGGGTGCTGGAGCTCCGCCACCGCCGCCGAATGCGACGATGCCGCCCCCATTCCCGTTCCCGCAGACGGTTACGATTGGTGACCGCGTCTACCAGCTGCCTCACGGCGCAACGCTGCAGTTTTTGCCAGTCATCACTCCCGCCGGCGGTGCTGGCGCGGGCGGCGAGGCTGAGGTCGGTGGCACGGGTGGCGCTACTGGAGGTGGTCGGCGGAACGAACCTTCAGGTCATCGGCACTCCTCGAGCCTGGAGGCGCCGGCAAAACCGAGCACCGGCTTACCTCAGCCTGACATACCGCTGCAGTTCAGCACGCGACCCTCGTAGAGGCGCTGAGTCGTAATACTGCGTGTCTGTGTGGGCGGCTATGGCGCACTTCGTAGGAGAGGGAAGGGGCAGCGTGCACAGACCGTCGAGCAGAGAAGCAATGCACGCGTGCATGTTCTCTTTCTTCGCTCGCGTGAGTCATTTCTGTCTCTTGTTGACGCCCGCTGGCCGTTGTTGCCTCACAAGAACAACAACAACAACAAAAGAACCGGCGCTGGTCTTGTGCGGCGGCTTTGCTGTCTTTGCAGCAGCTGTGCTTACTTGCGCATTGCTTCTTCATGTGCTTGTCTGGTGCCATCCGCGGTTGCTCATGAGGATATGGTCACGGGCACGCGATGGGGCGAGCAAAAACACAAAGGAAGGAAAGCAGGAGAGCCACCATATCTATACAAATACGTGCTGCCGACACGTGCTATGCTGCCTCCCTCTCTCCCCTCACTTGCTTCCTTTCGTTTTTTTTTCTTTGCACACACACACACACACACACACACACCACTCCATTTCCTTCGCCGCTCCCTCTTTGTGTTTTTGTTTTGCCGTGTTACTGTCGCCGTGCTCGCGTCATCTGCTGCGCTCTCGAGGCAGGCCTTTTTCAGAAAATGTTTTTCCCTTTTCTCTCTTGTCTTTTGCTTGTCGGCCACTTTTTTGTGTGTGTGTGTTTTATAAGCATGCTCTCCTCTGACTCTTGGGCGCTCGTGTCTCTCTGTGTGCCTTTCTTTCTTGTTGCTCGTGAGGCTCGTTGCGCCCCTCTCGCTCTCGCTCGCGCTCGCTCTGTGCAATGCACAGGTGTATATGTATATCGCCCTTCGCTTCTTCAAGAGAGTGGCCATCAGGATGATATCGCTGCTACGCTAGTTGCTTATACTGATTTTATGGGCTGTGATGGGGAGGAGGTGCCGTGTCTGTTGCTCTCGAGGCCTTCTCCTCGCCCGCTACGTGGCAGACAAAAGTGTCCAAAGTCTGAGAAAGGCCGAAGAAAGTGTCGATGAACGCTTGTGGGTGGTGCTGATGGGTGGTGAGGTGAGCCATGATTGCTGGGAGCTGAGGTTGGATGGGGCCACGCTCAGCGCCGTGTCACTGTCACCCGCCCCTCTACCTGCCACGCCGATACATTTTGCCGTGTGTGTCTGCTGCAGGACACCGACTCCTCGCTTCCTTATTTGTTAAGCCGTGCTGCATGTGCGGGCGTGCGTGTGTGTTGCTGCGGAGTCTCTGCGAGTGTGATTGCTGGCTCCTCTGATTTCTCTCTCTTTTGTTTTTCTTTTCGCTCGCGCGCGCTCCTTCCATCTCGCTCTCTTTCTTCTCTGCTTCGCTGTGTACGAGAACAGACGACCACAACATGGGCGGACGTCACGTGTCTGCGAGGGAAAGGGGCATCATGAACCGCTGCCAGCCATTGGAGACTGAGGAGCCGAGAAGGAGAGTGCACGAGAGAGGATAGAGGCGACCCGCTCCGATGGGCACAGCCAAACTCCGACATACACCCTTGCTGCAGCTCTCGTGACGAGGAAGGTAGCAACACATGGACTGGCACGTCCAAACTGCACACATCGCTCGGTTGCACTTCCAGATTGGAAAGTCTATCGAAAACCTGCGCTCGCTCAATGGTTGTGTGTGTGCTTGCAGTTGTGCGCGCAGATGTGCCTGCATCTGCGAGTGTGCGCATGTGCCCGCCTGCAACGCGCGAACGCAAATCAAAGGAGCGCTTGCTCTCTCCAAGCCGCAGCCGTCGCCGCTGGCGCCGCAGTGCCGCACCTTGTCCTTGCTGGCGTCTCAACTTCGACTTTCTCCACCCCGTCCTCTCACCCGTTTTTTTTTTCCGCTGCTGCTGCTGCTGCTCGATGTCGCGGGGGATGCGCACACCCGCACACGCCCGCTAATCTGTCCCCTCCTCCCCCCCACGAATGCAACCATCTTCGCGCAGAGGGCGGTGCTCCTCTTCGACGCGAGTGGAGCTTCCGCAAGTATGGAAGAGGCGAAAACGTAATACAAGCAAACAAAAGACGGTCACGTCCGCACATCACTGGCAGCCAGGGAGACGCGAAAACAAAACGCTGCACGCGCACGCAACGCTCAAGACGGAGTAGCGGAGATGAGCATTGAGGTGCACGTGCGCGTTCGCCCGTCCGTGGCGAACGTTGTATGGTCCAGTGCCGAAACGGTGCTCTACAGCACGGCCAACCCCAACACCCGGTACGTCTACAACAAGGTGTACCCGAGCAACAGCACGAATGAGTCCATCTTCCACGGCATGGAGGCGGTTGTGCACGCGGCGTTCGATGGCAAGAACGTCACCATTATGGCGTACGGTCAGACCGGCAGCGGCAAGACGCATAGCATGATCGGCGTAGATCACGATCCTGGCATGGTGCCGCGGGCAGCGAAATTGCTGTTAGAGTTGAAGCGAACCACACCGGGTGCAAAGATACAGGCATTCTACACGGAGATCTACAACGAGTCCGTCAAGGACCTTCTAGAGCCCCAGCGAGGCGAACTTGCGCTGCACGACGCCCCTGACGGTGGCGTCTTCTTTGATAAGAAGATGATCGACGTGGAAACGTTTGACGACTTTACACAGCTGCAGGCGGCAGCGGAGCGGAACCGCAAGTACGGCGTCACCAACCTGAACGAGCACAGTAGCCGCTCGCACGTCATCCTCACCTTCGAAATACATCGGCGCAATCGGGTTGGCAAGAGCGTCATCAACTTGGTCGACCTAGCCGGCTCCGAGTCGGCGTCGCGCGCGAACACGGAGGGCATCTCCCTTCGCGAGGGCGGCTACATCAACCGCAGCCTTCTAACTCTGGGCAACGTGGTGGACGCCATTGTCGAGAGGCGACCCTATGTTCCATACAGAGACGCCAAGCTGACGCGCCTCCTTCGCACATGCCTGGGCGGCTCTGGTATCACGCTAATACTCTGCTGCGTGAACCCCTCCCGCGAGAACTTTGACCAAACCGTCGCGACACTCCGCTTCACGCAG
Source organism: Leishmania aethiopica (assembly GCA_003992445.1). NCBI lineage: Eukaryota > Euglenozoa > Kinetoplastea > Trypanosomatida > Trypanosomatidae > Leishmania > Leishmania aethiopica. The sequence continues at coordinate 874,863 of RZOE01000012.1, forward strand.
CGCGCGATGAAGATCAAGAATGACCCTGTCGTCGTTCTGAATATGCCGCCACTTTTCACGCATCAGTATAGTGACGGTGCACGGCAGCTCATTGAGGGCCTGCAGGAGTCGGCGGAGGCGGAGTACCAGCGTGGGCTGCGCGACAGCTTTCTCTACTGCGGCACCACGGTTGCCTCGGTCGTCAGCAACTACCAGGCGCAGGTGTCCGACTGCTTGCACTCGCTGGCGAACGCGCAGCGCCTGCTCGTGGCGCACGACCACGCCATGGCCATCGACCATATTGGGCGACTGTATAACCAGCAGAACGACCTGGTGCGGCAGCGGATCAGCAACCAGGAGCTGGCTGAGAACGAGAGGAAGCGGCAGCGCGACGTGGCGTCCGAGATCGAGTTCCGAAAGGACAAGATAGCGAAACTGGAGGAGGAGCTCAGGACCAAGGTCTCATCACTCGACACGAATTTGGCAGGGTGGGAGTATCAGCTCTACGAGGCGCGGCAGAAGCAGCGGAGTGAGATGGACGTGCTGCTTCAGCTAGAGCTGGCGCGTCGTGCACGCAACCAGTACGAGTGGGTTGTGTGCTTGGAGCGCATTGCGTCGCGCAATGTTCCCGTCATTCGAGCTGGGCTCTCGGCGCTGCAGGCGAAGCTAGTCGAAAACGCCAGCGGCGCTGCAGAGCATCAGCAGTACCGCCATCACCTCCATACCATCCTGTCGTTGCAGGATGGCGATGCCGGGAGCCGCGCGCTGCATATGAAGGAGCTGCGGGCGGCCCTGAGGAAGGCTCGCGATGAATTGGATGACCTGAAGACGGCACACGAAATGGTGAAGGACGACATCGAGGAGGCGAGGGGGCAGCAGCAGCAGCAAGACAGCAAACGCGGCTCCGCTTCCGTATCACCGCAACCGCGCCCGAACGTGTCTGACCTCTCAGAGGAGGATCTTGTCGAGTACTACCGCGGCGTTGCTGACAGCGAGGTTGAGGAACGCATTCACCGTCTGGAGCGTGAGGAAAAGGCGCTGATGGCGCAGGCACGGCGTGGCGTTCGCCGCGAGAGTCTGCGGCGCGTGCGCGAGAGCCTTCGTGTATCGCGTGGCAGCCGTGGAGGCAGTAGCCGCTCTCCGCAGAGTGGCGGCGGCGGCGTCACTATCACTCGTCTGGCCGAAACCGCCGGCGCAGGACCCGGCTCGAACGCGTCACAGCATGGCGGACGCAGTGTAGCTGACGAAGAGGCGCGCGCCGGTTTTCGCCAGGCGGAGGCGACCACGCAGGTGGAGGCGCGGGGCCGGCGAAGCTCGGCCAGCTACGCGGACGGCGTGAAGAACGCGCTTTCCATCTTAGACAGTCTCAAAGCGCAGCTCCAGCGCAGGGGCGGCAACAGCCATGCGTCGCCCACGGTGGCATCTACAAGCCGCAATCAGCAGACGCAGTCGCAGCGGCAGCAGGAGTCTGCCCGCGTGCGTAACCATCGTAGCGTAAGCAGCAGTAGCGAGACGCGCCGACGGCAGGGCCGCAAAGGCGTTGAGGAGACGGCGGTGTACCGCGACCCCGAAGAGGGCGACGTAGGAGAGGAGCATCAGTGCGCCGCTCCCCGCTCTGCCGCAGAGGCTGCTGCGCACCGGCGCCACCACGCCACTGTGCCCGACAGCGCCGACGACACGGAAAACATGTCACTGGCAGAACTGTATCAGGCATCTATGGGGAAGGAGAATTGGAGTCGGCCCAAGCCCTCTGCTGCTGCCGCCGTCTCTTCTCGCGCGGCGCACACGTACACCGCGGTCGCGGAGGACGATGCGGCATTCGACGCGGATGAGGAGGCACAGGAGGGAAAGGGGGACGGGCGGCCGGTATCGCATCAGCTCACCTCCTCCCCACCGATCGGGATTGCGGCACGACGCAAAATGAAGCGGCAGAACTCCCGCCCGGCGGTGGAGCGGGCCCTTTACGCGTTGAACTCCAACTCTCACTCAACGTCTCCTTCATGAGAGCGTCGTCGCTGTTGACGACATGGGTGACGCTCGTGTAGCCCGCGCTTGGGGTGGCACCGGCCGAGAGGAGGCTGCGCCTTTTCTTGCCTCTCTTACGGCTCGTTACCATGCGTGTCTTCAGGGGAGTTTTGTGCGCTCCTCTTGCATTACACGCATGCAAGCTTGCGCGTAGACACTCCCCCTGTCGATGCCGTTCTCACTCTCTCTCTTGACGTGTGCCTTCGTTTAAGGGCTTGCCCTTTTATTGGCCCCGCTGCGCTGGGGAACACGAGCCAGCTGCGGTGGTGGTGGTCGGGCACATGTGGCGAATCGCTGCGAGGCGCACCCAGCAGGGGTGGGGAGAGCAAAACAAAACGGCGAGCAAAAATGGGATGGTCATGGATGCAGCTTTCCGTGTGCGTGCGCGCTCTTCTGGATTTCGTTTCTCATCTGCCTTTTACTGGCATCTCCCCACCCTCTTCTTCTTCTCTTTCTCTACATGATTGATCCGCATTTTTTTTTTTTAGTGTGTTGCTGTTCGCTCCCGTGCCGTGCGCCCCTGTGCCGTTGTGCGTTCATAGATGCTCATCGTCGTTGTCGCTTGTTTTTGTTTGTTTCGTCACCCTGACCAGCGCATACGCGGCGCACCAAGGAAGGATGGGGGATGCCAAAGTCTCGCTTCTTTTCTCCTGCCCCCCCCCCCCCCCCCCCAACTGAGAACAGAAGAAACAAACAAGGCACTGGTCTTGTCGGGGTGGTGACCGGCGAGTGCATGGTGGTGCTTCTTCCATTTTGTGGGGTCGCGCATCCGTCCACCTCCTTCTCTTCTTCCCAGGCTTCTTCTTTTCGGCACACGTCAGCCACGCGCGCTTGAGGGCTTTTCTTCGCCCCCCGGCATCTCATTCCAAACGAGTGCTCCTGCTCTCTTGTACGGGGAGGGGGGGGGGCTCTCAGCTGCTCCTGTCGGGCAGCTTGCGGCCGCGACATACGGGTGTGTATGTGCGTGTGGGGCGGAGTAGCTCTCTTTTACTCCCTCTTATGTTGGGGAGGATGCCGACTGGCATTGCTATCTTGTGTGTGAGCTCCAGTCCGCCCCACCCCGGCTCGCGGCCCCCATCGTGTCCTCCACGGCGTGAGACATGAGGGGTAGGGAAGGGCGGACCCTGCGCTTTTGCGGAAGGCATGGAGAAGAAAAGCAGCAATACCGTGAGAGTGGCGTACGGAGCTGAGCCTCCCCCCTGGCCCTTCCTGGGGATGTCTAGCGCCTTCTCGACATCGCCCACGTTAAACAAGAAAATGCGGATGGAGCCCGTCAACGGGATAGCTTGCCTTCCTCTCTTTCCCTTTCACCTTGATCTCACATTCGTGAGGGCAGGAGGTAGTGACATCATTGTGTACACTGTCTCCTTTTCAAATTGTTTTCTCCTTTCTTCTCCTTGTGGTCGGCGTCTGTGTGTCGCCCTGAGTGCGCGCTCTTCCTCCTTGCTCCCTCACCCGTCTCCCTCTCTGTCCGTGAGCGTGTGCCCGATGTCTCGATTTCTTTTTTATTGTTTTGTTCTCTTGTGCGCTTCCTGTGATGGTGTTGTGGGCGGCTGTATTCGTTGCGGCCCCATCTGCGCCGTCCCTCTCCCTCCCTCTCTCCCCTATTTTTTTTGGTTCTTAGCTGGTCTCCTCTGCTGCCCAGACGCGGGGAGAAGGAACATGAAAAGAAGAAGGAAGACGAGAATGCGAGAAGGTCTGTGTATCTTGTTGTGCATCGTTGCTCGGTCACGTGTGCGTTCACTTGTTTCTCCTAGATCCTCTCGCCCCACCAGGTACAATGGAACGGGATGCAGAAATGAAGAAGAAAAAAAGAAAAGCAATTCATGTGAGCGTCATCGGCAATACGCCTGGTGGCGACGAATACCCTCGCATGAAAGTGCCGAGTTGCGGCACAATACGCCCCCTCTCCCTCCCGCCTGTGACCTGGTTGCTTACGCCTCCTACGCTGTGCGCTTCTTCGAGCGCGCTGCGCAGCGCATGCATCGTGCATGCAGCGGCCGGAAAAAAAAGCTACCTCATGGAGGCTCATCAACCTCCATGCGAGTCCCTCACTCTTTTTTTCTTCGCGCGCTTCCAAGCTCTCGGCGTGTGGCCCTTCAGACGAACTCTTCTGCGGGTGACGCCGAGGGCTCACGACCTCTAGCGTCATGATGCCCTTCTCAACCTTCTTCCTCTTTCTTCGTACATGTATATGCTTTCGTTGTCGTTTTCTTCGTATAACCCGCTCCCCCTTTTCTTTTGCTGTTCACTGTGGCTTCGTCGCACACACACGCTCGCGGCGTATGTGCCGCTCTCTCTCTTGCTCTGTGCATCATCGTACGTGTGTTGGGGGGCGCGTGCTGGCACGGTTGCGCGTTCGGACATCAGAGATACACATATTTTCTCTCTCCCACCACCATACACGCCCCCCTCCCCCTCCCATCCAAATCCTACACAGACGTAAAGCTGAGCACACATACAGTCGTCCACACGCAGCGAAGGAGCAAGCACTGAGAGACACCGAACACAGCACCAGAAAGGACGGCACACATTGCACCGGTCGTGTGGACCATGTTTTATCCCGGCTACTGCCTTGTGTCGCTTACTACTCTCCGATAATTGTCTTCATCAGCATCTTTGCCCCTTGCAACCTCTCTCGTCTGGAACGTGCTCCGAGGTCCCTTTTCCTGGCTAATCTCTTCCTTAGCCAACACAACGGGCGCGCCACCCCATCGTTCGACTTCACTTCTCCTCATCACCTAGCACACATCACAGTGATACAGTGACCCAACGCGGTGTGCGCTCACCGACAGGCTCTCCCTTTTCCATATATTTCCTTTTAGGCTCGTAAACCTTGGAGTACTTTCCCGCCTTTGTGCTCCGCATCCGTTCAACCGAGTACTTTCGGACGTGTGCTGCCGTTGCGCGGGCGAGCGCGCACTGCCGCAGCCCCGTGTGCCTTCCCCACCGGCTTCGCTCTGCTGCTGCCGCTTGCGCGGGTGCCGGATCTTACCTCTGTGAGGCGTACCCTCTTTTGTCTTCGTCTTCCCCCTCTCCAAACTGTAGGCGTTCTCTCTCTTCTTTCTGCAGATATATATATATATATATATATGTATGTATATGTATATATAGTTGCTTCAGAGTGGAGCAGATCAGCCGGACAAGCCCCCTTTTCTTGCTTCGCCGACGGATACTCACTTGATTGGCGGCGCTTGAAGGGTGAAGAATACGGGCGGAGCGCTGTTGCTACTCCCCCTCCCTCCCTCCCAAGACGCGTCTGGCCTGTGCTTCGACGGTAAGAGAGAGACGTACAGTGGGCAGAAGAGCAGCAGTTCACCCCCCCTTCCTCCCTCTCCTCTTCCTCCGCTCCTTCCACGCACGCGATCACCAAAACGCTCCGGCTACCGCAGTGAAAACGCCGCAGCGGTTGCTGGCCAGTCAAAGCGCGCGCCGAGCCACCGTTTTTGGCTCAACGTTTTTTTTTGATGCCGGAATAGACGCCGTCTCCATCACGTACGACACGTTGTGAGCGAGAGGCGGGCAAAAAAGGAAGAGAGAGAGAAGCAGGGCACCATCGCCATTTCTGGGTGAACTGGCGTAGCCTACCGATCCTCCCTCCTCGCTGCACTATTTGCCGTGCTGGCCTTCCCTCTTTCTCTCTGGCCCGTCCCCTGTCCGTGTCGAAAGCAGACGAAGATGCCACTCAAGGGCCACACCTACGATGTGGCGACCACAGTTGAGGCACTCAACGCGAGCTTCTCGTTCGACCCCAGCTGCCACATTGAGCGCGTCCTGCCAGATGCCTCACGGGAGCTGGTTAAACAGGTGTTGTGGGCGACGTCGCGCGTATCGGCAGTGAACGGCAGTCCTGTCGCAGACAGCCCTGAGCTGAAGGCAGCGCTGCTGAGTTTGGTCATGCGGCACCGCAACCCACCATCGGTCACAGGAGAGGAGAAGACGGTGCCAAACTCTGTGGCGCTCTTTCCAAAGACCCCAATCACCGTCACCTTTGAGCGCACCGATGAGCATGCATCCAAGGTGTCGATCGAAGGCAGTGTTCTCAGCGACGGTGCGGTGAGCAAGGTGGAGTCTCCGAGCTCCGCTGCCGTACAGGAGCTGATCAGCGAAATAGCGCCCCCGTCCATCGAGGAACCGCCTCCGGCGCTGCCGGCGATCGATGCAGATTTGCGCGGGTCTTTCCGGCGTAGCATGATCGGCCACCCAGGAATAGCAGCGGCGCTGCTCAAGGACTCTGTCAGCGCTGCTTCACCGAACGCGACCGTGGCAGCGAGTCGCCGCTCTACATGTACACCAGCGACTAGTGGCACCCCGCAGCCGGCAACGCGGCGAACATCCTCCCCGCCAGCGCCGCCGGCGCTACGTCCCAGCCACAGCAAGAGCAGCAGCTCCTCATCGGACCTAGATGACAGTGAGGCCGCCTCGGAGGCTTCCTCAAGCGACTTCGACACGGTGCGCATTTGCCAGCTGAAGGGCACATCTCCGTCTGACGGGTGCATCACTGCCGCTGCTGCTGCCGCGGCCGCTGCGGCACAGGCAGGGGCCGAGTCTCCCACGCCGGGGCTGCTTGAGTTTGAGAAGATGAAGCTCTCGATGCGCGGGGACGAAATGCTGCGCCACGTGGGGTCCGGCGCCGGTGCCTACGGACACACTCCCAGCGACGTAGCGGAGATGACGGTGAAGGGCCGCATCAAGCGCGCACTGGATCTCGTGGAGATGGGGTTTTGCGTCATTTGCGTCACGCAGGATGTGAACCCGATTGCGGAAATCGAGCTGCTCGCGTTGACTGCGAAGAAGCGCGTTGTCGCCTTCGACTTGAGCGTGAAGCTGCGCCTCCGGCCAAAGCCGGAGGTGCTCGCGGCCCGATTTGCAGAGGCCATGCGCAGCGGTGCGTGGTTTATAATGGTCAACGCGCACAAGTCTATCAGCACCTGCCTCATCTTCGAGGAGCTGCTGGAGGACGCCCACGTGCACAACCTGGAGGGCTTTGACCCCTCGGCGCGGATCATCATAGCCTTGGAGTCACACCCGCACTTTCCCAAGGCGCTCGTGCATCATGCCGTCGTCATCAAGGTCGTCTCCAACTTTCAGGGTTCGTCCTTCCTGTCCGACTCCATGGCCGCATCGATCTCGCGTGCGCGTCTCGTCACGGCGGACGCGCTCACCCAGTCACAGATCGGGGGCCCGTCGCCGCGCAGCCTGCAGGCTTCTGTGACGCCGAGGGCCACGGTGCAGAAGCCCGCCAAGAAGCACGTGCGCATCAGTGCCGCGGTGGAGATTGTCGACATCGCACCCCGCGAGGTAGTCAAGGTGCCAAAGCGTGACTGCCCAATCGACGTCAGCGGCAGCGTCGCGCTCTTCAAGACCTTCAGCGGTGTGAGCGGCGACAAGTTTCTCTGCGTGCAGTCAGCCGGCGAGGAGGGCCGCTTCGCTGTCGGCTCCTCGTGCGGTAATGTTTACTTCCTCGACTCGCTGGGTAACTCGCTCCTCCAGGCACACGCGCACAACGCCTCTATCTGGGATGTCAGCTTCAACGACAAGTTCCATTTCGCCACTGGCTGCGAGGACGGCACGTCTGCTGCCTGGAGGCTAGGCGCATCGCTCGGCGGCACCGTGACTGATGACGCGGTGCTTGTGCCAACGGCGGCGACATCGCTCGGCTCCGACGTGTACTGCGTCTGCTACCTCAAGAACATGAATCCTTCCCCACTGCTCATCGGTGGCTTGCACAACAGCCTAGTCATCCGTGAGGCGGAGAGCGATGCGGTGCATCTCGTGTCCATTCCATCAAACGCGCAGGTGGTGGAATGCTTGCCAAACTCGGCCACGGCCCTGGTCGGCGGGGGCGATGGCTCCGTATGCGTAGTGGACGTGACGACGGCCAGGCCGCTCGGCACCCTGGTAGACCACACTCGCAAGCTGCCCGCCCTCGCCGTCCTCGATGATAATCAGTTCTTCACCGGCTCCTTCGATAGTAGTATCCTCTCATGGGATTTGCGAGTACCGGGCGGCCTAACGTCGTCTGTGCAGGGCGGCGCAGCGGCGACGGAGCTGGCGGCGCACACGATGCACACCCTGAAGCTAAAAAACTACGTTACCGGGCTGGACGTTGACGACGTGCACCTGGCGGCCAGCGTCGGCGAGAACCTGTACCTGTGGGACGTCCGAAAGCTGCACACGGTGCTGGGCGGCTACCCACAAGGCTGGAAGGGTCTCTCGCGCGGCGTCAAGGTGCAGAGCATGTCGCGTCGGGTGGTGACCGCGTCGCCGGACGGGTTCGTGCGCTTCTGGAGCTTTGTCTAGGGCCGACGGGGGCGTGCGCGGCGTAACGCGCCTGCCCGCCGTACGCACGACAAGGTCGCCGCGCCAGGCTGCAGCGAGCGAAGGCACGTGCAAGTGAAGCAACGCTTGCCAGGCGTGTGGACGCAACGCGTCGCAGCCGAACGCCTCGGGGGTACGGAGAAGGACAGCGACTGGCGGTACGTCGCGGTTGCTGTTAGTGGACCGCGTGCGCCGTCGTCTTTTGGTGGCGGTGGACAGCAGTGGTGCGCTACCGGCATGCTTCACGTCTCTCTCGCTTTTTGTTTTGTCTGGTGTCCTCTGCTCTTTCCAGGGCGCATGATGCGATGTGCGCGCCGCGTGCGTGTGCGCGTAGGGTGCCAACCGTGCGACGCTCATTTTCTGCAATTGAATGGGAGCGCAAGCGGATCTCTCAGCGGTGGTGGTGGTGGTGGTGGTGGTGGTGAGCGGGGGGGGGCGTGGCGAGCGAGAGAGGGAGAGCGACGCAGCAAAAAGGCAGGGATGGCTGATGACGTTCATTTTTCCTGTCCCCCACGGATCGCTTGCGGTGCTTTTCGCATTCGTGCACGATGTCGGCGTGCACTGCCAGTGTGCGGTGCGCGAGACGAAGAAAAGGGCGGTGAGAGGGGAGGGATGACGACGATCGGGCGCTCATGTATAAGCAGCGATAGTGAGAAGAAAATGAAAAAAAAATAGAGGCTGAGCCTGTGGAGGAGAGTCTTGAACTTTTTGCCAGCGCTACCATGTGCGTCTTTCGCGTATCCATCCTCCTTCGCGGTGGTTTCGTCACCTCTTGCCCAAAGCGCGGCGCCAATGCTTGGGCAAGAGCGTTGTGCACGACTTTTTCTTTCCTTGTCTGCTGTATGGATCTCGGTGCAGCCCTGCTGCCACTTGCCCCTCCTACCCCTTTTTTCTTTCTGTCTGTTTATTGTTGTGATTTGCGGCTGCATGGCTGTTCTTTGGATGCATGTGCGTATGTACTGTACGGTATTCTCTCTCCCTCCCTCCCTTCCTTGCCTCCTCCCCTCCTTTTAGTTTTACTTCTTCGCTTGCTGTCTCCCTCTGGCGCGTCGGCTTGGCACTCGCACTACCACGCACTCGTGCACGTGCGCACGCGCACCGATGCGAAAGTGAAACCGAGGGTTTATTGGTTTACTATTCTGTAACACCGTGATGGCCGTTGCAGTCTCTGCCTTTTTTGATTATTGTTTATATTTTCTTTTCTTGTGCTTGCCCCCGAATCTGTTCTTCCCACGACTCGCTGAGCACTCGCCGACCGACCGACCTACCGACCTACCTACCCCCCCTCCTCTTGCTCTTCTTCTTGGTCAACGCAGCTACCCTCCTCTTCTTTTCTTTTTTGGTCTTCTATGCTGAGTACACATCAACTCCGCATGCTCTCGCACATATATACATATATATAGCGCCATTTCTCGGCCTCACTTGCTCGTTGGGCGATGTGTGTGTGTGTGTGTGTGGGGGGGTTTCACTTCAGTTTTCGTTCGCTGTATCATGGAAAGGGTGCGAGAAAAGGAACACGAAGGCACGACCCCTTTCAGAGCGCACGCGCACACGAAAAGACATAAACAGCGCCACCAAAGCCCCAAGAGGCAAGACGAGAAGGTTTCACCAGTGGTGGCAATGACGGCGATGACTGGTTCGCTGAGCAGCGCTGCTGTGCCCCATTGGTCGGTGGGTGGGTGGGGGGAGCAGATCAAGGAATAGGCGACGTGGATGCTCTGCCACGCACAGATGCCTGCATCTATCGCAATGTAAGCACCTCGAAAGACGAACAGGTGAGCGTCTAAAGTGAGGCAGGCGTGAAGCGGCGCAAGAAGTGGCCGGCAACAAATCAACAGGAAAAGAAACAAAAGCAAAAAAAAAAAAACAAGGAGCAGCGCTGCGAAGGCATCTGTATGTGGGCACATGTCTATCGATACGCGTCGATGTGAAACTTGTCCACACTGAAGACACAGAAACGCACACACGCTCACATCTTCGTTGAACGCACGTCTTTTTCTCCCCTTTTTTTTGTCGTCTACCTCCCCTTTTTTTTTTTGCCATCTATTCTTCGCTGAGCGCGTGAATATTTTGCATGTGTGTCTGTGTGTGTCTGTGTGTGTGTGTGCGTGCAAGTGTGCATCTATGTGTCTGTTCTCCTTTTCTTGAGCTCGCTCCTCTTTCTTTCTTTCTTTCTCTTCCTCAGTTTGCTCCTCCGCTTATCTTCGCCTTCTGCGAAGCTTGTGTGCTTTTTTCGTTGTTTTCCGCTGGTTTGGTGAGCAGGCTGCGCCCGCTCTCACGTCACAGATGCGCGGTGTTGTGTGTGTAGGCAAGGATAGTAAGAAAGTCGAAGTTGCGGGTGCACGTGTGCTCGATGCTGACGATGATGCGGGCTCGACAGAGGAAAATGAAGGCGCACATATGTAGGAGCAGGAATCGATGTATGTTACAGTCGTTCTGTGAGTGTGCGTGCGCTTCGAATTGTTTCGATAATGGTGCGCAAAAACAGAGAGTTTCAGGAATATCTGTTCGGGTTTTTTTCTTTGCTACGAAGGGCGCAGAATGATCTGCACGCACGCAGCTGCACACGTACGCACGTCTCCTGTACAGCAGCAACAACGGTCAAGGGTAGGGAAAGGCGGAATAAAAAGAACACAAGAACCCTCTGAGAAAAGAAAAAGTAGTGGAGGAGGCACTTCGCGGCGGTGAGGGTGCATGGGCTATGATCCTACAAGGATACACCGCTTTTAGAGCCAGGGGAAGGGGGAAAACGGTGGCGCCATTGCTGTATTCCAGGTACCCTGACTTGCGCCGTCTTCATCCCGCGCCTCGGCGCGCGCGGACTCGGCGCCTGCGTGTGGCGTTTATTGCTTCAGCACCGCATCTTCTCCCCGAACGTGTTGGATCTATCACTGCGTGAGGTGTAGATCCTATCACGCCTACTGCACTTGCCTTCTCCTGCTTCGCACCGCATACGTGCTGGTTTGAGCGTGTGTCTCCGTGACGCGATTTGGTTATCGCTCTCCGCCTCCTCTGGTCATTTACCAACTTCTTGACGGCTACAATTTTCTTTTTTTTTGGTGGTGGTGGTGGTGGTGGTGGGGTCTCTCCCGACTTTTCTCTGCCACACGTACCCTCGTACACATACACGTACACGTGTAGGACCGTGCGCAAATCTGCTCGAGGTAGAAACACAAACGAACACGCGGGTACTTCAGTCGCCTCCGCGCTACTTTCTTCCCCCCCCTCCCCTCTTAACGCCGCCCGCGTTTCCTCGCTCCCCTCAGCGGCGGCAGGCAGATGCACGTGGGCGAGCACAGCAATCTACGCCGCAGCGCATACACACACCCGTAGCATGCCATAGGCTTTCCCTTCCCTTTGCGCACGCTGCGAGCTCTGCGAGACTTGGGGCCACTGCGACTACCCCCACCGCTGCTGTGTTCCTCAGAGAACAGGACTGCAACGGAGACATGTCCTGTGTATCGCCCCATCTCGGTCTGCGCGCTGCTGATTGTTATCGTTTCGGGTACGTGATGGCCAGCGCCGCCTCGCCTCGCACGGCGGACAAATCGTGGTGCGTGTGTGCACGGACCTGCTGCCCATTCGCCACGCGACGGCGCGCATGGGGGAACTACTCCTTATTTTTTTGTTTTCTTGGCTTTCGAGTCTGTGGACGAGTACGCAGCACGGAGGTGTCTGTGGCGCTTCAGTGCAGAGGCTGATTCTCTCTCTCTCGGACTTGCTGAGCGCTTCGGGGCTTTGTGGGAACTGTATCTCGCTGGCGGCTGAGTCGTGCACATCGATGCATGCCCACAGCTTGACCCCTCCCCCCTTGCACTGCCAGATCGGACGCAAGGGGAGCCCCCGCAGATGCCATTCCCCAGGACGTCGAATCCCGTTGCGAGGACCGCGCAGGGGCGACGCCGCGCGTGTGTCGTCAACACACGCGCGGCTGTGCTGCGAGATGGTCTACTCCGGTTCTACGCCGTTTGCGGCCCTTGTGTGACCCCGCGGCTGTCGCGGAGGTGGCGAGCCGGCTTATTGGACCTCCAGAGGAGCTGCTTGCGGCGTTGGAGCTTGAGCGTGACACGTACAGCTACTTTTCCTTCAACTGAGGACCGTCCAGCGTTGCTTCCGCACTGGCATTCCGATTATCGCACGGGCGTGTGCAGGGAGTGCACGAGGACTTGGAGCCGCCATGCGAAAGAAGCATGCGCAGCAGCTCAGGGAACGGCACCGCATTGGCCTGGCACACTGCTTTACGAGCATCGGGAGGGAAGGGCCGAACAAGCGACACACTGGCGGAGCATCACTTCCTCCGCTATCCCGCCGTGCGCGCGGTGGTGAATGGGTTTCTGCTCCCAATCAGCGAGAAGGAAGCTGCGCAAGTGAAGGAGAGACGCATATTCAGAATCGCAACCCCTTCTCGGCCGCACGAAAGCGAGGGCGAATGTACGCAATGCCGAACCGCCTCATGGTGTGGGTGTGATGGCTATGCTGATCTGCGCGCGTCTGCACTCGCGGATCCGAGAATCATTGCATCCTTTCCACGCTGCCCCCTCCCAACCCGAATAACACCCACGCCCATACGCAAAAAAAAAGCAAACAAGCAACAACATTGTTATTATCTTATCAGTAGCATTCCTTCACCGAATCACAGTCGCCGGCTTCATCGATCCTCTAGAACGACGGGGTCTGCGGTAGAGATACAGAATGAGTAGGTCACTGCCAAGGCCGATGGTGACGCTGCCACGTTACTGCCGCGAGTGATTGTCTTCGATCTCGATGGGACTCTCTGGACCCCCGAGATGTACCAGCTGTGGGGCGGCTCTCCCTTCAAGCCGCACAAGCAGAACCCCAGCATCATGATCGACAAGTCGGGCACGGAGGTGCGCCTCATCGGCGAGTCTCGCGACGTCTTGCAGACCCTCGCAACAAACCCGAAGTGGGCAAACACATACCTCGCCATCTCTTCCACCTGCGACGTCCCCAGCTGGGCAAGGGAGCTACTGGGCACATTCGAATTCACCGACTGTGCCGGAAAGACGGTGCCCATGCAGAGCCTATTTGGTGACCGCATCGAGATCTACAAGGCAAACAAGGCGAAGCAGCACGAGATGATCCTTCGAAAAGTGAACAAGGTCGACTCGAACGTGTCCGAGTACGCGCAGATGCTCTTCTTCGACAACCAAACCGACAACGTGCACCATGTGTCCGCCATGGGTGTGACGTCCTGCCACTGCCCCGGTGGAATGACGAAGGGGACGTTCGAGAAAGGTCTGGAAATGTGGCGTCGCGCGCAGCTGTCGAAGATGTGAGGTGCGATCGTGTAGTCGAGTGTCGGGCTTGAAAGGCCAAAGGGAGGGTGTGTGTGTGTGTGTGTGTGTGTGGAGAGGTCAGTGCATGCCGATCTTCTTCTCTCGCGCTGAAGTTTCTCGTTGCTCTCCAGTGCACCAGACCGATGAAACTTCGGAGTAGGCGTCGCCTGTGCTTGTGTGCTTATGCGTGCGCATCAAGGAGTGGCACCGTAGCTGCTGTCTGCTTGACGCGCGTGGAAGGCGTTGGTTGCACATTTCACGCCTCACTGGCCGAGAGAGCAACACTGGAAAGGACGGAGAAAAAAAATAACCAGCTACACACGCGCGTCGCTGTCACGACACGATGGGGCGCACTAGTCATCTTCGCCCTTTTCGCGTTCACCCGTGGCGCGAGTACGCTTGCGAAAGACGACGCGCAGGCGCCCACGCCCCTCGCGCATGTCATGCAGGAAGTCTGGGCGCACTGCGAGTTTTGGCGGGGCGACGAGAGCACAGCGCGTGGCGCTTGCACCTCCGTCTCTATCGCGCTTGTCTTCCATGGCTGAAAGCGTGTGTCTGTCGGTGCATCGACTGGGCGCAAACAAAGAGCACCCGATCGCCAGGAAGACGACCGCCCTCACCACGCGGGGGCCCGTCCAACTCGTTCTTCCGCTTCCGTTCTCGTGCGACGTGCTGCAGTACGTCTATCCGCAGACCCACACGCAAAGAGAGAAGAGGAGGCTCAGCATCGATTTCCTCAGCGGCTTACTTGAGGCGCGGCAGCGGACAAGTGCGACACTGGCGCTCCGCTTGTGCTGAGCGCCGTCCCGCTTGCCTTTATATGTGTATATGTAAACAAATCCTTGTTGCTCGTGTGCTCTTGACGGGTTCTAGACGAGCCTAACGCTCGCTTCCTTCTCTCGCTGCCCGCACCACCCACTCGATAGCGCATCTGCGGTGCAAGCCCACGCTGCCATATTATTTGGTTGCTTTCTCGCCTCGAAGGCCGCTCCCCTGCCCCTGCCCCCCCCCCCCTCCTGTCATTATGGGCACCTTTGCTTTGTGTGTGGAGAGCGCGGCACGCGACATTCGATCGCTGCTCACGCTGCATCGCGTGCATCCGCAGGTGCACAGCGACATTCAGCGCATTCTTGGCAGCCTTCTCCGAAAGAACTATGAGAACATGACGGTGCCCTTACCGATGGACCTGATCGATCCCCCGGAGCAGGTGTGCCGGGAGCTGGTAAATGGCATTGTGGAGGACGCCTTCAAGACAGCACTTCCGGCGTCCGACATGCGCGCCTTGGAGCGCCGTTGTGTCGAGCTCCAGCAGGACAATGCCGAGTTAAAGGCTGCTGTCGAGGAAGCGGACGAAAGCGTCATGGAGTTGCGGGCAGTGCTGTCGGATCTCAAGAAGGCACACGAATACATGCTTCATAGCTACTTTAGGGAGGTCCTGATGCTGCGCTGCCGCATCGACGATTTTCAGCGACAGCTTCGCACTCGCCGACTGCACTCCATGAATCTCGCGCCTCTTGTCAGTGGCAGCGTTTCACAGTTTATCCCCACAATAGAGTCTCAATTGCAGCACTTCCTCGTCAACACAGGCGTAGCCACGGGGCAGGGCGAGCCGGCGAGCCGGTCGTCGGCGTCGCCACTCAGGACACCGCTGCTGCCGAGCGGGTCATCCGACGAGGAATCAGAAGCGGATGATGGCCCCGTGCGTCGGCGGCTCTCAAATCACATCAGCCGTCACGGAGAAGGGCGTTGCGCTGACGCGCAAGCGCAAACAAGACCGCCCGCGCTGGGGGCGGCTACAGCCGGCGCTGCGCCGGCAGCACCACCCGATGCAAAGGGGTGGTCCGCGACGCCTCACCCGAAACACAAAGGCTACAGTATTCGCATCAACGTCCCGATAGGCACTGCTGCTCGCGCGCGGACGCCGGGGTCAGCGCGCAGCGCGACCGCTCAGAAGACGACAACGTTTGAGGTGTGGAGCACGGAGCCCGATAGCGTTGACGCGATCTTTGATTACGAAGAGTACCTCCGCATCCTCAACGGCGCGGATGCCGCCTGGATGCAGCGCTTCACGGATGCGATGGGTGGCTGGGAGCGCGGGAGCCCGCGCCATCGTCGTCCCTCGCTGAGTGTGCGCACTCGCACCAAATCAAAGGTGAGCTTCCTCTCCGGCAGCCTAGCCTCAAACCCCGACGACCCCTCGTCTTCTGCGGCGCTTTCGAACGAGAGGGCGAACGCCAACGGGTTCCGCTGGTTGCTGCACCTCGCCCTGGAGCCGATCAAGCACAAGTTTCACATGGAGCTGGACCAGCTGCGGGAGGCGGTTCAAGCCATGCAGCGGGAGCACGTAGACCAGGTGCAGCTGATTGAGCGCGCACTCTTGACCGTGCAGAGCCGCAACGACGCATTACTCGACTTCATCAACACGTTTGCGCAGCAGGCTCGGCAAACCTTGTTGGTGGTGGCTCGTGGCGTGCAGGCGCGGAGCATGGTGGAGTTCCTGTCCAGTGGTGCGCTGCCGGTTGCAGCGGCTGAGGCAGTCGCGTCCTTTTTCACTCCCGCCGCGTCAGCGGCGACGCCACATGGGCGGCCGTCTCCATCCTCGGCGGCCGCCTCGCCGCTACCCCACCCAGAGACGGCTCAGGCGCCATCGGTGTCGCACTTGCTTCGCAACAAGAAGTGGCGCCTGAAGCCAGGCGTGGTGCTTGAGGCGCAGGAGCAGGCGTCAATGATGGCCGCCATGAATCACCGGCTGGGAAAGGCCGGCTCGGTGGAGGTGACGCGCAGCATGCCGCTTGCCCCTACGAATGCTGCCGAGGAGGTGAACTACTACCGCGCCGACCTCGGTCTTCCCTACTGGTGCTCGCACCCTGTCACCGTACACGCACGAAAAATCTTTGGCGAGCTGCAAGAGATCGCCGCTTCGATTCGCGCAACGCGGGCGATGGATTTCTTTGCATCCGAGGAGAGCGCTGCGGGTGGCGGGCGTCGGGTGCGGTGGAAGGTCCGAGGCACCACAGACTCGAGCCGACACGATGACGGCGACCACCGCGGCTGCAACTCCCCGCCTCCGCTGTTAAAGGACCGCGACAGATCGTCGTTATACTATTTCCGCGACTGCGACGTGGACGGAGACAGCGCGCTGCGGCACTTGGCAGCGCATCGCCGGCAGCGGGAGGAGTGGCTCACGGCGTCCGTCAGTGGGGCGGACGGGCAAACGGCCGCGGACTTGCTGCGTGAGCTGGCAGCTCTGCGCATGCGCCGAGCATGTGACCGGAAGCGACTAAAGGTGGTGCAGGCATCGCTGCCGCAGCCGTTCACGAAAGGCGCCGCTGCTTCTGCCATGGCGGAGGAGGCCGCTGGGGCAAAGGAGATGAAGAAAGGAGCCGGCGCCGGCGCCACGGACCCGGAGCCGGAGTCGCCGCACCTGCACTTCTTGTCTGCAGAAGCGCTGCTGAGGGCTTGTGCGCTGCAGCGGCTCGGCAGGCGAACGGAGCAGCGGCTGATGCACACGTCGCAGCGCATTGCCGAGCTTCAGCGACTGCTGGACTTGCACTTTGGCTGTTGCCAGCTGAAGGACTCCGAGGACTCGCTCTCGTGGGAGACGGCGCGGAGGCTGACGGGTGAGGGGTCGCAGGGACTGCTCGGCGCCAATCGCACATTGAACTTGGCGGGTCATTTGTGGAGCTCGCCCTACTTAAATGACACCGTCCTGGATGCGAACGATCAGCAGCAGAGGGGCGGCACCTGGGCCGGCTACTCTCGTGGACAGCTGATGCATCTTCCGATAGGGCTGGCGGGGGCGCGAGACGCAGATGGCAACAGCGTCGGTGGGGCTGGAGCGTATTTCATGCTTGACGGGTCTGTCATCTCCGCCGCGCCGTTTGCCCCATTCTCGACGGCGGCAAGCAACGGTGGCCAGGGCAGCAACGAGGAATCGGGGCGGCCTGCGATGCCGGATCGCATCACTCCGTTTGTGGCTGTGATGGAGTACTGCCGGGGCGTGCAGATGGGCCGCCCGCTTGGTCGGCGCGCCGGGCCCGTGTATCTCTTCCAGGACCATGAAAGCGGTGACTACTACGTCGGGGATCAGGCTGGCCGCAACGTGCTGAAGGCGGACGACGACACCGCTGGCGATGCGGTCGGCATGCGAGCAGAGGCGGACACGCAACGGTCGCTGCTGCCCATGACGCGCATTTTGTTCCCAGCGCCGATGCAGTCTACCGCGGTCGACGCTTCTCCCGTCGCGTCTTCTGTGGCGGCATCTGCTGCAGCGAGGACGGCACTTCACCCCATCTACCTTGTGCCCATGGCGATTCCTCTCTCGGACGAAGAGGCAGTGATGCAGGAGGGCTGGCAGGCGTGCCACCGACACGGACACACACGTCGCGATCCCATCTACTACACGACGATGGCACCCCTTCCGCTCTCGAAATCGTATCATCACGTTGTGCCGCAGCCAGGAAACGCCGACGCCGTCGTTCTTGCGGAGGCGGCAGCTGACGCGGCCGCCGTTTCGTACAATGATGACAGCAATGCACCTGTGAACCGTTACCTTCGCAGCCCACCTCGCGTGTTCCAGCCAGCTGACGAGGCCGCTGCAATGATGCGCGTGCGCTCCTTGCAGCTCCAGCAGCGCCGAGGTGCTAATAAATCTTTTCCTGATACCGCGGCGGTGGACAGCGGCACCGCTTGCGCACGTTCCGGCCTCCTATCGCCAGACGTCACAGCGAGCTCGGCCGTGACCCCAACATCCACGCTGCCGTCCTCCGTGGGCCTTCTCTCCGGCTATGCCCTCTCTTCTCCCGAAGCGCATCTCCTCGGTGCGGTGCCGTTGCTTGCCGCTGAATGGCAAGGGAGTCGAGGCCCAGTGGCAGTCGCGCCGCTTCCTGGCAGCTCCCGCAGCCGCCCTGCGGTACCGTTAGCGCTGTCTCCCTCCACAGAGCCTGACACCACGCTGACCAAAACGGGGCACGACGGCGTGCCACCCCTCACCAAGCCCGTGCCTCACACCTCTGCTGCTGCAGCGGCGGCGGCGCCAGCATCTTCCGCCACGAGCTTCTCCCCTCCCCTTGCTGCAGCACTGGTGCTGGCGAAGGAGCGGCGTAACGCGAGGCTTGCCGAGGAGGCAGAACGCGCCGCACAGGCAAAGACGCTTCGGCAGGATTCGCTACGAAACCGAACTCTGACGCGCGCGGCACCGAACAAGGAGAGCGACGTTCCACACGTTCCGCCGCATCGTCTCGCCCCCCTCAGCGGCCAGCACCCAGGTGACGAGGCGTCGTCCATGCTACCCCTCCCGCTGACTCTGCAAGGCTGCAGAGTCAGATGCGTCCGGAAAAGTTCGCGCTGACGCCGCCTCCGCCGTCGCTGCGGTGGCGGGAGGTGAACGGTAGCGGACTGAATGCCTGGAATCTCAACAGCAACGACGGCGACGCGGCGTAGGCAGACGCCTTTCATGTGCTCCCCTCCTCCGTGCTGCTCCGTGTGCACTGCTTCATGTGAGCGAGGGCAGTGAACAGCTTTTTCCGTTGACGGGCTTTCCTGTGCGCGCACATCCGCCTTTGCTCTCTTTTTCTCTGTGTTTAGCTGATGTTCCATCTCTCTATCTCTGTCTGTCTGTCTCGGTTTCGCATTCTTTGGTGTTCGCGATGATGTACAGAATTGCCTCGACGGTGAGGGGGGGGGGAAAGGGATGCCGCAGGCGACACTTGCACACGTCTTGCCGTTGGTGCCTCCGTCGCTCTTTCACGGTTGTAACAGACACCAGCAACACCGAAGAAGAACAGAAAATCAGCCAGATTTTTTATGCTTCCTCTTTTTAGTGTTCATTGGAAAGACGCGGCGCATCACTTCGCCCGCCCCCGCCCATCCCCCCTTCTCCGCCTCTCTCTTTTACCTCTGGTTCCCATTTCTGTTCTCTGCCCAAGCTTCTGCTCGCTGGGTACGTGTGCGCGTTACACTTCTGTTTTTCTTGTTCGTTTTCTTCTTTTCCCTTGTCCTTGGTGCGCGTCATGGTGCGTGGTGCAGCCCCGCACTCCTCCGCCTCGATAACCGCGCATGCGCGGAGAACGCAGCGGAGAAGATGAGCCCAGAAAGAATGAAGGAAACCAAGTCAGGAGAGGGATAGGCCACGTGCGCGCGTGTGGAGGGCGTTGACGGAGTAGAACAAGCAAGCAAACCACAACGAACGAAGAACACGCATGGGAAAGGAAAATGCGCGCCATCGCCAAGCGGCACGACGGGGATAAAGAGGAGAGCGCCGGCGCTTTATCGCCAAGGCGTGAGGAAGGTGTGCGTCCCTGACGTACGTCTCTGTGTCTCTGCTCGTGCGAACGGTCTCGCGCGCGCTCTCTTTCTTTCCCTCATCGTGCGCGACTCATGTGCTCGCCTCGCGCGTACTTTGCCCTCGGACACACACCGGTGAGAGAGCGAGCGAGTGCATCTTCGCCTGGCACCGGAGCCCAACACCTCAGGCAAAGAGGTGGGCCGTCTCGGTTGGACCGGTGCTCTCACTTCCGGCGCCACTGACGGGGCAAGGCGCGCCTCCTCGCTCTTGCGCACGTTTTTAGCGCTCCCCCCTTTCTTGCTCTGCCCGTCTGCACATTGCTTGCGCCACAGACACGCACACACATTGAAAGGTTGCCCAGTGCGCAGTGGACGACTCGCACCGCTGATGTGCACGATGCTGGACACGATGTGTTCCAACGGGTCCGTTCAAGACTAGCTGCTCGAATCCACAAAGAGGAGGAAGCTGGCGGTTACCGCTTTCGTTTCCGTGGCGAAGGCTGCCACCACACCTGCCCGCGACCCTGTACCAGGGTCTCTCCGCCAAACGGCCATGGGAGGCAGCATCGATCTCCGTGGGCGCGGGTGTTCTTCTTTGCCGAGCACGACAACGTACCCGTCGATCAAGAGACCGCCGCAATATTGATGACGAATCTGCATGCCAACCCTATCTGCCAGACAGACATGCGTGAGCAAATCCTATCAGCGTCTTCTGCAAGCTTGGGCAGCCGGTCCACTACCTCAAACTACTGGATATGGTGATCAAGGGACCGGAAGAGGGAGGGGGGGGGTCATCGGACCACGCGGAAGGTGCCACCCATCTCCTGCGAGGCTCTGAACGACATCATTGCAGGGTTCAAGTCTTCGCTCCTCTGCGCAAGTGTATTGAATCATG
Source organism: Leishmania aethiopica (assembly GCA_003992445.1). NCBI lineage: Eukaryota > Euglenozoa > Kinetoplastea > Trypanosomatida > Trypanosomatidae > Leishmania > Leishmania aethiopica. The sequence continues at coordinate 895,665 of RZOE01000012.1, forward strand.
TGGAAGGCAGCGTCCAGATGGGGCGATGCCATCAGAACGACGACGACGGAGTCGTTTTTCTTTGTCTTGTCCGACGAGACAGTGATTGGCGTTGGCGAGCCAAGACGAGCCGCGGTGCAAGGTACACTACGGAGTTGTTCGTGGTGGTGGTGGGCGAGCGCACATGAGAGATCCCAGTGCACCTGTGACGGCTGCGGAGGGCGGTTCGTACTCGGCAGACGCCGCTCTTGCCCTCCACAGCACAGGGAGGGCCCGCCTTGCGTTGAAGGCTCGCAGTTTTCGCTTGCGCAGCATCAATGGTGGAGCGGTGCTCACACAATGTTGGCCGGTATATCAGAGAACGAGGTTTACAAGCTCAACGCTGCCGCGCGGCACCCCCTCCACGCCCTCTCTGCGCTGCGAGTGATTCAGGGCAGAGGCGTGCGATATGCTCGCCACAAGGTGCTGTTAGCGAGGAGACTCATGCCTTATTTCTGCACAACGCTTCTTCAGTGGGCGGCTCGTGGCCGGGTAACTCCTGGTTCGATAAGAGCGTACGGCTTTCTCTCCTTCCCAAAAGGCGAGCGGGGCAGGGCGAGGGCATCTAAACTGCCGCTTAGCGCTTGTGCACGCGTGCGGGTGTCTGCGGGTGAGAGCCCCGCTTCTCTGTGTTTCCGCAGGGTGCCCACGCTCCGTTGAGGTGCGATGCGGCATTGTATGCGAGCGGAGGTGTAGAAAGGTATGGATCGCCCGTGGACTCTGTTGGCTGAGGTGAGGGCGACACCGAGCCCCTGACCCACGCCTCTTGCGCAGCGGTGGGCAGCACAGTTGACGGCCGTGGGGGTGGCGGCCAAGATCGGGGAGGCAGAGATGGCGGAGCCATTGCGCTCGGCTTTCAGAGTGCTGGGGCAGAGGCCTCTTGGCGGGGCGACTGCGGCTTATCCTGTGGCCCCGCAGCCTCGATACTGCGCTGCAGAACGCAGGGTATTTGCCCCGCATGTCGCTACCGGCGGCTCCATGGCAGAGCGTGACGACGGATTGGGGGGAAGAGACGCGTAGTTTGGCGTGCTTGCTCTTCCAGGTACAGCTGCCGCGCAACACCTCCACGCTCGATTTCGATTCCGGGACGAGGCCCATCTCGTGCCACGAGATGCGGGTGCTGCGAATGGGGCTGCGCGTTAATCCCGAGATCATGCAGGCACACGCACACGCACATACTCGTCGCCACCCTTGGAGGCGGTCCCCGCCTACACGTGGGTGTAGAGGCGGCCTCTTCACAGACAACAGTAGTCGCACAGATCGGCGAACTGCCCATCGCAGGGAGGGGGAGAGGCAGCGGTGCGCGACCACCTCCAGCTGGCGTTTCGGCGAGCGGTGCGACCGTCGGCCACGCTGCTGACAGGAGGAGACGGTGTGCTGGCAAGCATACTTCTGTGGGGGCACCCTTGAGCGACGAACTCGATGAAGCCCCGCCAAGTCTCTGCGGCACAGCGAGAGGCGTTCTTCGGGAAAGCTGCTGTTCGCTGCGCACGCTCTGGCGATTCCAGCTTATCGGGTGTCGGTGGCTGTTGAAAGCGGCCCGAGGGGGGTCACGGCAAGGCTGAACCGAGGTCGCATCGCCCTCGAGCATCAAGTACAGCTGCAGTCCATCGGCGTTGCATCCACTGGAAGACAACGACTGGTTTTCGCGCGCGATCGCCAGCTGCCCACGCCAGGCTGCGGTTACGCAGCCGACGAGGCAGATATTTTACGCTCACACCGATTCGTCCTCCGTTGGATGGGGTGACTAGTCCATCCAGCGGGGTAGAAGCTGGCCAGTAGTGGTTGGTGGTGGATGGCAGACGCGGCTGAAGCACGTGCAGCCACCCAAGGGTTTGGCTCTCTTTGAGACGCGATCCCTCTCAGATCCTGCGTACACCCTTTCGTGGGCAACACGTCCGCGCTTTCCGGGTGGCGTAAGGGACACGAACGTAGCTTCGCCATCGACCATGAGCGGCGCCATCGCGCTGAAAGCGATGGCCTCCTTCAGAGTGTGAGCTTCCGACACGCCCCCTTGCGGTACAGCCTAGCAGATGCTCCGAGTCCGACGTTGTGGCGGGCGTACAAGTTGTTTTTTCGAACTCATATATTTGCCCATCCTTTTCTTCGCCGGCACTCCACGTGTGGATACGGACGAAGAGAACTTGCACACGCACACACGCGCGAGCACAGGGCTTTGGCATTCTCTATTCCTTGCCACCGGGTGTTCCATACAGGCAGACATGTACGTGTCTATGTGTACACCGACATGGGGTACTGCATGCGATGCTCCCAGCCACTGCGGACACAATTCTTTTTTTTTCTCGTCGTTCGTTCCTTTTCCTGGTTTAGCTCCCCTTTTGTCGACGCTTTTTCCTGATCGAGCGAACTCTTCTCCGCCTCACCCCGGGTGGGCCTCCTCCAATGGCCTGAAACTGGCGACGCGGCTTGTTGTTTGGCCAATAACCTACTAGCGACTCGAGGAACTGGAGGGAAAAGGGGTCGGACCAGGCGAAACCGAGCAAGCTGAAGAAGGTGTGAGGGACGACTTCTTACACACACACACATGTCGTACGTGGCCCCATGCACGGGCCAAGCAGGCACACATATCATGTGTAGATGTGCCGCTTCTAATCCGTGGGCAGAAATGAACGTGTCATTCGCGTGACGCTTCCGCCCTCGCATTCACCCGCGTCGATTCCGACTTCTCAGGACAGAGGTGGTCAAGGACTTTTCCAGCGTGGCTTCGACGCATACCATCGCATCGCGCGCTTGTGGCACCTGGGGTAGAAAGTCAGTATCATCTCTCATGCTTTGCTTCTCTCCTTCAACACCTCCCTCTCCTCGGACGCTGCGGCGCTTGACTTTGTCTAGTGGGTGACTTCCACAACCCAGTGCTACTCCGTCTATCACGCATCGGAGAAGCTACGCTGGCGTTCCTGCATATACCCTTCCACCTATATCATTTCGCGCCCCCGCTGCTGTTGTTTGTGTGCTCGCACAGCGCATTCGGCTGCTCGATTTGCTTGCCGCTCGATAGGGGCAACGCAGCAGGCAGCGGCGTAGAGGAGTAGCATGGACACGACGAAGCCTCTTCTTATCCTCTTCTCCACCCACCCACCCACCCACCCACCCACACACCTCCGGGCCGGGGCTCGGCAGGCACCTTTCATCCCTTCTCTTTCCATCAACACTAAACTGTTTGCTTTTCACCCCCCGCATTGTGCCTCTCTTCCTTCCTTCTGTTTTTTTTTTTGTTCGCCCACATCGCGTCACTTCTCTCTCTGCACACACACACACACCACACACACGCACCACACACACACACACATCGCCACACGGGCAAACAGCGTCGCTGCTACCGCGCTCTCTGTTGTCCATCTATCTATATACGTAGAAGGGCAACACTCGCAGCAGAGCAAGCGCTACGGGTACCACACTGCACCGGACCTCCATCCCTTCTCATAGAACTTTTCTTTTGCGCAACTTGTGTCTCTCCTGCCTTCTGGTGGAATCGGTCGGCTACTGAAGTTCTCAGCGCGGGACTCGCCTTCCCGTTGTTCTCTTTCTCTGACTGTCTGTCTGTCTGTATCTCTCTCTGTGCACCCTTGCTTGCGTGCCTCTTCTTCCTTCTGCGAGCGTGTGGGTGTCGTGTCTTGCTGAGGTCCTCCCCTGAACGTGCAGCCATCGCTGCCACCCCCCTTTCCTTCTTCTTTCTATGCCTTTGCGTCGAGCCGACTCAGCGTGCTCTTCCTCTCTGCCGCCTGCACAATAGAGCAAACGTAAAAAGGCTCACGGATGTTTCGGGTCACCAGCGTCGCCGAGGATCGGGACCTGACGCCGTGCAGCGCTGCAGCGCCCGTGGTTGACGAGGGTGAAGAGCATGGAGGAGCTGCTATTAGCATCGAGGACATTTTCGAGTCCCACGATGGCGCCGACACGCGCTACGTTGGAGTAGCCAACAAGCGGGCTTTCTCAGCACTCCACGTCGCTTTCCCCGTCACGCACTCACCCTCTCAACACGGTGGCCAGATGCTTTCGCCATCCTTGTGCCCGCGCGACACGCTGGCTACACCCGCGTCGCGGTCGATTGCCGCGGCATCCTCGACAACAACAACGGCGACCCTCTCACAGCAGCTCACGCCGGTTCACCGCCCGTCTGTCGGCCGATCGCCCCAGCAGCACACGCCGCACCATCACAGTACGTCCTACGACCACGACCGCTACCAGCGCGTCCTCACAAACGCGCTGCTGAGCGAATCAGAGGCGGGGCGTCCGTCGAGCGTGCTGTCATTTCCCATGCGCACGCCAACACGGGTGAATCGGGCAAGTCGGCGAGAAACGCCGGATGCATGCGTCATGGCGGCAGCAGCGCAGCGCCGCACCGGCTTCTTGGACCACGCCGCTGTGCCGCACAATACTGCCCATGAAGAACCGCAGTCTGCGGCCTCCGCGTTGCACAGCTCCGTAGTCTCAGAAGGATGGGCCACCGAGCTGATGGGTGAGGGGGCGCGATCTGCAGTCGTGCAGTCTGAGGAGAAGGGCCACCGGAGAGATGGCACCCCAGTCGACGCGTATTTCTGGCAGCCAACGAAGAAGGCACCACGCAACGTTTCACGCGTGGATGATGCTGCGGAGCCCGAGAGCACGTTGTATAGCGAGGCACAACTCCCAAGCGCCGGGGCGCCGTTTGCGTACTTTCAGCGGGCACCCCCGGTGTGGTCGCGGTCAGCACAGACGTCACTGCGCCTTCCGTCGACGCGCGACGAGGACAACTCGACGCGTGAGGCCGACGAGGCTTGTGGCACCGTCATTCTTGGCTTCGCGGCCGCCCAAGAAGCCGACGAGTTGGGCTCCCTGCGCGCAGTGCAGCGAACACAGTGCACAGGCGCCGGCGTCGATGTCGCGGCAGCCTCGGTTTGTCCGAACACGCCGTGCTCGACGCACGGTGACCCTGCTGCGACCATGGGTGCTGCCGATGCATCATTCTTTACCCCGCGCCACTCCCCAGGCGCATTATCGGCAGCAGGGGAGCTGGACCGCCCCGACGGCGTCACCACGCCGCTACGGCTGCCCAGCAGCACCGCGCAGCACGTGAGCTCTGGCACGCCTCTGCGATTAGTGTCGGCGCGTCGCTCGCTGACGCTCCCCATCCTTCGCTACATCAGCGAGGACGACACCGACGACGAGGAGGGGGGAAAGACCCCGGCACCGTTTCTCAGCACACCCGTCGGCCGCGTCATTGAGGCAAGTTGCGCCACCCCGGTGGCGTCGTCCGCGGCGGGATCTCCGACTCTAGCGTGGTCATCGTTGTCGGTGCTCGGGCGGACGCGAGTGGCTAACGGCGCCGCCTCCGTGCGGTCTCACGCCGTCCACCGCCGCAGCCCTGCTCGTTCGGTTCTTTCCTCCCTGGCCACGTCGCGTCAGCTCACGACGCCGCAGCGCCTGTTCACACCCGTGCGCCACACGGATAACTCGATCCGCGGCGCGTCCGCGGCTGCGTCAAGTGATGTCCTCATGACCTCCTCGTCTATCCGTGGACGCGCCGTCTCGCCCGCGGAGACGATGCTATCCACGACGCTTTCGACAGCGCGTCATCGCGGTGGGAGTCGCCGTCATCGCGACGGCACAGGCGTTCAGAACTCACGCACGCACAGTCAGCCGCAGCAGCCTCAGCGTCACAGTCGCAACACATTCCACTTCATTCGCGCGCTGACCGCCGGAGAGGTGTCGACGGATACGCGACACCGTCCACTGTACTGGGGCTGCTTCGGCATACTGGTGGCGCAGCCGGCGGAGGTGTGGTGCGTGGGCAAGACGCACCCGTTCCGACTGTTTCCGCCTGAGCACGCGTCGTCAGCGTGGATACCGCGCAACGGAGAGCTGGAGGTGTCGACGGTGGCCACGACGGAGCGGCTGTCGCTCGCGCAGTGGGAGGCGGCCTCGATCGCAGCCGGTACCCCCGAGGCGTCGCCGCCTGTCGTCGTCTACGCTGCCATCGGCTCGAGTGCAGGTGATGTCTTCGTGTACGGCTACAGCAAGTGCCCACCGACAGCCCCTGATGCCACGCCTGTGACTCTCGACACGGCGCAAGCGCATGCACACAGCACGCATACAGTGCGACTAACACAGCAAGGTATCCTGCGACGTGCGGATCGCCTCGGTGGCAGCGATGGGGTCTCAGAGGCAAAGACACGTGCTGCTACGGCGCACGGATCGCCTACTATGCACGACAGCACAGTCTCCGTCGTCCGTGTGATGGATCACTGGTTGTACGTTGGAGATCAATCCGGCCACGTGTCCCGCTACGACCTGCGCCATACAAACTTTCTATGTGCTGTCTCCACCGACACCGCGTCTTCCTCGGCACCTACGGCCACCGCGGCGGAGCCACAGGACATCAGGGAGGCAAGGCCCTGTCGTGAGCCAAGCGCACGCCCAGACCCTATCATGGCACCTCTTCCAGCCAGACTGAACCCTTGCATGCCTGTGCATCACTTTGGGCGACCTCTTCTACTCGCCGGCGCTTCCCCGACAACGAGGTCGTCGACGCCGTCTCAGTCGGCCCCTGCGGTCTCCACGCCGGCGCCGAAGTTCCACTACGCGGTGAGCGTTGGGGAGCCTGTATATCATCTCGAAGTGACGAGCAGCCAAAGCTACCTCGCCGTGGGAACGCAGACGCGGCTGCTGGTCTACCGCACCGCACAACTACCTCGCATATCGGACACGTCGTCATCGTCGTCGCCGTCGCCGCCGCTGCCGTTCCTCGCCCCCTTCATTGGCACATCGGCAGACACCCCGTCTCGCGAGGGCAGCAGTGATAACGTCAACGTCGTGCATGAACACGGCGACGGCGCTACCCCTCTGGTTGTCGTGAGTGACGCAGCACAGCCCATACGCTGCTTTGCGTGGATGTTCTGTGACTACGAATCGCTGATGCAGTCGCTGCATGCTCGGTCGCCGGTAGAGAAGCAAGTCTTCTTCTCGGACACCGACGACGACGACTCGGAGGCTTTTTCTCCTGTTCCTCTCACCAGCGATGACGAGATCGGCATTGGGAACGCCTCATCAAAGTTCATGGCTCTGGGCAGCGCCTGTCGCCGCCACACGCCAACTCCAAGCCTCGTGTTTGCCACGGCGTGGCAGGAGCTGACGGAGGTGGCAGAGGGTCAGAGCCCCCAATTGCCGGTGCCACGGGTCAAGACAGACATTCGCGTGTTCCGTGTCGTGACGCAGACGACCGTGACCTCCTGCACCCTTGGCTACCCTGTGCACCTGTTGGCGGTGCTGCCTGGCACCACGCAGATCATTGTCGGCACCGGGGGTGCTGTGGAGCTAGCACGCCCGGCCTCGCCCGGTGCATCTTCGCCCGCTGGCCATCCTCGCCCGGCTTCTCCGCAAGTTCCAGTGGATCTCCTCACAGGGCTGCAGTTGAGCAGCCCCTTTACGTCCCCGGTGCTGCGCTCCACCTCTGCGACGACGGCGAGGGCTACGTCTGTTTCTCCACTCGTCGGGTTTCGCTCCCCGGCCATCGTGGGGCGTCGCCCTTCGCTGGCAGTCGCAGCGGCAGAGGCTCTCTGGAACCGTCCGTATACCGTTCGCCACACTGCCCGCAGCGTCCACCCGACCGACGCAGGCGCCGTGCATCAGCAGCAGCAGCAACATCGTGCACGCACGAGTGAGGAGAAGAACGGCTATTTGTTTCTTCTCGAGGTGTGCCCTGCCGACAGCCTTGCAGTAGGGAGCGGGGTAGACGACGACTGCCGTGTGTGCCTGCGTGTGCGAGGCGAGGTGGGCGTCGGCGAAGGCGAGAGCGCTGTTTGCGGGGCCATGAACCCGCTCCAGGATCACGTCTCTGTCCTCATACGCCCTACAGAGAGTGACCCGCGCATTGTCGCGTCGCCGCCGCGCGACGGATCACGGGCGAAGGTGAAGGTGTGGAGGATATCCACAGATGTGCAGTCGGCTTGCATCGTATCGACCCCAGGTGGGCTGCTGTTTCCGTCTGAGTCGCAGCAGCAGATGGAGTGCCTCCGTTGAAGGGTGAACAGGCACCCGAGCTCCCACCGAATGTTTTGATGTGCCTTTTTCGGTGTGTTTTGGGCGTCGATGTCGACGCGCTGTCACTGGTGAGGCAAGAGGGAGGGTTTTCGCGCAGGGATCGGGATGACTCTCTCTGTCTCCTATGCCACCATTGCCATAAAAGTGCTCTGCAATATTTCGGTTCTCTCTCGGAATGTTTTGAGCTCCATAGAGTATACCTTACGGTCGTGTGTGTCTGTGTGTACCTGCTCTTTAGCCGTTTTTGTTTTCGTTCTTTGCTCTCCCGCTTCCACTCATTTCCATGACATGTACAGAATATATATATATATATATATATATGTCTGTGTGTATGTGTGTGGGCGTGTGGGCGTGTACGTGTGCGTGATGAACGCTCCCTCTCGTCGAGAGATCAACGTTTTCCTTTACGTGTTTGTTGTTCTTCCTTTCACGAAAAAAAAAGATGATGATAGAAGCGTAGGAAAAAAAAACAAAGGGGATCTGGAAGATGGCATGCGGCCAAGGCTGCTGTCCACTCTTTTTCCGCCTTCTGTCTCCTCATGTGTGCGCTCGCTGCGTTGCGCTGCCTCTCTCTCTCTCTCGCCGTTTCTTGTCTGCTTCATTTTTATGTTTAATATTTTGTTTTCAGTTTCTTCACCTCTGTTTGCTGGTTGGACTTTGTCTCCCTTCCGCCGCCGCACGGATCTCGTTGTCCGCGCCGAAAGCCCCCCTCCCCTCTTTCTCTGTTGTCTTGGGCCTGCTTCATTGTCGCACACGGATCCAAGCATACGCCATTTTTTTTTTTTGCTTTCATGTAGATATGTGTGCTTGCATGCTCCCTGCCTTTTCGTCTGAAGGTGCGCGCGCTCCTCTGTCGACGCCGTCGCGTACTCGCTTGCCTTCCCGCCCCTTGCTTTTGTTTCGTTGTTTATCCTCCCCTCTTGCTGCTTGCTGTTGTTCGTTGTCGGAGCGCATACTACGTGTACACCGCCGCCGCTGCCGACGTCTCTCTCGCGCGCGTGCGTAGCGCACACTGCAGCTCAAACGAAAATAAAAGGAAAAGGGAGAGGAAGACGTGTATGCGTGCCCGCACCACGCAGCACTCTTGTGTGGCTCTGCCTTCTTGTTGTTTGCGCCGTCGTGCGGCTCTCACGCTGCTGCTTCTGTTTTTCTTCGTCTTTGTTTGCTCATCGGGCTCAGGCCGGGCTCGTACGTGTATCCCGTCAATGCTGTGTGTGTGTGGGTGTGTGGTCGTCATAGAAACTGGTGTCTGCGCGTCTCCCTCTTGCGTTTCGCATTGAACTCCTTTTTTTTTCTGGCCCTGATCGTGCCCTTGCGTGCGCGGGCGTATCTTGTTTGTGTCGCTCTTCTTTGTGTAGAGGTCATTGAGTGGTTGAAGAGAGTTGGCGGTGGTGTCTCGACCTTTATTATGATGCTCGCGTGATTTGCTTGCGTCAATACACATGCGCCTCAACACTTTACCGTGCACTGCACTCCTGTCTGCATGCATGGGCTTGGCACCGCTGGTGCCTCTGCGCCTCTCACCGTCTCTCTGTGCTCACGTCCACAGTTCTTCCTGTCTTCCGCAGCATCGCAGCCAGCTGGCACGCTTTATGTTCTTCTAGCTCCGGGAGAAGAAGTCCGACACGCTCTGGACAGTCAGATCGAATCGCCTCCGTGGGCGCGCCACCGAAAAGGATCGTCGGCGGTTTACGTGCGCCCGCACCGCGATCGCCTAGCTACAGTGCCCGTGTCTTCTTTTCTTTTTTCTTTTGTTTCGTGCAGTGCGTGGTCCCTACGCTCAGCATGGCCTTCGGCGAAGTTGATAAGCGTGTCTGTCTGTGTTTGCGGTAGCATCATCTTTGCCTCTCCCGGCGCCGCCCTCGCCTTCCCATCGTTACTGTTGAAGCAGGGAGTGGGGCGCAGGCAGTGCACGCCGGAGCCGAGGAACGACAAGATGAGGAGAGAACCGAACATGTGTCCTACAATGCCCCCCCTCCCCCCCCCCCCGCCCCGCCAGCGGAGGCACCGCCGCGCTAAAATGTCACGGCTCCGTGATGCTGTCGTCCATTCCGATCTCTCCCCCTTTTTTTTCGGCTGATGTGCCATCTGCGTTTTTCTCTTGCGTGTTGCGTGCAAACCAATAGAGACGAAAACAAAAACGGAACGAGAGCGAACGCAACATCCGCCCACGTCTATCTTGCCTCGTGTTCTCTGTCTTCATGTGCTTTATCTTGCCACACGGCCCTCTCCCTCTCCCTCTCCCTCTCCCTCTTCCATGCACCCACCGTCTTCTCTTATTCGCGTTCAGTGGCGCGTGCGCTGTAGAAAATTTTTAACGGTGCCGCGCCATTCGTATCCATGCACGCAAAGCCGGCAATAACGAAACAACAACACCCGAACAGAGAAGCGAGAAGGGGATCAGGCGCGAAGACGCTGAAGTGATCGTTTTTTCCCCTCTATCCACCCCTCTCTCTGCGTCGCCTTCCCCCGTCTTCACGCGATTATACACCGCGGATTATTCTTTGTCCATCTTTTTGTTCGGTTCTTGAGGAGTGGCGAGCGGCAGCGCAGCAGCAGAAAACAACAGCAACAACAACAAAGGCTCCCTTTTTCATAGTTTTGTGCGTGTCACGCCATCCCCCCCCCCCCCTCCCTCCCTTCCTTCCTTCCGCTTTCCGTGACTTACCCTCATATCCGCCAACCATGTGAGCGAAACAGGCGAGCATGCATGCGTGCGCAGGTGTGTGCTTTGCGGCTGGTGGCGACACTTCCGTGGAAAGGGGGAGACGGCCGGTGCGCTCACGCTCTCCATCACCGTCCCCCCCCCTCTGCCTTCGATTTCCCGCTCAAAGGATGAGGAAGAACACACGCCAACGGCAATGAAATGGGGTAGAAGCGCAGTTTTTGTGTTTCCGTTTTCGATGGTGGGGTCTCTGTTGTACACGTGCATGGGTGCGCCTGTGCATGTGTGGAGGCATGCTGTGTGCGATGCACGAGCTGATGGATGATACGAGCAGAGATCATGGAAAAGCACAGCAAGCCCGATGCGGTCACGAAGCCCGGGGGCGCTCTTCTTTTCAGTATCTCGCCGTCGCCGATTGTATGTCTCTCTCTCTCTATGTGTGCGTGTGCGTGTGTGTGCATCCGCCATGCGAAACCTCGACATGGATGGACACGTCTCACTTGCGGTCTTTTCGTTTTTTTGTGGGTTTGTACGTGCTCTCCTCGTTTTCTTTTTTTTTGTTTTCTCTTTCTGCGCTTTCCATTGGCATCCGTGGCTGCTTCCGTTTTTTTTTTTTCAAGTTTCCATGTTCATCTTTTCGTGATTTGGCGTCTGCTCGCCCATGCTTTTACCAGCCGCACATGTGGCATATACATCTCTATGTTTTGTTGCGTTGTTGTATTTAGGCTCTGGTGCGTTGCTTTCCCTCCCCTTACTTCCCCCTACCTCCCCCTCCCCCACTCACACTCGGCCTGTTTTTTGTTTTGCTCTGCCGTCCTTATTTGTTCTGTCCTTGTGACAGTTCCACGGTGATTCCCTCCCTTCTTCTCTTACGAGCACCGATGCGTTTCTTTTTTTTTTGGTTGCGTATGTTTATCGTCTCCTCTGTGCCATCGATCCTGATGGTGCCGGCCACCTCACCGAGGTATCTGGGTCTCGTACCCCACTCTTGGTGTCGGAGGACAAGTTTGGGCCGGCACTGTGCGGGATGCAGCGTTGCACGACGATAAGAAAAAAAAAACAATCTCTCTCTCCGTGTTTCGTGCGCACTCTTATACACTCGGATACACTCACGCATGTCTGTACTTGTACTTCTGCTGCAGCCCCTAACGATGCATGCACCTCTTGTCCCTCTCCTCCTCCACCGTCTGCGTCCATGACCATCCCTCTTTCTCTCTCTGTTTAGATGTGTGAAGGCGTCTCTCGTCTATCATATTTCAAGTGATGTGTCGCCACTGCTATGGCCTCTGTCTCTCGTAGAAGCATCCGCCAAACATCGAAAACGAAGCGCAGCGAAAGGGAAAAACAACAGCCGTCCTTCCTCCCCCTTTTTTTGTGTGTGTTTGTGTTGCATCCACTTCTGGCTGTCTTGCCATCCGTTGTCGTGATGATCTCTCGGTGTTCGACGCTGACTCGTCTTTGTTTTCTTTCGTTTTCCTGTCTCCCTATCCGCCTTTGAAGGCCATCAACGCAGCGCAAACCACCGCGATGGTGCACTGCGTCACTTGAGCAGCGCAAGAAAGAAGCAACTAAGAGGAGAGTGGCGCGCACACACACACACACACACACACACTCACACAGGGGAAAAGGTGAAGGGGGAGGAGGGAGGACTTTAGGTTAAGCGACACACACACACACAAACACGCACACAGACACACCTACATCCAGAGAGATACGATAGCATTGCTCTAATCCTCTGGCCTCTCTGTCTCTGATGTTGTTCACATGACGAGTGCTATCGGTTTCTCGCTTTCCGTCTTCACGCTCGTGCGTGCATCTCTCACTGCGTGCTGTTTTCAGACGTCGGTGTTGTGATGGTGATCATCATCATCTCTGGCGGAGGTATTCTCTTCGGCAACGCTTTTCTTCTTGGTCGTTTTCTGTGCGGTGCGCCTTCGCTTTTTCCTTTTCCGCTCTTTCACCTTCGATTTTCTCTCTTCCTGTCATTGCCTTCACGCATGCCTCGTTCTCTTGGCGTGCAGACCTCAGAGAGTGAGAGGAGAGGGGTGGGGAGGGGGAGGGAAGAGGGGGCGTGAGAGGCAACGACCACCTACACATGCACTAACAGCCGCCTCTCCTCTTCTTCCCTCCGTCCGCGTTTTCGCCCATCGACGTGCATTTTGTGTCTCTCTGCTTACGGGGACGTGATGGACGCCAGGAGGCCTCTGCTGTCTCACGAGTCCCCCTCTCCCATCCCATCCTCTCTCTCCCCCACTCCATCCCCCTCTAACGACATCTATGCTCAGTGTATTTTATCGGGCTATGGCCGCCTTTTTTTTTCACTATCTCCCTTTCTTCCTCTCTGCCGCATCCAAGAAGGAGCAGGGCCAGTGCATTGACAACACAACGCGCACCCGGAGGCACAGAAAAAGGAAGGGCGCCGTGTCGCCCCCGATCATGGGCCCAAGCGGGCGGGGGCGTACCGTTCCTGTCGCTCAAGAGCCTTCGCACGAAGAGCAAGGAGCGATGCTGGCAAGGTAGCAAGGACCCAGGTGAAGGCGGGTGGGTGGCGGGTGGGGTTGTGCCGAGCTGGTGAGGGATGCTTGTCACTAGGCACGCGCACGCGGCGAGGGGAAATGACGGGCTAGGCGCGCTCGTTTATCTCCTGCTGCTGCCGGCTCTTCGCAACTTCGCTGTCCATCATCTCGAAGAAAACGGTGACAGCGGTGAGCAGACGGGCGTCTGCAGCTGCGCATGCCCTTCCAACCTTCATGCTCGGGATACGCGGCTCTAGTCAAGGATTGCCTTTGTGGTAATCATTACCTACCCTCCCACGCCTGTGTTGCCTCTATCTCGTGCTTCACGCGCTCTCTTTTATCTTTCCGACCTTTTATTCGCGGGTGATATCCCTCTCTCCTCTCACCCACGCACCGACCGCATCCTGCACGCCTTCTGCGCATTTTGAGTTTTGAACCACCGTGGCACCAAAGTGCTGCCCGCTGACCTTTTCATCATCAACCGCCACACGCAGACACTCGCAGGCTTGCTAGCATCACTCAACCCGACCTTGTAACGGAGATCGAATGCGAATACTCATGGCTTGATACCTCCGCAGCCGGTAATCATGACCACTCCATCCACTGCCGCCATCGGTGGTGTTGCCGCTGCCTCACGGTATCACAACCGCTTTGGTGGCGACAACAGCGGCTGCGGAAGAGGTTTTCCGCGTGTGGTGGCATCCACCCGCACCACCGCGTTTCTTTTGGCAGCGACAGCAGCGACTTCGCCGTCTTCGCTGTTGCCGCCGCGGCGACCTGTGTTGGCTGACCAGTGCTCACCTCGTCGGGTCGTGCCATCTGACTATTTTGTAGGCCGTGCTGCCGCAACTCTTTCGCCATCGACGCCGCCACCATTGTCACCTCGGGCCGCTCCATCGGCACGCCATCCTCCTCGCACCTGGCCGAGCCTTTTTTACTTCCGACTTCAGCAAGGACTGGGCACGATTTAGAAGCTACCACAGCGGCGTGGCAGCCCCCACACCCCGGCCGCCGGCCCTGCGAGGGTGCCCGCCACGATAACACGCGGCCACGCACTTGCCACGGAACACACAGCCATCGTCCTCGTGCTCACGACGGGCGACCAGCAGAAGCATCCGTCTCCTGCTCAAGCGGCTCAATCCCGGCTGAAGCGTACAAGCATGCGCCAGCAACTGACACGGGTGCTTGTGGCGCTTGCGTGGCAAACCTGCCGTCGTCTTCGTCGCCATGCCGCTCATTCGCTGGGGCGCCTTGGGAGGCGCATCAGCACAGTGGCGTCTCTGACGCCGTGGCAACGGCAAGGATGCGAACACGACCCATTAACGTCATCGGCAGAGGCGCTCTGGTGGTATCGGGCTCTCTTCGCACGAGAGGCGGTGATGCGCATGATCAGGTGCGTGATGCCCAGCCAAATTGTACCTCTGCTGCAGCGTCTTCTCCTGCGCCGTCCTCCTGTGCCGATTTAGGCAATGCGCAGCCCTGCAGCTGTCAAAGAGCTGGTTGCCCCTCAACGACTGCACGCGAGCAGCAGCAGCAGCAGCAGCTACAGCCATCAGGGCAGCGAGGGCGACAGTCTGTGCTTCTTAGTACAGCTGAAAGCGAGGCGATCGCTATGCGCACCCGCCGCTGTTCACGATCGCGGAGCTCACAGCATGTGGGCAGCGAGAACAACTTTCACGCTGCCACAAGGGAAGATGCAGCACCCGCCTCGACTGCCTTCACGAGGAGAGATCCGGCATTCGCAGTGCCGTCAACCAAGACGCACGTCAACGCTGCACTTCTCGTCGAGCCTTTCCATCGCCTCTCCGCCGCAGCACGACAGGGGACCTCGCCGCTCAGACACGCATCGGTGACATCGTCGCAAGTCCGGCAGCGGAAGTCGCCGTGTGACGTGCCGCCTTCCACGAGAAACGCAGTTGTAATAACTCCTGTGCCGCCACGCAGCGGCTTGCCGCAAGAGGAGTCGGCGCACCGCCTCCTCGAGGCGCTGCCGCTGGCCCCCGATGACGTCCTCGGCTGCGTTTCCACGGGCTCTTCTCCACACGCTGTCCATGCATCTCTCCGCGGTGGCGTAGCTGGGGCCGTAGCGAAGCGTGTCCACGGTGCTGAAATCGCCCATGGTGAGGGCCGGCCGACCGCCTCGGTTGTATCATCTCCATCACAACATTTTTCGCGGACGAGCCCGCTGGCCCTCGCTGGTGCTGTGCCATCGCCGTCCTCGCGTCAGGCATCCCCGTCGGCGGTGCGTGCGCGGCTGACGTACGCGAGCGCGCAGGATGACGGGCACTTTGATCGCCTCTCATCTTGCTTCTGCGCCGAGGAAGCGCAACGGCAGCGGCTGTTTCTCGTCGCGCAGCGCTGCCACCTGATTCAGCGGGAGGAGGCTGCTGCTCGCGAGTGGCTCGCGCTCGATGCGAGTGTGCAGCGACACCACATTGTGTGCGAGGAGCGCGCTGCCTATAGGCTGGCCAAATCGCAACAGGACCATCGCCGCCTCCCAGATGCCTCCGCGTACAGCGTCGTCGGTGCGGACGCGCTTGGCAACGATCTCGCGCGCGCGCGCTCAGCGGAGCGCTCTCCCTCTCCATTGCCCGACGAGGCGCTCCACCTCGCGGCTACGCCACCATCCGGGCAGCGGCGGCGGCGAATGCTCTCCGCGAGCTCGCGTTCCCTGTTATGCCCGGGCACATCTGTGCCAGCGAGCGCCCCTGATGGGGACGACGGGGAGAACCGGCTGGGGGGCTTTTCACTGTCCACCTCGCTGCCTCGCCTTGCTGACCATCGCAATGAGGACAGCGCGCCTCACGGCCAAGCCGCACCCGCCAGCTTCGAGGAAGTGCACCGGTACACCGCGGAGAAGAAGTCTAACTCTGGGGAAAAGGACGAGGCCTTCGGCGACGCGGCCGAGGAAGCGCAAGGGGAACCTAGATCTTCTATGCGGTCCTCCGAGGTAAAGCAGTGGACCACCTTGCCTCCACGGGCTCTGCCACCTTCGTCATCCAGCGAAGGACTCGAAGGCGAGCTGCTTGCCCGTATACGCGACCTCCACAACGAGGAAGAGGATCAGCGCTTCCTGCTCACAGGTGACTGCCCTCCGCCGGACGTGTTCCGACGCTGGGCGGCCCGCTACTTTGAAGACAAGCGAGTATGTTTCTTTTCAGCGGCGTCAGGTGCTGGGCAGTCTTCAGCGCTGAGGGCCGCACTCAGCCCAGAGGCGGCGGAGCGGTGCTGTTCGCGGTCCGATTCGCCCGCGATTGTGCCACCTACTCACGGTGGCGCTGCATTCATTGCGCTTGCACCCAGCGACAGCGCGCTTGCCCGCATTCCCGCTGCAGCTTCACATGATCCATCAAGAAGCCCGCTCCTTTCGGCGACGCCCGAGGGGGAGGCCGAGCAGGCGGACGAGGAATTCCTCAGACGTGCGGGCGCTTCCGCCTCGTGGCACCGACTGTGCAGTGAGCACCGTCGTGCGTGGGCGATGGAGAACTTCCTCGGCAGCGATGATACCTACGCGAACTATCACGATGGGTGGAGCGCAGGGTCGGCACGATCACCGCTTCCGTCTTCACGCGGGCAAAGCGAGTTCAATGCTAGTGGTCGGTGCGCACCCGATCCGCGAATCTTCGGCGCGGGACCGAGCGCAGCTCCTCAAAGTGCCTTTTTACCGCCGTCGCACGCCGCACCATCCTCTTCGGCGCCGCGGACGACTCGCATCGAAGGCGCCGCGACGCGTGCGAAGAGTGACTTGTCGCAGCAGCCCCCAAAGCCGGTGACAACCGACTCTTCGCTGCTCCGCAAGATGGCGTGCCCGACGGAGAAGACATATTCGGCACCGATGGGGAGCGAGAGGGAAGCGTGGCAGGCGCTGATGGACGCGTTCATTGACGGCCTCCTGCAGATCATGGCGCCTGAATAGCCGTTTCCCTCCCTTTCTCAGTGTCTCTGCCACGGGCAGGCTCACGATTCTACTCTCGCTGCGGCCGCGAGGAGCGCGCCAAGCGTGCGGCTGTCGCCTTCAGCGCTCTGATTGCCTGTCACGTAGCCCACGTGCCCATCTTAGACGCGCACTGCTCATCCTCCTCTCATTTTCTTTGTTCTTCCCCCTTTTCCCACGGTTACTAGGCCTCCCCGCTCCTGTCTTCTCACTGCTGCCGTGCCACGTCCGTGCGGGACGTGCGGCTGCACCGGAGCACGTGTACGCGCTTCTCTCTGCCTTGTTTGTTCGCACCTCTGCCGTTATCGCAGCACCACCTTTTTGAATCAACACGAGGTCGGTCCATCGATTGGACCGAAGCACCGAAAGGCATGTTGACGCACAGGCACACATCAAGCTCATAATTCAGCGCGCCTTCTGCTGTTGGTGCCCTGCCTTCCCCGCGCCGCTGGCTCTCTCATAGGAAAAACCACGGCAGTTGGCGCTGACACCCTGAATGGGCAAGAGCTGTACGACAGCAGCACCTGCTGTTCTCGATCTCCTCCTCGGGCAAACTGCCCAGGCTCAGCCACGGTGTCTAGCGGATACGCGAACGGGGGGGGGGGTGTATGCGCGTGCTTTGCAGGCCTGATGGACGGGGACTGCCGCGCCCGCTGTTTACTTGGCGCGAACCCGTTCACGTCGAGTCGGCGCCATCACATACCGCGAAAGCTCGAGCTCACTTGTTGCTCTATCGCCGACGTAACACCATACGCCCGCAACGCCTCCTCACACCTTTTCCTTGTCCTTCTTTGTGCCTCTACGGTCCCCATCCATTGCAGGTGTGAGATCTTGCGCAGCTGTGAGGACAAACATCGGTAGCAGCGCCCCTTTCTTCCGCCACATCCATGAATATACATGCACAGGTGCCTTCTCACATACAGCACACGACAGCACGCCGCTGCTTGCCTTCTTCCTTCCCCTCCACTCTCACGGGACGTGCACCCACCACCCACGACCACAGTGACCATCGCACGCACCACCATCACCGATTCACAGATACGTCTGAGTACACTGTGACCCGAGCAAGCGCGTTCTGACTGGGAGCCCTTCTGTGCGCCTCCTCCCTCGCACGTGCCGCATAGAAACAGCAAGCGTGCTCAGGCCGGCACAGGCATACACAGCCACAGACGTGCTCCCCGACTGCCTTTCATCCCCCTCCCCTCCCCCATACACACACACACACACACACTCGCGCCTCACCTCCTTGGCTCACAGCTGCTCTTCTTCACAGACACGGTCGCCTTGCAGAAATCAAGGTTTCGCCTTTCTCAATCTTTTTTTTCGTTTACATTCTTGCGGAGGTTTTGTTTTTGCCTGCCGCTATTTCAACTGTCTCCGCGCTTGCCTCCCTGTGCGCGTGCGCGCGTAATAGTGATTCGGTGTTGTCCTCGGACTTCTTCACGGGTGCTGGAAGAGCAGGGGGTGTGGTGGTGGTCCCGTCACGGCCATGCTCGTGTCACGCGGTTTCTTGGCGTTGCGTGACGTACAGTCCATGCGTCATCATTGCTCGCGGCCCGCGCTGTATGGAACGGGTCTTCGGCGGCTCAGTTTTGGCTTAGGTGCGAGCCCCACAGGGGTGGCCGCGACGACACTGCGTGCCGCATGCCCTTGCGTGAGCGCGCGTCGCTGCATGCACGCCTCATGCCCAAGTCTTGACGGGGTTGCCGGCCGGGGCAGGTCGATGGCTGTCGCTGATGCACTGATCTCCCGGTGGAGTCGGCGCAGCGGTGCGTCTTTGACATGGCCGTCTCATCTGCCGAGCGGCAACGGCGGCGAGCCGGCCTCCTCTTTCACCGCCGAAGCCGTTGTGGGTGTGTCATCTAGTGCCACGGATGCCGGTCGCCACGCCGCAGATGGACGGACCACTTCGCTGCAGCCCGTCTCCAACGCGTCTGCGGCGCCGCCGTCCATCGAGGAATTGTTTGCCGAAGTGGACGAGGATGACACGGACACCTCCGCTGCCGCTGCTGCTGCAGGCTTCCTCGACGAGGAGAAGGAGCCTGAGGGGCTGAAGGATGGCCGGCGCCATGGCGCCGGCCTGCTTCCGCGGAGAGACTCTTCCACTTTCGTAGCTTCCGCCTCGCCGGAGGTGACGAGGTTCGACGACACCGGTAAAGCTGCTCGCTCACCTCGCACATCTGCGAGTGCGACGGTGGAAGCTTCTCTTCTGGAGGCTCTGCTTCAAGAGCAACTCTCTCAGGACCTGAACGTCAGCGTGGATGACACGGCCGAGGAGGACTCGGACGGGCTGGACGAGGTGGTACCAGGGGCAGCCGACGCACACGCAATCATCAACGCATCCTGTGCGCCCCCTCAGGGGCAGTACCGTTCCCCTGACCTGCGGCGGGCCGCACATATGGAGACAGCAGGCGGTGACGCCGACGGCGAGGCGGACGTCAAGGTAGACTCCATCGAGGACGCTGTGGATGACGAAGAGTCCATGGAGTCGGTGCTGGAAGAGGAGGCGGAGCGCATGTATCGCGCTGCCTTGACAGACATGGCGAATGGTCAGGACACCGCTGCCCAAGGTGAGGCGAGGCACGGAGTATTCGGCGACTACACGTTCTTCTCGAAGGAGGCGGTGGCCTCTGCGGCAGAGACTCTGTCGATGAGTGAAAGCGCCGACGCTGCCGGTGCGACTTCAGCGTTTGCCTTCTCTGACGGCATTGCCGATGGTGCCTCAACGACCGCCGTGGAGTTCGACGATGACGCGGCGCGGCAGGCGGAGATGGAGTCTGTGGGCGATGTCATGGCGACCTCAGGCGCTGCTGCCGTTGCAGCTGGGAAAGCGCGAAAGGGTTAGCAAGGGGGCGACAGGCGGTGATGGCGTTGTGACAGGATAGAAGGCGCAAGGTAGAGGCGAGTTGTTAGCCCTTTATACACGTAGAGTAGGACGATGCAAGGACGCACACTGTCAGCCGCTCACGAATCGGCCAGCAGCGACGGTCTGCTCAGCCACTCCTTTGTTATCCACTTGGCTGCTCGCACCTACCCAAGCGACAGAGAGGTGAGGCGAGAATGCTGCTGCCTCCCAGTGCCACCGCTGCGTTTCAGATACACAGGTGGCTAAGCTCTTCATCGACGGCGCCCTTGTGCTGCTCTCGGTTTTTTTTTCATCTTGTTTTCTTCTCCTTGATGATGCCGGCCGCCTCACCGCCGTATCACACAGGGCTCAGCTCCCCCTCTCCGACTCCTTGTGAGGAAGCCAAGTGGCTTTCACCGCCTGCTCTCGGGCACGGCTGGCGGAGTTTCGGTGTCGGCGGAGAGGTTTGGGCTGGCGCTATGCCGGAGAGACTTGCAGCCATGATCCCGACCATACTCGCTCACGGCGGATCTTGTCATGAGCTGAACGAGCATGCACACCGGCCAACGGTTGCTCTACTTTTTGCCGCGTTGCGGCGATGCCGAGCGTGATCCAGGGCCTCACCTTTCGCTGTATGGAGTGAAGGAACGGTTGGCTGAGGGGCACCAAACGGTGTTCGTAGGCGTGCCTCCTCGGCTACTGCATGCTACATGTGCTTGGTGTGGCAGGAGGAAAGGAGCACGGTGACGGCGTGCGAGAAATGCCTTCTGTGCGCCGGCACATGCTTCTCCGCGGGGCCCTTCCGCTTGACACACCCACTCCTGCCCAGGGGCCTGCGCTCTGAGGAGAGGGCGGAGTGCCCCTGCCGCCACAGACTCATGGCATCGCTCCACCTGTCGCTGCAGGTGCGGGCACGACTCCCCGACAGCGACACCGTGCTTAAGCAGATCCCGTCATGCAAAAATGCGAGCACTGTGCGCACGCGCTGTCAGGCAGAGCTGGCATGGTGCATCGCATCCGGGCAAGGCATCAAGAGGGGCGCAGAGCAGGATTGCTCCACGGACAAGGCGTGAAACGATGCACACGAGTCAGCTCCATAGTGCGTGCGCGCGAAGCATGCAGCATCTCCTGCATCTGACCGGCGCGGGCTGATGAGGCGTAGATGCCTGAGGCATGGCGAAAGCACCCTCGAGCTCTACCACCGGGTCCTCCAGACTCCCACGTGCAGATCCTCCACACCATATTATGGGATACCGCCGCTTGACGCGACTGAGAGGGCGAAGCACTGCACACAGGCAGGGGGGAGCCCTGGCCCCGAGGCTGGCGGACTTGGTCTCTGCGCTCATCCGGCATGCACCCGGGCCACCCCCTGTTGCCCGCACGGCAGACGCCACCGCCTCGGCTCTAGACGACGACCCTGGACGTTGCTCGCTTTGGATTGGAGCATGCAGCCCACACGAGTCTCCGTGTGTAGCCGATCGCGCCGCACGCATGCAAGGAAGGGACGAGGAAGGCGAGGGAGGCCCCGCTAGGCGCACGGCTTCGATCCGACGGCAGACGGCTCGCCCCAGACGACGAGGGATGCATCCCGCAGCGCAGCAGGCGCAGGTGCGCTCTGGCCGTGGTGTATGTGTATGCTTTTGTTGGCTTGTTTGCAGTAGAATGGACACGCTGAAACATACCCCCCAAAAATGCTTTCCATCAGTCAGCCCGTTCTCTGTTATCTGCCCTCGCTACATCCAGCAGCGGGTGGTTTGGCTGTGCTCCATGTGTCTGCCTGAGTACCTTTTACTTTTTTTCTGGTTTCGCACACCTGTTCTTGTTTGAATTTCTTCTCGACAGAGTTGCCGATCGTTGCACATTGTTATAGCGATCCAGGTTTGCGCGTGCTCGCGTGTGTGGGTATTTGCCTCTGGGCACATGTGAAAAAGAACGGATGCGCTGTGAGGCGCGTCGCCGGAAGATCCCCATCGTGCTGGCAAGAGGCAGGTGCGGTATTCCTGTACTCTCCGGCACATTACCCGGTGCGGCGGAAGCGAGGCAGAGACCTTGTTGCGGTCGAGCGCTTCTTGCATCTTTCCTTGCGTGCCTTCCGTTTTTGTGTGTCGAGTCTTGCCCTTCCCCACCCAACCACCCCTTTTCCTTTCCGGCCTCCTTCTTTCTCGCGTCCGCCATCACCAGCCATCACTGTACCTCATGCGGACAAGTTGCCCACCATTCACACCCACGAACTGTCGTCTCCATACCGCCGCCTTGCCCTCTTCTCGCACGCTATAGTCTTTTCTTTGCCGCCTCTTGTGAGCTCTATCTATTTTGCCTGTGTTGGTTGTCGTCTCCCGTTCTCGGGGTGCGCGGTTGGGCTGGTTGTTTCTTTTAGTGCGGCACCAGCACGCATACTCCACGCACTGTACTTTCTGCTGGAAGAGTTCAGGTGATCTTGTCCGTTCTCGCTGCATGCATACCCCTTCATCTTCGTGTCTCTCTACTCTCTGGTACTCTTGTTGCCGTGCCGGGCGGCTCTACTGTGTTCGCTTTACTTTTTCTGTGACCTTTTCTTCAGCGAACTTGCTGCGTCGATACAAGCACCATCGATACACAGTTTCCTGCGGCATGCACACGTCTACTCCGTCTGCCTTTCTCTGTGTTTGCCGTGCTTTTTTCGCTTGCTGCTTCCTGCTCGGTGAACCGTTTTCGTCTTTCCCCCCGTTCTTTCTTCTCTGTCGCTGTGCGCGGCTTCTCTCTCGACGGCTTCACTGAGTGACGCACAGCGGTGTTGTCGCACTACCAATCCTTTCGGAGATGCTTCTGAGTGCACAGGGAAGGTCCTCGCGGCTGCTCGGTGCTTTTCGCGGCTTTCCTTTCACTAGCGCAGCGCTTCCTGTGGCAGCCAGGCGCTGCCCAGCTCGAGCCCACCATTGGAGTAAGCGAAGCCCCTTGTCATCCTGGAATGCCTTGAGAGGCACCCGGGGCACACAATGTGTTGTGCTACCGACAGGACGGCGCTGGGCCACCGGCTGCGAAACCGCTGCTTTCGAACCGAACAGAGGTCCGACGCTGGTGTCCAGGCGCACTGTCCACTCGGCTGCAGCCTCTGCTGCGAAGCCGGCGAACGAAGCTGACGGCACTGCGGTTGTGGAGACTGTGAGCGCATCACCTGCGACTACTTTGCAACCCGGCGAGAGTGCAACCGCACGAACCGCGACGGCGGCTGCCACTGGTGCAGCGGCTGCTGCTGAGTCGCAGAACACGGACGCAACAGGTGATCAACCGTCTTCGAAGAGCACCACCGCTGCAGCGACCGCAACGGAGACGACGCCAGCAGGCCAGGTAGGTATGTGGCGGCGTGTCTGGCGCGCCTTCAAGAGCGAGGGCACGGACTTCTCCATCTTCTACCTGCCCTTCTATGGTGGCACATTTATGCTCTTCTACTTTGCATTCGCGGCGGGGCTGATGCGCAAGGAGGCAATCCTCGACTGCGTGCTCTCCTGGATGGGCGACAGGGTCGACCGCGCCAAGCTGCACGCCCGCATCGCCGCGTGGAATTCTTGGGCCAACCTGGGCTTCGCCATCGCCATCAACGAGTTGGTCGAGGTTGTACGCCTCCCTGTGGTGTTTGTCCTCTACTATGTCATGAGGCCGCACTCGAATCACTTTGCGCGCTGGCTTGCCGACCTCGCCCGTCGCTTGCGGCGTGGTAAGTGGACTGAAGGCGCGGCGAAGGTCTAGCGGAGCGGGAGACGAAAGCCGAGTTGCATGCGGCTGGCTTGGCCTGTGCCTCGTCACTACCAAGTCTGCGCATCGCTATTCTGACTTGCCGACAGTCACACGTACCGCACGAAAAACAGCGCAAACTCATGCAGGCGAAAGGGAATGGGCGCAATGATGGTCCGACGGGGGGCGCGGCAGCTGCTGCGTCGCTCTCTCTGCATAGGATCCGTTAAGAGGATAGCTCGAACGTGCAAGCACAGCGCAGGCGCCTTTCGCTACCCACATGTGGCGTGCAGGGCTGCAATGCGAAGGGTTGCTTTCCTCCTTGCCAAACCTTGCTCACATGGCTTGGGCTGCGTGCACTGGGCGGTGATGATGCTGGCGCTCGACCATGCTGAGCTGGTCGTGACGACATCGTTTTCGCACACTATCGTCAGCCCTCCCCCCTCCCGACTGCTGCCCTCTATCTTTCCTCTCCTTTCTTCTCTGCTGTTGCAATGCGCAGTGGCGTTGTTTCGTGCTTCTTTTCCTCGCCGCGGCTGAGTGTCTCACTTTCTCTCTCTCCGCATTTCTTGCCATCCAACGCGCAAGCGCTCAGCGATATCGATACACCCCGCCGCAGCTGCGCACGCCTCTTCCTCGTGCTTGCTACTGCGCTGTACGCAGAGAGTTTCCTTCTATGTTGCTGGGGCAGAACACGCCCCCTTTTTGCCCCCGCCCAACGGCTTTTACGCATCCCTCTTGTGTTCTTCCTATCAGGGATGCTTTCTCGCATTCTCGGCGCGCACTGGCGCGGTGGCGCGGCGGCAGCATGCGCCTCCGCACGATGCAGCGCCGCATCACCAGCGATCCGCTTGGGTAGGCTGAACGCGTGTGGCCTTCCAGGTAGCCTGGCCGGTAGCATCAGCGACAGCCGCAGCAGTTTCGCCCAAGGCGTTGCGGCAGCCCCTGCCTTCCTGGTCAACTCGAAGCGGTTCGTTCAGTTCGAGCAGACGAGCGAGACGTTGCTCGGCATCAACAAGAGCAAGCGTGCGATGCACAACCGGTGGGTAGCGAAGAGCACGAAGGAGTACATGAGCGAGGCCGACTTGAAGGTCTCCAAGGGGAACAGCCTCCTCTTCGGTGCGCGCGAGCGTCGGCGCGAGGGCATGGAAAAGCGGAAGGAGCGCTTTCGCGAGGTGGCAGAGGAGACGGACCGCACGTTTGAGCTGGAGCTGGAGAGGATGCGGGATGACAAGGATCGACGGTGGAAGAAGGGCTTCAACTTCTTTAAGCGACAAGGAAAGGCGTTTACGCTGCTCTACATCGTTGCGTACGTCGCACCCTTGGCGATTCTCTACGTCGGCTTCGCCAGCGGACTGCTGCCGAAAGATGCCGTCTTCGAGTTTCTCTTCTTCTTCTTGCAGACCTTCATGGATCGCGACATGTTTTTCGAGCGCGTCGAGGCATGGGATACGTACTCGAACTTCGGCTTCGCGTTTGTCGTGAACGAGACGCTTGAGTTCTTGCGCTTCCCGCTGGTGATGTTCTTCTTCTACCAGGCACGCCCGTTCCTGACGGGGGTGAACCAGCGCGTGAAGGCGTCCATCTTCCGCTTCAACGCGGCGGAGTCGTAGAGAGGCGTTTCGCTTTAACGCTCTGCACGTGTGTGCACCAGCAATCCCCGCGTGTCTGTGCGTTGGGGTATGGCTTGTGTGTGTGTGTGTGTGTGTTTGTGTTTTTTGGTGCGTGCGTGACGTTGCGCGGCGGCTGCCGCAGCCGACTTTTTTTTTTTTTTGCGGTCTCGCTCGCTGTGCTTTCGATGGACGCCTTTGTGTGGCGCTTCCTTCACATGCCTCCTTTTGTTTGTTTGTTTTCTCCCCTCCCTCTCCCTCTCTCTTGACGTGTGTCTTCGCCCGCCTACTGCGTAAGTTTGTCTGTTTGCCTGCGCATCCGCGTGCCTACGCATGAGAGCGTACCCCCCCCTCCCCCCTTCCTCCACGGGGTGGCCCTGCATCGGCTGCGCAGACGTGTTTAACGGACGCGTGTGCACGCTCGCTCAGTTGCGTGTAGGGCGTTTCCCTTTACCCTATCTGTCCAACATTGGACTCGGCGTCAGAGAACGAACAAGGGTGTGCGCGCATGCCGCGCGACCACGCAGGTTACGCTCTTCATACACATGTTGCTGCTTGTGGTTTTGTATTTGCCACCCGCTGCCTCTGCGCGGTCGCACCCTTTCCATCCCCTTATGTTGTCTCTCCCGCCTCTCTCGCTCTCACGCTGGCGAGGGAAGGAAAGCGCACACACGCACGCGTGCGCAATCGCGTGGTGTGCCCGCGCGCTTCTGACTCTATCACCTCTCTCTTTCTATCTCTTACGCTTCACGTCTCTGCTGCACTCTCGATTCTACCTGCACCCCGTCTGTTTCTTGTTTTCCATATGCTACACGCGCGCGCACAAGTGCGCACACGCAACCGCGTCGCACACCAAGCGCCCCCCCCCCCCCCCACTGTACAGAATCGGTGAGGGACGGTACACGTAGCATCACGCCCCTTCTTTTTTTTTAAGCTGCTCAGTTATCGATTAGCCTTCAACCTTCCTCGTAAGGGACCTGGACTCGCAGGAAGAGCGAGAGCGAGACTGACGAAGAGGCGTGCGCTGACGCGTGTGTGGCAGACCCCATTCTGCTCCTTCTCCACGACACCGTCCCTCAGCGTTTTCCTTGCCTGACGAAGGCTGAGGCACACCACCGGCGAATTTCCGTCCGTTTTTCTTTTTCACAGCCTTCTGTTGCTTCCGCGACAAGGCCGCGCGTGCGAGAGCCGATAAGCGCATGCGCGCGTCTGCGCTCTTAGACCGACCCGCACGCGAGCATCCACACGGGCGACGCCTCGTCGTTCCTTTTTTTCTTTTCCTCCCTTTCCGGGCATAAGGCGGCAACATGTATAGGCAGCAGCGTGCGCAACAGTTGCGGGGCGGCCGCGGGTACCCGACGGAGGTGGCCGGGCGGGATCGTGTGAAGTTCTTCCGTCGCCCCGTCGAACCCGAAAACACCGTTCTGGAGAACGCCAACAACAACGCAAACACAGCCACCTGTGCGGACGCGATGCAGGCGCAGTTTGCCGCCAGCTGCCCCTCCTTTTCGATGCCGTCCAATGCGGCCGCGTTTGCGTCATCTGTGCCCCACGGTGGGGCGGGCGGGCGCACCAGCCACCGGCCCTCCTCCGCCCTCGGCTGGCGTCCACGCCACGCCAACTCCTCCAGCCGGATGGGCGGCAACGGTCTTGCTCGCAGAGGCGGTGCTGGCCTGCGAGGGGCAAAGCCGCATCACCTTCCGAGTCTTGAGAGAGGCGACGCGGCAGACATCGTCAGCAGCGGGGGCGAAGCCCAGCAGGATGGACGTGCTGTGGCGTCGGTGCAGACTATGTATCGCGACAACGAAGCACAGACAGATCCGTACTCGCCCGACTACGTCATTCCAGAGGGAGCCCCCACGCCGGAGATTCTGGGTCTTCAGAGCCTCACATACCAGAATGGCGGGCTTCCGTCGGGAAGGAAGGCGTGGAGCTCATCCAGCGACTGCGCCGCCGCCGTGACGTCGAGGCGTCACTGCCAACCGGGACGGATGCGGCCTCCATCGAGGCCAGGTACACTGCTCTGCACGAGCTGGAGGAAAAGGAGTGGGCCGAGCGCGAGGACCATGTCGCGCAGCTACAGCAGCGGCGACTAGACCGGCTGAGGGAGTCGTTGTTGGCGCGCGAGGCGGCCTGCGAGGATGCCAACCGGAGGCGTCTGGAGCAGATCAAATCGCAGTACCTCGAATCCCTAGGCGGAAAACTGACGTCGCTTGAGATGCGCCGTATGGCAGCAAGCAAGCGCGGCATCGACAAGATGGCGCAACTGCAGGCATTGGGGACCGGTGGCGCAGCGGGCCAAACCGCAGAGGCAGGGGCGCCCCTTGGCATTCCTTCAGCAGCGGCTTCTATGAAGAGTTCCACCGCCACCTCGAAGAGCGGCAGAGCCAAGCCATCCATTGCGACCTACTCGCGCTACGGCACGGATGGTGCGCCTCCGCAGATCGAGCAGAGCGACATCACTGGCGGCTCTAGCATTGACGCTCGCCTCCGCGCGGCCAGGCAAGCATTCAACTACGATATTCGGCCGCAGCTGCTGGCGGACCCGGCGGGGGCAGAGGCGGTCGATGCCGAGCGTGGCGCCCGAGTCGATCGGGTCTCACCGAAGACGTTTGTGGTGCCGGAGAACGAGGCGGTGCAGCGTCTGCCAACGCTGTATCAGCGCCGTGAGCAGGAGCGAGTCCTGCACTCGCTCGAGTACGCCTACAACAAGCTGCACCCCTCCGAGAATGCTGAGGGTGGCAAGGCATGCGAGATGACGGCGCAGCGGGTGCTGGAGCTGTACAGGGCCACGCCGAAGCTGCAGCGGCCAGAGACACCGGTGCTGAGGCTGGACGGTGATGAGCAAGAGGAGGAGCAAGACGCCTGCATCCTCCTTCAACGCCTGCTGCGCGGCCGTGCGGTGCAGAACGACTTCTTCGACGGCCGTGAACGTTGCCGCGGACTCATTGAAGAGCTGCAGGCTGCTTCTACAGCTCAGACGGCGGAGCAGCTGGCGGCGGCGAAGCGAAAGGAGGAATTGCTGGCAGCGGAGCGGGAGGCGGAGGCGCAGCACATCGTGGGCAGCGCGCTCGGCGCCATTGTGCACGACACACTCGGGTTCCTGTCTCAAGAGCTGGGTCGCCAGCAGGACATGGCGGCACTGCGACGGCTGCAGGAAGAGGCCGAGGTCGTGCGTGCGACTCGCGAGGCGGCCGAGCGTGCCCGTCGCGCGGAGGTGCGCCAGCAGCGTGACCGCAACGAGGTCGCCTACGCGGCGTACATGCGTGCCACCGACACGACGGTGCAGTGCTTCCTTGGCGATGTTACGCGGTCTGCGGTGGAGGAGACGGCGATGGCTGTGGCGGTGGAGGCAGAACGGGCTCGCCAAGCCGCCCACGCCTCACCACGGCATCCTGCGACCGAGGAGGCAGAGGACGTTGTGTGCGACATGCTGGACGGGTTCGTCATTCCAGCGATTGTGGATGCCATTGGATTGCAGGGACGCGAGCTGGAGAAGAAGGCGGTAGCAGGCGCGGCGCTGGATGCTGCCCACACCTTGAGTAAGGCATGCGGCAGACCACCCACTTGACATGACGTCTGCTGCAGCGGCTGCCGGCCTCCCACTTGTACAGAAGCGACGTTGTTCTGTTCGTCTGCTTCTGCATCTTATTCGCTGCTGCCTCCCTCACGTCATCCCCAGTGTCCATGTGCGCGGGCGGATGTCGGTGCTGGAGGTGGACTCCACCTCCTCCCCCACCCGCGCTGGCTTTGCGGCCCTGCGTCCGTTCGCGTGTGCGTGTGCGAGTCGGCGCGCCACCAACTTGCGATGTACGCTAGCATTTCCGCATGCATGCATATCTCGGTCCCCCGCGCTTGTCTTAGAAGGATGTACATACGTAAACCTATTGGTCCCTCTTTTTGTTTTCTTCTTCCGTCTTGCTGGGATGCGTGCGTGTGCGCGTGTGTGGGAACATCTCGCTGCCTTCCCCTCGTTCTCTCCCCATCTCTGGCTGTGCATGCGCGCATGCGCTGGAAGGCATTCGTCTCATATTTTGTGTTGTTTGGGGACTCGGCGTTAAAGGGCGAAGAGACAGGGAGAGCGCGCGCGCCTCTCTCGGCGAGTACGTGTGGTGGGGAGCGATCAGACTCTTTGCGGATCGGCTGCACTCATCCTGCGCACTCGCCTATTGGTGTTGTGACTGTTGTTCAATGGAACCCCTAAGCGTGGGCGTGCGTATGTGTGTGTGTGTGTGTGTGCTTCACTGCATCGCTGTGAGTGCGATGCTCTTGCCCAGCTTCCCTCTCCTTCTCCACTTGAGTGCCTCGATGCTGTGGCCTCTTCTTCTTTTCGGTTTCGTTTTCGCCTTTGCTCGATGTTATGCTTCGCCCTCCTCGATCTTTTTCCCATCGGTTCTCCGTCTTGGTATGTGTGCATTCGACTGTGACATCTCTCCATCCCGCCCGACCGCGTCCACCAGCTGCGCAGAACATTACAAGACGAACCAAGCACAGCGCGTTTCATGTGTGTGATGACGGCTTTTCACACCCGCGGTTGAGTGCCCATAGTGCAGGAGGCCTTCCTCGCGGTCGAACTCCTCACCTGCTGTGTGCGGCCCCCTTTCGGAAGCGCGCGCTGTAACGTGTTGCTGAGGGTGCGCGTGGCTGAGCATATCGACTACTGCTCCGGATGACCGCAGGCAAGACGGCTGCCTTTCACTTTTAGGCAACACGGCACACGCTAGCCCACACCTTCTTCTCTCCTCGCTCTTGTTCTTGCTCCATCACGGGACACTGAGCAACCCGTGTCCCTTTTTCTTCATGCTTCTTCGGTCTCGTCTCACATGCCTCTTCCTCGCCCCCCCCCCCTCTCGCATCTTCGCACTTTACCACCACCACGCCATCGCTACACCAGCAGCAACCGCGTCCCTCGGTTCGCGCTCTTGCAGGCAAGTGTGTCGGACCTGCACGGTAGAGCGCAGCCGAGCCTTTACAGG
Organism: Leishmania aethiopica; assembly: GCA_003992445.1. NCBI lineage: Eukaryota > Euglenozoa > Kinetoplastea > Trypanosomatida > Trypanosomatidae > Leishmania > Leishmania aethiopica. Next base: position 925,980 of record RZOE01000012.1, read on the forward strand.
TGAGCACGGACACACAAGCCGGCACCACGCATATTTGTCCAGCGTGGCACATGTGTGCACCCTCCTCCTCCCCCCTCTCTCTCTGCCCTTCCCGTTGTCTCTCGTTCATCAACCGTGAAAATGGCAGATTCCTTTGTGCCTCGGTTCCAGCTGAACACATCGCGCAGCTCCGCCCACAGTGGCGATGGGTTCGCTTCGCGGCTCGACCGCACTGCCGCCCCCTACGCGGCCTCTGCGCGGCACAGCGTGAACAAAGGCGGCGGCGCATATGATGATAGCGGCCGCCGGTACCCCCTCTTCAGCGCACTGAGTAGCAACAACAACACATTCTTGACGAACAACACGCCTGGCAGTGACTGGCTGAGGGATAGCTACGCCGGCGGCCGAGACGCTGGCATTGCCGCCGAACCGCTCTCGCCGACCCCACGCGTGAGCGAGGCGGCTATTGGCCTTGGTGGCGGTTGGGATGGCGTGCGCCAGCGCTACGCAGATCCGCAGCTCGGCGGTAGCGATGACTACGTTGGCCACGGCGAGGGCAGTGGCAGCGGAGGCAGAGGTGTTCCTGGGCCGTCTGCTACTCGCCCACTCTTCACTTCCTCCAGCGCCTCGCTTCCACGAGACAGGAATGCCATAGCAGGTAACAGCGGCCGCGTCACGTGGACGGGCAGCGCAGGCGTGACCGGAGGCGAGGAGACAGCAGCATGTTGCTCCAGCTATTGGCCACGGTCCGCTGGCACCAGCAGCACATGTGGCCCTAGTCGCTGGGGGCAGCGCTCGAGTGACCCTGCGTCGTTGTCAACGGCGCGCCCCGCCTTCACCAGCACGTTCGTTGGCACCTCGTCTGGCGCTCTGTCATCCAGCAGGCAGGGCTACGCCGGCGGCGGCGTTGGCTTCTCGGATGCCGATTGGCGAGGAGCAAGGGCGACAGCAGACGGTGCCTTCGACTGGGGCGCTGATGTTCGAGGCGGAGGCGCAGCTGGCCTGGTGAACAGTCGCTCCCGAGCGCGTGTCGACCGCTGGACCGACGAGGAGTCGTGCAGAGTAGCGAGGCGCAAGGAGATGTCGATCCGGAATGATGCGCCGACGATGGCGACCGACTCGTCCTCGATCTTGCCTGAGGAGCGACCGCGATCACAGCGGCATCGACGCCACCGAAGCCACCAACGCGGGTCTCGTCATGGGCGTAGCGGCGGCAGTGGCGGAGTGAACAGCAACGGCAGCCGCCATGACAGAGCGCACGATGACGACGATGACGACTCCGATGGCAAGCGGGACGGTGCTGAGGACGATTCTCTGTCGTTTGCGGAGGCTATCGTTAGCGCCATGGATGCGCAGCCCGTTGTCCCGCCAGAGCTTCTCCGAAATTTGCAGGAGCCACCGTTCATATGGAATCGACACCCCAGTCACGGCATCGTCCTGTGCCTCCTGCAGCATCGCGGCATCTACCTCCCACGTTATCGCGAGCTGGTGGATTACCACATGGCGGAGCTGTTCTTGCACTACCTCGATCTTTGCCGCGAAGGGGCGTTCTTCATCCACTACTCCGCCGGCAAGTGGCCCAAAGAGCGCTTTTTCCGCATTCGCATGCTGCCGGTAAATCGTCTTGAGGCGGAAACGGAGCCGGTGCCGCACCTGGTCATCACCCTCCACGAAAGCGGCGTTGACATTCTCGACGCTATTCCGCTCGATGAACTCGTCGGCGTCACGGCCACGCCGCAGACCGCGTGCTTCCTGCCATTTCTCGAGTCGCCCAAGACGATCATCGGCTGCCGTGAGGGCCGCGGCCACCGCGCCCGCTTGCCCGTGGACGGCGCCTTCAGTCTCTGGTTCTACGACGTGGCGCAACACAAGCCTCGCAGCGTGGACATCTTGACGTGCGATGCGAAGGTGTTCGACATCTGGACAAAGACCTTCCGAGGACTGGTGAGTGTGAACAGCTCCTCTATTGTACAGGTGGCATTGACGCCGCAGGGGGAGTCCGTGGAGTTGGCGGAGCTGACGCGGGCGGCTCAACAGCAGGGAGAGGTGGAGCACGGCGAGCAGCGTGGGAGGTTCTCCTCTTCGTAGAAGGCGGCCGCGGCGAGGTGGTGTTGGTGCGAGGGAGCGCAACACAAGGGGTGCGACGAGCAGAGGGGTGGAGAGAAGTGTGTGTCTCTCATGGTCCCTGCATGTGTGCCCCTCCCTCTCCCGTCCGACTGCGCCTTTTTTTTATTTCTTGTCGATTGCCGCGGCGCCAGCTTGCACGTGGGCGTAGACGGATCCCTTGCGCGTCGGCCTCGCTTCACCGCTTTTCAACGAAAACGAAAACCAGAAGGAGGGCGGCGATGTCTCTGTCTCCCCGTGTGCGCTCGTGCGGCTTACCAGCCTCTCACGCACTCTGTGCGTGTCTGCGCCGACGCTCAGACACGCGCGCACGGGAAGGAAGCATGCCTGTCCATGACCAGTTACTCACATGGGCTACTTGCGTGTGCACTCGTCTCTTTTCGCTTGCCTATCATCCGACGCTCGTCACGCCCCGTCTACCTGTGTCTCTTGCCGGTGTGTAGTGGCACAGCCACCTGCACGTCTTCTTCCTCTTATTCTGCTCCCCGTTGCCAGCCTGCCCCTTTTCTGGTTCCTGCAGCACACAGACACACACACACGCACACATATATATATATATATATCCAAGAAGAGGGTGTGCGTAGGGCTTTGTGCTCGTGCTCGCATCGCCATCATCATGAACACTCGCCGTAAGATGATTCAGGCGAAGCCTGATGTCCCGTCGACGCACTGGCATCTGATGAACGAGGACTTTTATCCCCTCTTCGAGGTAGACAAGCGGCAGCATGTGGAGTACTGGTACAACATGGCCGCCACGGGTGTGCAACGTGACATCTTTCGCCGAATCTGCAACGCCATTTATCGGCAAGATCCCGCCACCCCAGACCCGACCTTCAGCGTCGCCTTCACTGAGACCGTCGAGCTGGAACAGGTGAGCCTTCTCCTAAAGAACTACGGGGTCGTACTTTCTGACAATGTTGGCAAGCCAAAGACGCGTGTGTGGCTGCTGCACTGCGGCAAGTCCGCCCGCGACCGAAGCGAGTTTCGCTCCGTCTTCACTGGCTGCCAGACCACCTACGAGCGACACAGCGTCATGCATACGGACTACGTAGCCCCAGATCCCGCCAGCTACCCGGACGATCGCACGCATTTCGTGCGGTCCGTTGACTGGACTAGTCTGAAGACGCGGGAGGCGATGCTAACGCTAGAGGCGCAGCGCCGTGCGAACGGGGGGGTCATGAGAAGTCAGCTGGACAAGCTTTCCCCCACTATCGCCGACGAGCAGCGCCGCATGAACGGCGATGGCAAGCCAATGCAGCGCACTACCAAGCCCAAGAACCAGTTTGACGGGGTAAACGCCTTGTCGTCTCTGGGCTTTGACGGGGTGCCTGCGGAGGAGGCGGTGGCGCAGCTAAAGGCGAAGCAGAACGCGCACCGGGAGGCTGAGTGGTACTACGTGGACAAGGATGGCAGCACCGTCTACAAGGCACGTCCCAACAAGGGCCCGGCTGTTGCCGCCGTTGCTAGCAGGCCTGAGAGGGGTGAGGGCGGTATTCTTGCCTCCGTCACCTCAGAGCCGATGACGCGGTGGGTGAACAAGACGTGCTTTTAGGCAGATATGTGCTGCTGCTGCTGATCGCCTGATTGACTGTGCGCATCTGTGTGTGCGTGCGCCCTGTGCTTTGGGTGCGCTGCCGTGCGATGTAATGTATTACGGATGCCCCTTGTTCTCTTCAGCCCTGTTGTGTCCTCTCTTGCATTTTCTTCGCGCTGTTAGAGGTGAGCGACATTCTTTGGCGTTTGGAGGTGGGCACCTGAGCCGTCCACTCGCGCGGTGCGTGTATCTTGTAACTGCCCCAACGATCATCACGTCCCCGCCTTTGCCATGTACACCCGAATGCTCACTGAACGATGAAGACGGGCGGATAATGCATCTCATGCTGATGCGACGGCCACCGCTGCTCTCCTGCACTGGCATACCTGGCACCACGTGAAGTCGGATGCGTATCTACTGGAACGCAGAAGCAAGGACCACCACACCCTCCATCACGGTGAGGCGGCGGCTTTCTCTTGCCGTTGTTTCTGCCCTGGCCTCACCGGTGCCTTCTCCGTCCTCGCCGGTGCTTGTGCTACCCCACGGCTGCACTTAACGCTGCTTCTCATGTCCCTCCTTCCCACGGCCTTTGCCTTGCCTCCTCGCACATCGCACATGCAACCGTACATCCCCTCACAGCACCACACCGTTTCGACGCCGAGCCGTGTTCGGGCGCACTTTCCTCCACGTCGCCGTGACCCCGTTGCTCACGTTCTCTCTCGCTCCCACTGTGGCACTCACAGGTGGTGCCTTCCTTTCGGTTATCCCTGCGGCCCATATACCGCCGCAACACCCTCTCACTCGCCGTCACGCCGGATCTTCTCAGAGAGCGGCGTTATTTTCTCTGTCGCGGGACCAGGGACGGGCGCAAGATCGCTGGGCTCCCCTCCTTGTTGTGGCGTGCTTCTCTTTCCCGCTTCTAGCCTACCTAAGCGATGGAGGGCATCATCCAGTACAGGCTGCTGGGCAACCACCCAGCCGCCTCGGGCCGCTATCTCACCGTCGGCTTCCCCGGCGAGACCACCACCACGGACAAGATACTGGACCAGGTCATTCAAGAGCACCGCATCAACACCAGTCGCTACAAGCTGGAGGTGTGCCGACTTGTACCCAGTCGTGATGCCCCGGCATCCGCGCCGGTTCCGGCGCCGCCTCCTCCAGAGAGCAGCGTTAGCGCCTTCTCATGGTCAGGCGCGGCGGCGGGGGCACCGAATGCGCTCGTGCCTGTCGTCATCCACGGCCCCGACGCACTTTGCACGTATGATCGACTGACCATTACGGTTTCCAAGCGTGACCTTGCCGACGACGAGGCGTCACGGAAGGAGAAGGAGCGGCTTGAGCGCCAGAGACAGTTGAAGGAAATGGAGGAGCAGCTGCTATCGGGGACTTCAGGGATCGGGCACTTCATCGATGGCGGCGCTGGCGCCCACACCGCAGTCTCGCCGCCTTCCCGGCCCTCCCGCTCGGCCGCTGGTGCGCTGCCGCCCTCATCGCCAGCTGCGCCGGCGGTGGACAAGCTCCGCCTTCAGCGCGCGGCAGCTCTGGCTAGTCAGCTTTTCCCTATCATGAAGGGTCAGCGCAGCACGTTGAAGGGGCTTCACGATGCCGACAACACTCACCGATGCGTCCTTTGTCGCCTTTCGGCGTTTGAGGAGATGCTGACGGCGTGCTGCCGTTTTTGCGTGTGCCGCAGCTGCTACGCGTCCGCGTCAGAGATGGTGATGAATGAGGACCAGTGCCCTGTGTGCGGCATCATGGCGTCTTCTGCGTCGCGGGCTGGAACGGCTGCCGCGACGGATCTCCACAGCGACACCCTCGCGAACGCCGGTGGCGACTTCGCCGCGCACAGGAAGCGTGAGCGGGCTGCCAAGTCCGAGGACCGACGCTTGTGGAAGCGTGAGGAGGGTGAGCCAAATGTGGCGCTGCCGCGAGCGACGAGCGTGCGAGGTGCCGCGGCCACGAACAGCGGCAGCGTTCACGGCGATGGTCGGGCCGCAACCGATGTCTTGGCACGGCCTCGCGACGCAGCTGCCAGTGCTCCTTCGTCTACGAAGGCTTCTGGGTCTAGTTGCGCGACGGTGCCAGGCGTGGCTGGGCCACGCAGCGGCAGCGGCGGGGACGCCGGCGATGCGGTTGCTGCTACGCCGTTCTCGAAGGACGTGCTGCGGACGGAGGAGCGCCTTCGCAGCGACCTGGATCAGGCGCTATCCATGCTGGATGCTCCTGACCCGCTCTCAGCGGCAGCGAAGGCGAAGCGCATCATCGGTGCCGAACTGGCCGCCTTATGCGAGTGAAAGGATCTGCTGTTGCACATGTCATGCGGTGTCCAGCTTCCACAATTGTGCGTGCGAGTGCGTGTGGCGACAACGACATGTGATGGTGGCGCCAACGTCAAGGACACCGGGGTAGCATGTGCCCCGGACGACCCGCTGGATCGAGAGGCCGTGGTGCGCCGATCGGCCACCTGGGCTCTGTTGACGAGCACGCAAGGGGAGTGGTGAGGTAGTACGGTATCCCTCCATGTGTAGTTGCGTGTCGGTGTGAATGCGAGGATGCCATTGGCACTGCACGCCATGCGCAAGGCTGCCGCAAGTGAAGAAGCGAAAAGAGCAGGAGCCCCTGCGCGTTGCCGTGCAATGCCCACCGTGGAGCGCGCCCATCTCGCAACCACCTCCCCCCCCCCCGCTATCGAGGGGCTTGTGATTGGTTTCAACTGATGAGGGTGCTGCCTGACGCACGCGGCTCGGAGTGGGGTTCCCTTTACTTCCATCCGTCCTCTCTTTCAGCGCCCGCAGCAATCCACACTTTGTGCCCTGTGTGTGTCGTTCGCCTGTGCGTATCTGGTATGCGCTACCGACCTCCTCCAGCACCTCTTTCGTCACCATCACGCCGTACCCACCTCTTTCTCTCTCTAAATTCCGTGATGTCCGTCCCTCCTCCCTCGCACGCGGTGCACTGCACGGGTGGCTCCACCGCAGCACTCTACTCGTGGAGAAGCAGTCGAGAAGAAAGCGCAACACTTTCATTGTGCCCTACTTTGCTTTATTCGTGGTCTCACTTGTCGTGCACCGCATTCTGCAGACACTTCCCTACATTCTGTCGTTGGTGCCTGAAGCGTGGGCACGTACCCACAGACAAGCGCTCGACACGCGCGCGCAGGTCCACACCCTCCCTCTCACTCTTTTCGGTCAACTTGCTTGTGCTCTTGGCTTGCCCCCACCTCTCCTTCCGTGATCGTCTCCCTCCGCCTGTCCTTTCCTTGCTTCCCTGGCAGCGTGGGCGAGGCCGCGCGTGTCATCTTGCAGGGCCCTCTGGGCGGTCGCGCTGAAGGAGCAGCGAGTCGCAGTGGCCTCTGCATGGAGCGTGACGTGCCCGCCCAATGTCGTCGCCGTCGTCGCATCGCTACACGGTGTCGCTCTACCGCTATGACTTGACACACGGCATGGCACGCAACCTCGGCCCGATGCTGATCGGGCGGGAGCTCGAGGGCATCTGGCACACTTCCATCGTCGTGTACGGAAAGGAGTACTACTTCGACGGAGGCGTCGGCATCGTCAGCGACCCGAATCCTGGTCACACACGCTTCGGTCAGCCGTATCGCACCGAGGTGCTTGGGCAGACGACGAAGCGAGAGGAGGAGTTCTGTGCGTGGACACAGCAGCAGCATCGCGCCGGCTTCGGCCCCAACGACTACCGCATTTTCGACAACAACTGCAACAGCTTCTCGGACGCGGCGAGCATGTACCTCCTGGGGCGTCACATCCCACAAGACGTGCTTGAAATGATCCCCACGTTGCTCTCCACTCCCGTAGGGCAGATGCTGCGACCGATGCTGGAGCAGGCCGCGTCCGGCGGTGCAGGCGTCGGCGCCGCTGGCATGGTCGCTCCTTTCAGCTCTTCCCTCGCGTCCCCACCGCCACCGATGACCGGCGGCGGTGGGGACGCGTGTGCTGGGCTGCTGAGCACTCGTCAGAGGGTGACGGAGGCGGACGAGGAGGACTTGATGGTGGCGCAGGCGATGCTGGAGAGCAATGAGACCATAGCGGACGGGCACCTTAGCCCCGCGGAGGCGTTTGAGAAGACCATCAGCGGCGTCACGCTACTGCGCACGGTGATGCTGAATATTTGCGAGCACCCCAGCGATGCCAAGTATCGGGCACTGTCTACCGAGAGCACGGCTTACCAGGCGAAACTGAAGCCGCTCGAGACGTATGGGGTGACGGAGTTGCTGCGCATTGCAGGCTTTCGCCGCCGTCCGCACAGCAGCGGCACCGGCGGTGAGCAGTGGTTCCTGTCGGACAGCGATGGCAGCGGAGCTGTGCTGCGTCGTGTGGCGGAGGTTCTCGAGGCAACCATCGTGAACATCCAGGCCGCTTCCGACGAAGCGGCCAAGAGGCGAGGCAGAGAGAAGAGCGCAGGTGCCGCAAGCAAAGAGACGGGGAGCGGTTCCTCGGCTCATTCGCCATGCCCCCCTTCTCCGCCTGCTCTGGCATCCGGTGCTGCGCCGGCAGCGGCCCATGCCGAGGCACCGCTCAAGGCGCCTTCGCCAGCGGCGGTGAAGGACGGCTGCGATGCGCACAAGAGAAAAGTTGCCAAGTTCTGCCTGCCTCCGTTTCCAGAGGACTGGATCCCGCTCCCCGTTGGCAGGGAATCAGGGGCGCCGCTCTTCTCTATCCGCTGCCGCGTCACGAGCACTTCGGAGTGTCCGTACTGCTTCGGCAAGTGCCGCCTCTCCGAAAATATGGAGCACCTGAAGGCGTACTACTGCAGCAGCGACGGCAGAGAAGTTGAGATATACGGCGGGTACGAGGTTCTCTGCGTGTGGCGTGGGGAGGAAAAGGCTCTGACGTGGGTGCCGGCGCCGTTGGCGTTCGCGGCACAAGCTCAGCACAGCACACGGTTCATTTTCTCGGCCTACGGTCACTTTGGTGTTGCTCGGGCCGAGTATGGAGGCGGCGTGCACCCCGGCGTCATGGAGCCGTCTGGCCGCTGCTTCGTGCCCTACGGCGGACGCGCCGTCGTCGTTAGCGACGACGGCGAGGTACTCTGCGAGACGGCCAGGCTGCCGCCGGCGGTGCTGCGGGAGTTGAAGAGACTTGAGCGCGGTACGCATTTGGCCGAGCTGTTGCGTGTCGCTAGCGGCCAGCCGATCAACTCCTTTGACGAGCTCCTGCACACATGGCAGCCGCCGACGTTTTACATGAAGCCGCGCTCACTGCGCCCGCACACTCTTCTCGGACCGACGTCGGTAGCGTGGGGTGGAACAGGAGACGCCGCCAAGAGGAGTGCGGTCGACATGGCAGGTCGAGAGCCTTCCTCGGCTATCAGTGAGTCAGCGGCATACAGCGCGTTGCCGCTGGCGCCGCGCTTGCTTGTCTGCCACGACATGGGCGGAGGCTACGCACACGCCGACCGCCGCGTCTTTCTTTGCAAAGGCGCGCCAGCATCTGCGGAGGGGATGGGCAAGAATGGTAGGACTACTCCGTACGTACGCCTGGAGACAGTGGAGGGCGCGTACACGGTGAGCTACTGGAATCTCGCTGACTACTTCGTGTACTTCTCGCATAGGCGGATTAGCGTGCCGCCACGTGAGTGGATTGAAAATGGCCACAGCCACGGTGTGCCAGTGCTTGCTACTCTGATCACCGAGGGGGACGGCGGTGTTGCGGACCTGGAGCTGCTCTTAACAGATGCGAGGCGCATGGCGGCCATCATTGCTCGCCTGGTGGACGTGTGTGATACCTACGGCTTCGACGGCTATCTCCTCAACATCGAAAGCCCACTCCCACCGAGCCTGGCGAGGCGCCTCGTCGTCTTCTGCAGATTGCTCCGCAAACAGCTAAACCGCCCGTCTTCGGCGGCGCTTGGCGCATCAGCTGCTGCTGCTGCCGCCGCCGCCACCACCGACCGCCTCGTTATCTGGTACGATGCGGTCACCATTGAGGGGAAGGTGATGTACCAGAACGCACTCAACGCCCATAACAAGCCGTTCTTTGACGTTGGTGATGGCATCTTCACCAATTACTTCTGGGAGCCAATGCACCTGGCGCAGACCAAGACGGTCGCCGGCAACCGAGGCACCGACGTCTACGTCGGCGTGGACGTCTTTGGCAGGAGTATGTATGGCGGGGGCGGCTACAACACGCACGTCGCTGTCGCCGAAGCCGCGCACGCGCGCTTGTCGGTGGCGCTTTTTGCCCCTGGCTGGACGATGGAGTGCGAGAGCAACGGCAGGCGCGACGCGTTTCAGAAGGCGGAAGGCCGGATGTGGTCCCCTATGCAGAAGACGTTTTCCTATCACGCCCGGATCATCTGGTCCACAGGTGCCACCGCAGGTGCCTCGCAACAGTCCACCGCGGCTGACGCGCGGGATGCACACCACGAGCAGGCGCTGTGCCTGTGGACTTCATTTCAGTCCGGTGTGGGCTACGACTTCTACGTCAACGGCCACCGTGTGACCGGAGGCGACGCCGCCGCTTCCGTGGTGGGCACCAGCGGCTGGTGCGAGGTTTCTGGTGCGCACGACCTCCCTCCGTTTTTCTTCGAAGCGCCTCCGTCGGCCCCGCCCAGTGAAGCGCTACCGCCTGCCGCGCGAGGGACGGCGTCGGGCCACCGCGGTCCCTTCGCCGCGGTTCCGATTCGGCTGCCGGCGGCACCGGTCAAGGGCAGCGTGCAGGACCCTGTCGTTCGTGCGGAGTGGCGCTACGACAAGGCTTGGTTTGGAGATTGCCATCTCGCTTGTTTCGTGCCGCCAATGGAGGCAGCCGAGGTGGTACGGTGGTACGTGCACGACGCGCTGCCGGCGACCTCCTTAACCGAACTTCACATTGAAATCGTGTTCGACTGGACGGCCGAAACCGAGGAACGGGCGGGAGTGCAACGTGGGCTGCGGCTGGGACTGTTTTCCTTCACACGTGGCGCCTTCGAGATATGCATGTGGGAGACGGCTGCGGTGGCGGCTGCGGTAGAGGTGGAGGGCGTCAGCGGCCTCGTCGCTCGTGCGTCGCTAACGAGAGAGGGTGGGAGTGAGGAAGAGGGCAAATGGACACGGGTCACGTCGGGGTGGGAGCGGGTACACTATCAGCTGCGCAACACCTCAACGGAGCCGCTTCACTTGACGTCTATCTCCGTTGCCAACGGAGACCCCCGCCGAACGCTAAACTGCGGTGTGGGTGGCATCGCCATCTCTCACTGGCGTGTCGGGACGCCGACCGTGGCCGCTGGCGCAGCCGCGCAGGCAGTCTCGCCAAGCCGACACTCCGTCTTGTGCGCTCATGGGCCGCATCCCTGGACGCCCCACCACACCTTCCGCACGCGAAAGGCCTCCGAGCAAGTGCTTACTCTCGAAGGCGCGGACGACGTGTTTGCGCGTCTTCGCGACAAGCACGGGCTTAATGCGTCTATCGTTGTGTTTGCTGGCGTCTCCGGTGCGACGGCGGGGCTCGGAGTGAGCGACTCTACGAGCGCAGAGGCAGAAGATGAGCAGGCTGCGGCTGCGGTGCCGCCAGGCAGAAGACGCCGCGAGGTGTGCCATACAATGTACGTGGGGAAGTACTCTATCCATCCTTATGCTGCCGCCACCCACGAGGGCTCCCTGCTCGTTCCGGTGTCACTGCCATCCGGCGTCACGGTCGAACAGGTGGAGTACTACACCGTGCAAAATGAGTGCTGAAACGGGGTGTTATGCACAAGGTGTCGTGGTCAAGGGATCGCGAAGCTTCCTATACACTGCCGTTTTATTATTACGACGACCACGCGCGTGCCCCAGCCGCATCTTAGCGCTGCTAGTGCTGCTCGCGGGGGCGGCTCTCTCGTAACTGACGGCCTGCGCGACGCGCTGCCCCACGCGCGCATCTCTATATTTCGTGCGTGTGTGCAGTTGTGCATCTCGACTTCCCACTCTCAACACGCACAACGCGCCTTCTCACGGGCAATCGTATTCTCTTTTCCGTTATTACTTGCTTATTTGTTGGCTATGTTTATATCCACCTTGCACTGCTGCAGATCTGTGCCGTTGTGATCCTCGTTTCTCTCTCTAGGTTTTCCTGCCGCCATTCAGCAGTGACGCCCCCTCCCTCTCCCGCCCTGCCTCGCGAGCCTGCGTCAGCCCTTCTTATATGGTGCGGTGGTGGGAAGAAACGAAACAATGCAAAAGGACAACAACAGCAACCGCGAAGTACAGGTGATGAGAACACGTCGCGCTTTCTTGGCTGGTGTGTCTGTGCGTGTGCGTGTGTGCGTGTGCGTGTATGTGCGTATGTGTGTATGTGTCGTGGCTGAGGCGACGATAAAATACAAACGATAAGGGAAAGCGGAACAGCTACCGCAACACACCAAACACAACGCACACGCACACACCCCCACACAACGCGAAAAAAAAAATAGAAGAGGTAGGTGGGGTGGTGGACCTATCATCAATGAGAGACGCTTCTCTCTCCTCAGTTCTCCGCCTCTCCCCTGCTTGCGAGGCGTGGTAGACGCGCCACTGACGATAGTGATGGTTCCACTTTGATATACCCCCTCCTCCCGTTCTCGCTCTGAGTCGCTTTTATGCTTTCTTACACTTGTTGCTCGACTTGGACGCTTGCCATCGTCGCTGATGATCATCCGCCTTTTCGTTATGTGGACGTTTTTCTTCCGTGCATATATACCACGCCCGCACGATGCCCAGCCGTTAATGATTCAATGCACGTGTCGCAGCGCTACGACAGCAGCCGAGTTCAAACATCCTCGCTGACCTGCCCCGCCGCGCGCACACCAGCACACCCTTACGTGGTGACCACGAGCCCCTATAAGGAAAGCCGCCGGCAGCCAAACGAGCGACACGCAAACAAGCGGGGGTGCGAAGGACACGAGCAAGAGAGAAAAAAAAAGAACCGGCAGATGCGAATACCCGACGTCTTTGGCACCCGGGCCTGCGTCGGGGCAGGAGAGAAGCCGAAAAAGGAAACAGACAAGTAAACGGAAACGCAGCCCACCCTCTCTCGCTGTCCTTTTTCTTTTCGCGCATACCCCCCCCTTTCCGCTTTCTCTTCGCCGTTCATCAGCGCCACTTCCGCAGCCATTGCCGTTCCTTCCCCCCCCCGCTGCTTCTCCACTCCGTATTGTGTCCAACGCTCTTGACGCCTTCCTCTCTCCTCGCCTCTCTCACTCCAGTTACCGATCTCCACATTTTTGCGTGCCCATCAGCTCACTTTGATCGCTGCAAGGCGTCTGGTTTCCTCCCTCTCCCTTTCCGTCTCCCTCACTTCCTTTGCCTCCGCACAGTGCGCTCCCCATCGCACACGCCCACCGGACGTCCACGCAGCACACAGTGGCGTGTTTCCTTTGTTTTTCCCTTTCCTCCTTTTGCTGGGCGAACGCTGAAGCGATCATAGAGCCATCTCGGCAGCGGACAGCGGCGACGACAGCGAGGGGGGGGGCTGAAAGGCACGACAGAGTACAAGAGATATCGTGCGTGTGTGCGCATGCGTGTACGTGTGTGTGTGCGCGCGACACACCTCCGCTGCCAGTGTGATGGTCTGGGGTTCAGCACTGCCTTTTTTCGCAGACACCAACAACAGTAAAGCGACGACCAAGCGGAACACCCAAAAAACACAACCATCACTGCGCCAGCCCCCCCTCTCCCACCTCCTCTGGCCCCGCCAACATCCTCCAACATTTCTTCTTTGTTTCCGCCTCTGAAGAGGCAACATCAGCAACGCGGCATTACATAAAACGTCAGCCATGAGTGGACTTCTTGGTTTCCGCGAGGAGTCTCCAGCGGTGGAGGTGCCGATCGAGGATGACATCTCCTACAACGACTCCGCCTCCCAATCTTCCTACACCACGAGCCACTCGCGCAGCTCTAGCGGCAGCGTCTATAGCGCATCCACCTTGGCCACTGACAACGAGGCGTACCAGAACCTCAAGCTCGAGTTGGCCGTGGCTCAGGAAAACCTAGTCGAGCTTTATCAGAAGTACCAGGATCTCGAGCGAACCTCGAAATACGCGAAAGGACAACTCGAGAATGAGATTGATCTCCTACGCTTGCAGCTTCAGCGCCTCGAAGACAAACCCACAACATCCGATGAGCACGCTGAGCACGTCGCCGGGCTGGAGGCCGCGAAGGCTGTGGCTGACGCGAGGGTGCAGGAGCTGGAGGCGGCTGCCGCGTCGAGCGCCGAGGTGGCGAGCAGGCTGGCCGCCGAGCACGCTGAGCACGTCGCCGGGCTGGAGGCCGCGAAGGCTGCGGCTGACGCGAGGGTGCAGGAGCTGGAGGCGGCTGCTGCGTCGAGCGCCGAGGTGGCGAGCAGGCTGGCCGCCGAGCACGCTGAGCACGTCGCCGGGCTGGAGGCCGCGAAGGCTGCGGCTGACGCGAGGGTGCAGGAGCTGGAGGCGGCTGCTGCGTCGAGCGCCGAGGTGGCGAGCAGGCTGGCCGCCGAGCACGCTGAGCACGTCGCCGGGCTGGAGGCCGCGAAGGCTGCGGCTGACGCGAGGGTGCAGGAGCTGGAGGCGGCTGCTGCGTCGAGCGCCGAGGTGGCGAGCAGGCTGGCCGCCGAGCACGCTGAGCACGTCGCCGGGCTGGAGGCCGCGAAGGCTGTGGCTGACGCGAGGGTGCAGGAGCTGGAGGCGGCTGCTGCGTCGAGCGCCGAGGTGGCGAGCAGGCTGGCCGCCGAGCACGCTGAGCACGTCGCCGGGCTGGAGGCCGCGAAGTCTGTGGCTGACGCGAGGGTGCAGGAGCTGGAGGCGGCTGCCGCGTCGAGCGCCGAGGTGGCGAGCAGGCTGGCCGCCGAGCACGCTGAGCACGTCGCCGGGCTGGAGGCCGCGAAGGCTGCGGCTGACGCGAGGGTGCAGGAGCTGGAGGCGGCTGCTGCGTCGAGCGCCGAGGTGGCGAGCAGGCTGGCCGCCGAGCACGCTGAGCACGTCGCCGGGCTGGAGGCCGCGAAGGCTGTGGCTGACGCGAGGGTGCAGGAGCTGGAGGCGGCTGCTGCGTCGAGCGCCGAGGTGGCGAGCAGGCTGGCCGCCGAGCACGCTGAGCACGTCGCCGGGCTGGAGGCCGCGAAGTCTGTGGCTGACGCGAGGGTGCAGGAGCTGGAGGCGGCTGCCGCGTTGAGCGCCGAGGTGGCGAGCAGGCTGGCCGCCGAGCACGCTGAGCACGTCGCCGGGCTGGAGGCCGCGAAGGCTGCGGCTGACGCGAGGGTGCAGGAGCTGGAGGCGGCTGCCGCGTCGAGCGCCGAGGTGGCGAGCAGGCTGGCCGCCGAGCACGCTGAGCACGTCGCCGGGCTGGAGGCCGCGAAGGCTGCGGCTGACGCGAGGGTGCAGGAGCTGGAGGCGGCTGCCGCGTCGAGCGCCGAAGTGGCGAGCAGGCTGGCCGCCGAGCACGCTGAGCACGTCGCCGGGCTGGAGGCCGCGAAGGCTGTGGCTGACGCGAGGGTGCAGGAGCTGGAGGCGGCTGCCGCGTCGAGCGCCGAGGTGGCGAGCAGGCTGGCCGCTGAGCACGCTGAGCACGTCGCCGGGCTGGAGGCCGCGAAGGCTGTGGCTGACGCGAGGGTGCAGGAGCTGGAGGCGGCTGCCGCGTCGAGCGCCGAGGTGGCGAGCAGGCTGGCCGCTGAGCACGCTGAGCACGTCGCCGGGCTGGAGGCCGCGAAGGCTGCGGCTGACGCGAGGGTGCAGGAGCTGGAGTCTGCGGTCGCTGGCCTTGCAGAGATGTTGGGGAAGGAGCCTATGAACGGTATCGCAAATTATATGGTGGAAAACAAGGTTGTGGGAAAAGGCGTGGATCCGATGGTGATCGCCAGAGAGCTGCAGGTGGGTCTCGGACAGCAGTTGAAAGAAAGCGGGGCGGCGATAAGTCGACTTGTGGACGAGGTGAGGGAGTTGAAGACCAAGTTGGCGGCTGCAGATGCGGAAAAGGTGGTGATGGCGCGGAATCGAGAAGTAGTCGAGCGAGAGGTGTGTCGACGCGCTGGGGCAACTGAGTTGAGTGGGTTGTTGTCCGGTGAGGAGAACGGCCTCGGCAGCAGGACGAAGCACTACCGTAGCTGGTGCCCAGTATGTGCAGTGATGTGATTATGTGGTTTCGTTCAGGCTCTGCTGAAGTTTGTTTTTGCTTGTTTGCGACTTAGATCTTGGCCCTCGCCCCTCTTCTCCTTCCGGACGCCCGCTCCGCGTGGTGCGGTGCGCCGGTGGGTGAGCGTGAGGTGTGCCGGCTGCCCTTTTTTTGTTTTCAAGCACATGCAGAGGAAGGAAAACCTTTTTGTGGTTTATGGTTCATGTTACAGAGTACTGTACAGACGCCGGCGTTTCGCTGTTCGCCGCTTTTTCCGCGTTTAGATTGATCGCTGCATTTATTTATGTATTCTTTTTATGTCTGTGCCTGCGTGTCCGGGCGTCTGCGCACGCTCGCCCATCGGGGCCTGAATGCAGGCGCGTTGAGTTGGATAGAGAATGAGCAAGGAGGGGAGCCGTGCGTCGACGTAGGGGAGCGCGCTGATGCGTTTTGTTTTGTTCCTCGGCGCGCTTTTTTTTTGTGTGCCGGAGGACGCGCTACGGTCGCGGCGAGGGCTGTGCAACACAGACGTTGCGTGCGTGTGGGTGTGGGCCGTAGGATATGTGCCACTACATATATATCTGTGTTTTCAGTTCAGCATGGCGCTTGTTATTCTGGAGAGCTGCGCTGAGAGGAATGTGCACAGTTGGGGCTCGCCTTTTCTGTCACGCGATGGCGAGCCTGTAAGAGAAGGCGTGCGCGCTTGTGTGTGGATGTCTTCCTCCCTGGGTGTGAGTGACTGATTCTCACCTCCTTCAATCGCGTGGTGTACGACAACTTGTTTCTTGTGCTCTCGTTGTCGTGTGCTCGTGTGTGCGGATGGGCGCAGCAGACAGTCCCCCTCACGGCTGTCACATCAAAAAAGAGTTGATCAGAAAAAGAACAATGAGAACAACAACGAAGCGGCAAGCTGAGCAGACGTGAACAGGAAGCGTCGCGCCTCGCCGCCTCAGGCGCGGTGCTCACGGGCGCACGTGCCGCAGTGGTGTGACATCTTCATGGACGGACTCTACTATTTTTTTTTTGTGTGTGAAAGCAAACCTTATCATGATAACAGAGAGGGAGACACTCGGGGACGGCGGCCGTGGGCGATGGCGATGAACAGCGTGCGTAAATGATGCGTGTGGAGCGATGCTTGTTTAGGTTTAACGAGGAATCGCATCGATCTGCGCTGTCACGGCGGTTCGTATACCCCTACTGCCTTTTTACAGACGGGTGCATGGTGCTTGTGCCGTTTTCCAACTCTCATGTCCATCGCAGCTCTTTCTGCTTCGTCGTAGACTCTGTTTTCAGCGATATCGTTGCTTGGCTTCCCCGGGTACACACACACACGCACACACACACACACACACACGCCTCCCCCTACAACATACTGCCAGCTGACGAGCTTCATCAGGAAAGAGTTCGCTAGACCTTAGCGGCAAGGCTAGCGTGAAGCGGGGCTTCACACGAGTTTCACCACCATCGTATCGTGCGTTTCCGTAGGCTTGCTTGTCATGTCGCTTGTAAAGACGTTTCTCCGCGGCGGTACTCCCTGCACGACACCGTCAATGCTGACCGAGGTGCTGAGCAGCGCGAACCCACCCTACGCGCATTGGAGGTGTGTTGCCTACTACCCACGACGCTGGCACCACGATGCCGTGGCCAACATCATCACCGCCCCAGTTTTCTTTCTTCTGTTTGGCCGCCAGGAGTGGCGCGAAAGCGGCGGCACTGATGGTGCGACGGCACCGAGGGGCGAGGCTGTGACGGTGCCCGAGGGGACATGGCATCTTCTCTACTACACCGCTCTGACTGAAGGCGCGGCTCCTGTGGAGACGCTTGCTCGCGACCACAAGGCAGCGCTGGAGGCGGATAGAGGCAGTGGCGGCCCAGATGCGAGCTCGGCAGCGGCTCTTTCCAGAAGCGGCGGAGGCGGCGTTGGCGCCTTGCGCGTCCTCCTCCTTACTGTCCCCGCAACCCTGATGCCTAGCGGGTCGCTGGAGTGGTACAGCGTAGCACATGGCGTTGCGTACGAGCGGATGGGCCTCTTGACGGCGTCTGTGTTTCTCGCGAAAGTGGCGCCTGCCGTCAGTGAGGTGCTCAGCAAGCACTGGAAGCCGATGGCCCGCGACGGCAAAGAAGCAGGCTTGAGTAAGACACCTGGCGCACTGCCTGCCCCGCGGCCCAGTGCGGGGTATTACGTATTGGACGGAAAGGCTGTGGAGGTGGTTGACTTCACCATCGGCGACGGGTCGTCCTCGGCGTTCGCTGCACGCAGGCGGCACAAGGACGATGCCGCGCCTGTGAGGGACGGTGTCTCCTCTCCGCTGTTTCCTTCTCTGAACCCCAATCTTCAGTTTGTCGCGGCAACAGTTCACGAGGCCGTTCAGCACATGTGCGCAGAGAGTAAGATTGCAGGTCTGGTGGCTGATGCCTCCGCGCCGTCTATCACCGAGGCCGGCTGGCGTACTCTCTATCCCCTCATGGCGTCGCTGCGGCCGTGCATGTACACCTCTCTCTTCGAAGAAGCCACCAACGTCGGCCGATCGCAGGATACATCTTCCAATGCGGATGTCGAATCGCTGACGGGCCTGGCAAGGCTCCGTGCCCAGCGAGACGCCGGCATCGCGCAGTGGAAGAAGCAGATCGGCAGTTACACGAGTTTCACAGTGCCGGAGAAGGATTATAACGCCGTCGCCGCTGACGTTGCAGCTGCCGCCCCTGTCGCTGAAGATACCCGCGCCACGGCCGACTTGGAACCTCCTGCAGTACCACCCTTGGCCGCCAGCACCGCGGCGTCAGCGGAGAGCCGATATCGGCACGTTCTACTTCTGCAGCGGCCTATTGTCACCAAGAAGCCGATCGGTGTCGACAACCGCGATGCTGGACCCCTCTCGCCACAGCCGATCGGCGCCGAGCTGCACCTCGTGCGCGATCGCGGGGATATCAGCTACGCCCTGGAGCAGCTGGAAAACCGCGCCAACCTGCACTTTGTTTTTGAGGACACGGTGCACGACGATGGTGAGGTGCTGGCACAACTAACGCCGGTCGAAGGGGTGCCATTTTGCGACCTCGAGGAGTACTTCAGAACCGTTCCCGCTACGTCGACGGCGCTGAATTCGGGGGCTGTAGCCCAGAACTCGGGCTCGTGCTGCCCTGCGGTAGTACCGCGGGTCGTGTATCGCCGGCCAACCGGCAAGACAAAGAAGGCCAACCCCATCGCACACGCGCTTACCGAGTTGGAGGTGACGTCGCCGACGCCGGCGATGGTGAAAGCTGCTGCCGCGGCCCTTCTCTACGTATCCTCGCAGCTGGTTGAGGTATCGGGCGAATGACAGATTTGGCTGCTAGCGCCGGCGCCGCGACGAGCGCGCCAGCACCGGGGTACACGCTGCACGTGCCGCCTGTTTGCTTCAGCGCTATTCCGCACAAGAAGTGCGGCTGGTGCGGCCGCCGGCGCGAAGCTCTACTGCGCTGTGGCGGGTGTAAAGCCGTCTCGTACTGCTGCAAGCGGCATCAGGCACTAGACTGGAAGGAGGGGTCTCACAGGCTGGAGTGTAAGCTGTGGCGTCGCGCTCGCGAGCTGCAGGAGCGCGTTGTCGCACCCTGGATGAAAGAGTCCTCGCCAATGTGGAGGGCCGTGACAGCTGACGGGGAACCGGGCTTCTTTACGAAGAGTTGGGGCTGGTCTTGCGCGGCCACATTGATCCAGTTTTTGAGTGACACCGATGCGCCTGCTGGAAACGCTCAGCTGAAGTCGCCATTGCCGGACAACAAAGTGCAGTATATCCACGCTGTGGGGCTGGACACCGGGTGCGTGGGTGAATTTGTGCGAGCCCTGGCAGGGGACATTGAGTTGCGGGAGGCGTTGACGTCCCTCAGCTTCAGTGCTACCAGCGGTGCGCGGCAGTACCGCGTGCTGATCTGTTCCGATACCTTCACGGATGCCCAGCGCAACGCCGTGTGGGCCATCCGTCGTGCCGCCACCGACTCGATGTGGCTGACGCCTGCTACAGGTGTCCTGGGTGACGCGTGGCACTGCGAGGGGTGTAATACAGCAGCGGTGCAGCCGACATCTGCGATGGCCCTGATTCGACTGTCCGGCGTCAAATACCACACCATAGAGAGGCACCGCGACGCAAGCAGGGAGGTGTGCCCGCGGGCTGTGCTATCCTTTGGGCCCGCAAGTGGCGAGGGATGCACTTATCTTACCGGTGCCCTTGAGGTGTTTGCCGACCACGATGTCGGCTGTGTGCCGCTGCGACTGGTGGACAGCTCGTACGTTGGCGCTGCCCGTACACGAGACGCAGTGGCTGCGCGTGTTGCTAGCAGTAACGCGTGCCCCACAGCCACCAAGAGCCGCGTCGCAGCGCTCGTGGCCAAGGCCAAGCAGGCAGAGTTGGCCGAAGTTTCAAGCGACGCCGATGACTCGCCGAATCCCACACGCCGGGCATTCTTTATACACTTCAACAAGAAGGGTGCAGCGGCCCTGGCCGCAGCCGAGGATTTGCGCACCACTGCAGAGTCCACGACTGCAGACCCGGCCTCGGCTTCTGTCGTGACGCCATATCTAAACTGCTTCCTGTGGGATGTGTTCCCCTCCGACTGCGGCTGAGCGCCATGGCGTGTGCACTGGGCATCCATCTCGACTTTCCCGAGTATTTGTTCCCTTTTCGCTTTGTGCGTTGTGATGGCAGCGGAGATCGCGCCTGCGGGCCTCGGCACGCAGGCGCGTGCATCTGTGTCGTGGCTTGCCGACGCGTGCGAGGGTGGTGGAATCCTGTACTTTGGTGATGGCGAGCCTTGGACACTGTATGCACACCTCCACCAATCGTGCCCTGCCCCGGCGATCTCCTTCCTCTTCCACAGCCAGTCTGTCAGCCTCTGTGTTGCCGCCTCAACAGAGAGACGTACCTGCCCTTCTCGCCGTCTTCAAGGGTTTCATTCACGTTCATCTTCCGTTGCCTCAGTTTTCCCAGACGCGGAGGACTAACCTGAGGCACAGGTGCCGTGCGCACGTGCTTGTTTTCGTCGTTGCCGCACACTTCGCCACGCCCTTTGCTCCCGATGGTTATCGGCGGCGGCTTTCTTCATCTGGTCACTGGAGTTCCTGCCCGGGCCTTCTTTCCATGGGTACTGGTGCTTGAGAGTCGGCTCCACCCCATTCAACCCCGCCTTTGCATGGCCACTAGGTGGGACGGGAAAGCCAGCAGGACGGCTGGCTCGGCACGCTCGCGAGTACAAAACAGGTAGTATAAACACAGCACTTGCATACCACCTCGGGGGAGAGGTTCCGGTGCAGATGGCACGATCGCACACACCCTCCGTCTCGGATTACAGAACTGCATGTACATTACTGGTAGCAAAGCCTATCCCCTGCTCTTCTACCCTCTTCTCTCTCACGCTGGCGAAGGAAATAGCGTATTCACCGCACACCGGTGCCTCTCTTGTGTTTTCCGCACTTGAGGTTGTGGCACGCCTTTCGCGTCTCCCTGTTCACGCTTCGGCTCTTCGCGTGTCCCGTGGGCAGACGTGGATGGCGCACCTGATGAGACCATTTTGATCCTCGTCACGTTTCTGTCAAGGAGCAACCTAAATAACACGAAACAAGAAGATAATGTGAGCGAGCGGGACTGCATCGATGACGGGGTGAAATCGAGGTGCTGCCCGCCCGAACACATCGACATTGTGTAGCCTTGAGGTGCCAGGCCCCTATTTCAGCGTCCGGCAAGTGTGCCAGTGGACTGCGATGGCGAACGAAGGGAGATGATGAATAGCCTCAAAGGAAAAATGCCAAAAAATGAGGTATCTATGGTGCATAGGCGCACACGCAGTCCTCCGCGTGTTGCATGCCCGCTGACCGACCGCGTGGAATGAAAGTACACATGATCGCTCTTCCCGCCACCTTCCACCTGCACTTATCCCTTTTTTTCCCCGCGTCTACCCTCTCTCTGTGCTCTTCTGTTTTCACTGGCCACCTTCTCATTTTGGCACATCGCCGTCACCACGGCGAGGCACCCACCCGAGTTGCCACTGTAGGCTATTTCAGTAGCTTAGACATTCTTCTTCGTTCGCCCATTTATGCCTATCGTATTGTAGTTCGTGCCTTTTTTGTATTTTTTTTTTTGCTCTTCCTGTGTTTTCCTGGCTCTCTTGTCACCTTGACTTCCGCTGTTCCGTTATACTCGCATCGCCTCCCCCCTCGCCCGTGCCCTTCCCTCGCTCTACGGGAACGTCGTTGTTTCTTCTTATTCTTGCTGCGTTTTTTCTATATTTGTGTACACACGCACACACTTATACGCGGACACACACACATATATATTTATATACATACATACACGCATCCGCAGACATCTCTCTCTCTCTCTATATATATATATACCTAGTTATATCTAGTAAAATTTTTTTGTTTGTGTGTGTGTACGGGTTTTGCGTTCTTTACGGCGTGTGGTGCACAGCGTCTCTTTTTCTTATGCTCATCGCCCCTCCCCTCCCCACGTCGCCTTCTTGCCGTGCGTCGCCCAGTACTGCCTCTGTTTTCGTTGGGTTAGTATGATTGTATCTTGTTTCTTTAGTTTCCTCGCTCTTTTCACTTTTTGTTGCATGTGTACGCTGGAATCGTGTATGTCGGCGCGTCTTTCTCCGCTGCCGCCGTTGGCACTCGTCTACGTGCTGCTTGACCTTTCCGCTTCTCTGCCTCTCACCCTTCACATCTTCCAGGCGGCATCACAAGAGTGCTCAGCAGGCCAGCGTATTTGTCGTGCTTTCCTGACTCTTGTCGCCTGGCGTGTTACTCCTTCTTAACATCGGCTCCGCTTACGCTCTTCATCCGTCGCATCGCCTTCCTCGCACTCGGCGAAGGGGGTGGTGGGGCGACATTCATTGTCTTGACAAGCTCGTCTCGTTGTGATAGAAGTCGAGATGAGAACAACCGCCATGGATGCGGACAAGCGCCTTGCTACGCCGCCGGATGCGCGCGGCAACTCCCCAAGCAGCAGCAACGCTCGCCTTCATTTGTGGTCCTCTTTTGATAGCGATGAAGTCCCCCTCACCGTCAAACCCACGCCCGTTGGGGCGAGAACAGGGAACGGCAGTCAGAATGTCAGACCAACAAAGGAGGCGGCATCTTCTGCAAGAGTAACGACACCGATCATGGTACACCCCGTGACGGTGAACGCAACAGGCGCGTCCGCCGATCAGCAGCAGTCATCACCCTCCGTCTTCATCGCCACGCCGCCCTTGTTTCCCTCTGTGCTACCGCCACGCGGCGCCGAGCGAAGGCAGCTGCTTACCCGGAAGTCTCTGATCAACCAGGTGCAGAGAAAGAGATGCAGATCCTCAAGCCGGTCACTGACACAACCCCAACTCAAGTTTCAATCATCAGCATCAGCGGCAATGCCGCCGCGGCGATCCCGCCGTTGCCGTCCGTGAGTGTTGGTGAGCACAGCTTCGAAGCTGGCCGCTCAAGGCGCAAGCTAGGCAAGTCGGAGGTATCGTTCGCGCAAGCAACGTTGAAGGTGTCGGGAGCCGGAGCTGCCCTACCTGTTGCCACACCGGGTGCGAACCACAGCGTTTCGAGTGGCGGGGGCCACCTGCGCACCCCAAGCTCTCGCTTTGGGAAGGTGAGCGGTGCGGGATCTATGGCGTTCTTCTCGGGTGCCGGCGGCAGCTTGCTCCCTGCCGAGGGAACGAGAGGTGGGCTGGCCAGCCGGACTTCTGCGTGCGCAGGCTACCACGCGAGCAGCAGCGCGAACGAGGAGAACCATTTTGACGGCACAGAGACGGTGGCCAGTGCCGTCGGCGGCGAGAAAACCTTTTTTTCCAGTGTGCGGAGTGCTGAACACGCTAACAGCTCGTCGTCACAGAAGCCTAGCAGCGGCGCGGCGCGGCTGCTGATCTGCCTGTCGTCCAAGATGCGCTCTGGCACCCGCTCTCTGGACCAGCATCACTACACCGCCGATCCGTCATTAGCGAGCACGTGGGCGTCGTCGCACAGGCCAGGTGCGACCGCGACGCGGTCCGAGCGGCACACTTGCCGGGTCTCCGTCTCTATGGCGGTCGTGATGAGTACAGTCATCACCGTCATCCTTGTTGCCGCCCTCACCATTGTGCCTCTCAACGCCGTCTCAACCCAGTCGGTCGACTATGTGATGTCGACGCTCAGTATCTCGCTTGCCTCTTCCTACACGCGGTCGGTGGAGGCAACGATGCTGTTTTTGCCGAACGCGATCAGCGCCTACGCGTTTGCTTACATGAGCTCATCGGACACGCAGGCATGGAACTGGAATGCCGCCGACATGCCGCAAGCACTGCGGCAGATGTGTCACACAGTCGCCGGCACCGATCGCAACCCCACCTCTTTTTTGCTCTACATGTCCTTGAGCAGCCCGTACACGGGGTACAGCGCGTACTGCTCACAGCAGTACAACGATGACTACCTGATCGGCAACTACATCACGGACAACTCGTCTCAGCCCCGCTACTTCGTGAACGGAACGACCTACAACTACGCTGAGCCCCTGATCATGTACCCAGCTGTGCAAGCAATGACGCCGTGGGATTACACGGTTGATTTTGGAGGGACAAAGAGCACGTGGCATAGTGTTGTCATGCCGTGGTACGCACAATACCAACAGGGCCGGCTCTCAAGGGCGGCCGCAGGCGTTGACTCGGCTCACGAGGCTGCTCCTGGCCGTGATAGGCGCTCCTACACGGGGCCCGAGCACTCGGTCGCTAACCCTTTCAAATACCTGAACGGGTACTGGCGCATCTTCAGCACCAACGCCAGCGTCATCACGTACACGTTCCCGTTCGTCGACTACGCCGGCAACCCAGCCTCTATCATGGGCGCCCTGCGTGCGGACGGTTTCAACGCCCTGCAATCCGACAGCCTCATTGCCGCCGCCAGCAGTGCCCGCGCCATGGTTGTCGACACGTCAAGCGGTCTTGTCTTCATCACCTCCTGGGGACAGGATACGACAGTGCGGTTGGACAACTGGAACACGTCGTGCAACTGCACTCCTGGCGGAAGCAACCAGCGAGCCGTATACTTGGAAGACATCACAGACCCACTCATGATCGCTGCCGTGCAGAACGTTGGCGGCCGGAGAGGCATCGCCGACACGCCGTTAGAGGTGGATCGGTGGATCGGTCAATTCACTTTTAATGACACCGAAAGCCTGATGGTCATCAGCCACGTTGCCATCTCCTCTGACTACTCCGACATGAACCTCGTCGTCATCTACGCCGTGTGCAAGAACGACTTCATCGCCTTCATCAATCATGTACAAATCACCGCCCTTATCGCGGTCGCGCTGGTTCTGGTGATTATTGTGCTGATCGAGATATCCCTTCTGTACCTGCTTGTGCAGCCGGTGCGCGGGATGGCAGCCGGTCTGCGCGCAGCGGCGGAGCTGCGCGACGGCAAAGAGTGCGTCGACCACGCAACGTCCGTAATCACGGAGGTGGCGGAGATGCAGCGTGACTTCCATATTATGAATAGAAAGCTGATGCAGATGAGGACGTTTCTCCCGCAGGGTATGCTCGGGGCCCACACCGTGTACTCCGACATTCAAGGCGCCAGCGATGCCGACTTGACTGTCTTCCCCAGCTCGGCGTTACATGGGCGGGGAGGAGGCGGCGTGTGGGAGAATGCGTACGGCGACGATGGGTACGTTGGATCGGGTGACATGCTTGGCGGCGACGGCAGCGGCGACGTCTGCGCAGCCCAATGCGGCGGCAAAGACAGCGACGCTGAGCTGGGAAGTATACTTGACGCGAGTGAGACGGGTCAGCAGCATCGTCGGGGCTGCGGCCAGCCAGTGGCGGAGGTGGCACACTTCCGTCTGAATGATCGCGTGCTCCTCGAGGAGGTGAACCGCTTTCGTCGGCGCTACTGCAGCACCATCGTTTTCTGCATGCACTTGATGGAGTCTGAGATCAGCGTAAAGTTCTTGAACAAGAACTGCGTCTACTTCACCGAGGGTGTGCTGCCGTGCGTGCTGCGTTACGGCGGCGTGATTGAGTTGCAGCGGCCGGACTACATCGTCGTCAGCTTCGGCGCGCACAACAAGGTCGCGCTGCACCAGAACCGCGCCGCCATGTGCGCGCTGGAAGTGATGAAGGTGCTGAACGCCACCACCCCGATCGGGCCACGCGTGGGGTGCATGATCGACGCAAGCGAGTACTATGTCGGCACCTGCGGCGCGGCGGACCGTAACGCGCTCGTCACCTTCAGCAACAGCCTAGTCCCGAAGGTTGACCTCATTCGCGTGCTCAAGTCTGTGCAGACGCAGATCGTTCTCACGCAGCGGCTCGCCTCCACCCTGGAAAGCTCGATGCTCGTCATGCCGGTGGATTGCATGATACTGAACCCGATCGGCTTGAAGGAGATCATCCTGTACGAGCTGCGGGGTCACATCCGCATGCTGCCGTCGAAGGTGTCTGTGGTGATGGTGCGCCAGGTCATCCGTGCTGTGCGCATGGGTTTCACTCACATGCTCAGGGGCGACTACGGCAGGGCACTGGAGATGCTGGAGCCGTTCGAGACAATGGAGTTGCAGGCGGCCCGCCTCGGTTTCATGTGCAGGGTCTTTCTCTCACGCAACATCAACCGCCCGTTTGTGCGGTCCGTCACGCGCCTTACCTTTTCTGAGGCACACTTTGCAGGCTACAACGAGGGCTGGTCCACGGAGTGGGGCGAGTCGCACGAGAGCGGCACCTCTTTCGGCGCTCGCGGGCACAAGAGTGTTACTGAAGGCTCCGTGGAGACCGCGAATCCGCTAGCCGCCGGCGGTGGCATCGGCGGCAGCGCCTCCTCCTTCGCGTTTTCGCCCTTCAGCAATGACCTCGACCCGGCGACGCTTCTGATGACGCCGCCGACGCTGCGGTTGGTTGTCGGGGCTTCCTTGAACCCTCCCTTACCTAGCAAGGAAGGCTGCAAGCAGATAAGTGAGGCCAGCGTGACGGTGGGCACTGCGTCGGTCGCCACCCGCGCCAACGAAGGCTCTCTGAGCATGAGCAGGAGCACCGGCGCCGCTGGGGAGAAGGCTGAGCAGAATGAACTGGAAAGAGCGGCTGCGAGACGTGCCGTGGCGGATGAGGGCGAGACAGCGCTCTTCGAGATATTCGTGGAGAATCAGCCCGACGACGATGACGATGTGGATGACGGAGAAGCCGAGGCGCGCGGGAGGGGCAGCAGGGCTGGCAGCAGCCGTATTACAGCGCTCGCAACAAGGCAACAAACAGCGGCGGCTTCGGCGGCGGAGAGGGGTCGGTGGAGCATTGTACCGCAGCAGCTATGAGCACACGCGAGGCGATGCGGTGTCCTCGCAACAGTGAGTTGCCCCTCGTCTTCAACGACTACGAGGGCAACACGTGGCGCCGCTCCTACGACATACTAGGCACTGGCGCCTTCTCCACCGTGTACCGCGGCCTGTCCATGTCTGGCAACCTCGTCGCGCTCAAGTGCTTCCAACTCGGCGCGCGAAACATCGAAGTGCACGCAATCGTCGATGAAGTGCGGCTGTTTGCAAACCTGTACCACGAAAACGTTGTGCAGTACCTCAGCTTGTACGTGTCGGGGTCGCACGTGATCGAGATTATGGAGTTTGTGCCGGGTGGCTCCCTCGATACACTGCTGAGGAGCTTTGGCTCTCTTCGGCCAGAGTCCGTGCGGCGCTACCTGCGAGATATCGCGCGTGGTTTGAGCTATCTGCACACGGCAAACATAGTGCACTGCGACATCAAGCCACACAACGTCCTCCTCGCCATGGATGGACAGTGCAAGCTGAGCGACTTCGGCTCCGCCATCGCCCGGGCGACCTCGTCCATATGCAGCATTGACAACGTCCTTGAGATGCGCGGCACGCCGGGCTATATGGCGCCGGAGGTGGCGCGCGGTGACGTGCCGACCATGAAGAGCGACGTGTACTCGCTGGGAATCACCATTTTAGAGCTTCTCACTGGGAGGCTGCCTTGGGACTACGCCGATGCATTCGCCCCGAAGCTGTCAGGGAAGCTGACGCAACCCAAGAGCGCCTCCGAGCAGCGTGCGTCGCAGCTGCAAACGTGCCCCGCGGCAGGAGCGCGGGGCAGAAGGGTAGCGGACGGCGCTGTCGCACAGGCGGGCGCCGATCTGTCGAAAAAGACGTGGGACGCGGGGATCGCTGCCACCCAGGGACCCTCGGGCGGGCCCATCACGGATAGCCGCCTCGATGCCGCGACGATGCTGTCGAACTCAAGCTACGCAGGCCCGGCCACGTCTATGGGCGAGACGGTGTGCGGCTTTGGCAGTGGTCTGCTCTCTTGGAAAAATCAAAGCGGTGGGGCGGAGCACAGCTTCAGACGGTTGGAGTTTAGCGGCAGCGGCGCAGGGGTCGCCGAAGGGAACTCTGGCCTGTCTCCACACGCACTGGCAAGCACACTGGAAGAGAGGACCTCTGCGACTGTTGCTTCCCTGAGAGCCACCACCGCGTCTCTCGCGAAGGTCGCGGCAGGGAAGAACGCGGCAGCCGAAGCATGCTATGAGGACGGCACTGGTATGCCTCTCGGTGGGGCCCTAAAGCGTTCCCTGGAGATCAATGAGAGTCGGCAGCAACGTCACAGCATCGCTTACAGCCCTTCCTCTACCTCTCGGCGCCCTTCCAGTGCGATCTTCTCTTCGTTCTACCAGCACCCGCGTTTCGCCGTGTCGCTACACCGCCGACCCATCGAACAGGTGCTTCGAAGTTCCACCGAGCTTGTTGTGTACATTGGACGCGGGCTGGTAGTGCCGCGGATACCCGATACGCTGGATGAGGACGTGATAAACTTCCTGGAGCTGTGTCTGAAACCTGACCCGGCAGAGCGTGCCTCCATGTCGGAGCTGATGCTTCACCCATGGTTGATGTAAAGAGTACGAGGGAGGACAGGAGGGTTGAGGCTAGGGCAAGCCGGGGAGGCAAGGTGTACGCAGGAGGTGTTTGCCGGCACAGCTCGCCTGCATTTTGTGGTAGCGTCACTTGCCGTGATCTCTCTCTCCCCTTTTGCACCCCCACCCTCCCATGAGCGCTTAGTTAACCGCATGCAGGCCATGTCGACATCCTCCCGCACATGCCTGCATGCGCGCGTTCCCTCGTTTTTCCTTTTTCTGCTGTTTCGTTTCCCTGACGAGCGATCTTTTCTTTGGCGGCGTCTTCCGTTACTGGGTGACTTCATTGCATGCCCCGTGCACCGCAGAGGACGCGCTCCCTTTTTTTTTTGTGAACTTCGCTTCCTTTTCCGATCGATACGTTACATGGGTTTGTGCATCCACATCTATAGACAAATATATATGCATATATATGGATGTGTACATGCGAGTGTGTGTGTGTGTGTGCTGAAGGTGGCGCCCCTCTTTCCCTTCCCACTTCCCCGTGCCGCTCAGACAGGCTCCGGTGCTCCAAACGGGTCTCTCGTTGTCCGGCTCCCCTTCCCGCATCCCATCGCTTTTTTTTTTGAGTTTTCGTATTCCTTAGTTTCGTTTTTGTTGTACACGGCTTTTTCGTCCTTGTATCTCAGAAGACAGCAGCACAGTTGGCAAGCTTGCCAAGCAACACGCAATGCCAGGGGCGCCGACGCCAAGTGCATAGGTCACGGACCCGGCTACTGCTCTCGGACGCCAGGGCGAAATCCCCCGAAACCGCGACACGCGATGCGACACGCTGAGTCAAGAGGTGCATGGCAGCGGCAGTCTCACACCAGAGGAGCAAGGATGCTGAACTGACAAGACAGCAGGGGGACTCTTCTCGCCCAGTCTCGCACGGGCACCTGTCCGCACTTGGGATTCCTGCAACGGCGGGTGACTGGCAGCGACATCATGGGGTGCAGATAGTGTAATACCAACTTCTCCGCGAGCGTTGCGGTAACCCGCCTCCGCCAGAGCCTCCACTCCCGCCCGCTTGTGCTGTAAGGGCATCCGACCCGGCGTTATGCGTGGTATGCTACGCGCGATGTGCGGATCGCTCGACGCTCACATCACACCCCGTCTCCCTCTATGATCATGCACGCAGCTACCTGATTACGCACGTCTCCCTTGCGCGACATGGCCTTTCCCCGTTGGCTGCTCATCCCTGCCCCTCGTGCCCCCTCACAAGGACAAGCTGTGGGCTCTTTGTGCGCCGGCACATGCTTTTCCGCGGGGCCTCTTCCGCTTGACACACCCACTCTTGCCCAGGGGCCTGCGCTCTGAGGAGAGGGCGGAGTGCCCCTGCCGCCACAGACTCATGGCATCGCTCCACCTGTCGCTGCAGGTGCGGGCACGACTCCCCGACAGCGACACCGTGCTTAAGCAGATCCCGTCATGCAAAAATGCGAGCACTGTGCGCACGCGCTGTCAGGCAGAGCTGGCATGGTGCATCGCATCCGGGCAAGGCATCAAGAGGGGCGCAGAGCAGGATTGCTCCACGGACAAGGCGTGAAACGATGCACCCGAGTCAGCTCCATAGTGCATGCGCGCGAAGCATGCAGCATCTCCTGCATCTGACCGGCGCGGGCTGATGAGGCGTAGATGCCTGAGGCATGGCGAAAGCACCCTCGAGCTCTACCACCGGGTCCTCCAGACTCCCACGTGCAGATCCTCCACACCATATTATGGGATACCGCCGCTTGACGCGACTGAGAGGGCGAAGCACGGCACACAGGCAGGGGGGAGCCCTGGCCCCGAGGCTGGCGGACTTGGTCTCTGCGCTCATCCGGCATGCACCCGGGCCACCCCCTGTTGCCCGCACGGCAGACGCCACCGCCTCGGCTCTAGACGACGACCCTGGACGTTGCTCGCTTTGGATTGGAGCATGCAGCCCACACGAGTCTCCGTGTGTAGCCGATCGCGCCGCACGCATGCAAGGAAGGGACGAGGAAGGCGAGGGAGGCCCCGCTAGGCGCACGGCTTCGATCCGACGGCAGACGGCTCGCCCCAGACGACGAGGGATGCATCCCGCAGCGCAGCAGGCGCAGGTGCGCTCTGGCCGTGGTGTATGTGTATGCTTTTGTTGGCTTGTTTGCAGTAGAATGGACACGCTAAAGGCACCAAAATGCGCTCAAGCGCTGCTGTCTACTGATGACGGGGAAGACACCCCTCAGTGCGTGGCACCACAAGGGCCAGTGCACCCTCACTCTCTGTGGGGAAGCCATGCAGCCCCTCCCCCCGCTATCCCTGCCAAGTGCCGAGCGCCCCGCTTCCGGTGGTGACACGGCCAGGCACCTACGGTGCGAGGAGGTCAGAGCGGTGCATCGCTACGGGCATGCCGGCGGTCAGGTCGTGGATCGGCGTTGCGTTGGAGCGACCTGCGGCAGCGAGCACGTCTGTACCGCGCATATAGCATGGCAGCGTGCCAGCGTGACTCGAGCTCATCCCACCCGGCCCTCACGCTGCCTACAGAGGTGGGGAGGTGGGGAGCGCGAGTGCCACCCCGAGGGGGGTGCCCCGAATGGCGAGCGGCATGGTGGGCGCGGGCTGTGAGGCGACCTGCAGAGCGCGTGTGGGTGGGTGTAGTGTGTGAGGCAGGGGGCGTGCTCCGATGACTGCGTCGGCGCATTGCTGTACCGTGCGTGCGTGCGGCTGCGTGGCACCACGCGATGGGGGAGGGGGGGGGGCGGCCTGAGGCAGGCCGGATAGAGTGGAGGTTAACGGATGTTCTACGGTAGTGTGGACAAGGTAAAGGCAAAAACAAAATAATAAAAACAATACCGATGCGTGCGAACGCTGTGGCGGTCAAGTACCGCGCACGTGTGCTCGGCGGTCTCTGAGCAGACTCTGCCACACCTGTTGAAGGATTCGTGTCACAACGAATGAGTCGAAAAAAAAAGAATGCTGTCGTGCTTGTACTCTGTTTCTTGGTGTTCTTCGCGGGGTTGTACTCGTTGGTGTGTGCGGATGTGCCGCTCGTCTGTCTTTGCCTTCTTCCCAGAGAGTGGAGAGAAGCGAGTGCAAGCAAGCAAGGCATCGAAAACAAAAGGCATCACGGAATTCCAAGGATTACACACACACACACACACACACACACAGCAGCCAATGAGGGTACTTGTCTGTGGTGGTGTGGGGTATATTGGTACGCACTTTGTGCGCGAGCTGCTGCGTTACAGCCCCCATGATGTGATCATTGCCGACAGCCTCGAGGCCACTCACGGCTCTGATGTGCACGTGGACACGGAGAAAAACTATGCTGCACGAAACCCTGGCGCAAACTTAGAAGAGGTGAAGAGGAGCGGCCACCGTTTCGCAAAGCTGGAGGTGGGCGACGTGCGTGATGTCAACTTCCTCGAGCACGTCTTCACCACACACGCCCCGATCGATGCCGTGGTGCACATGTGTGCGCACATTGTGGTGCCGGAGAGCGTGCGCGACCCGCTTCGGTACTACGACAACAACGTCGTTGGTATGCTGCGCATCTTGCAGACCATGCTCAAGTACAGGTGCGACAAGCTCATTCTCTCCAGCACGGCCGCTCTCTTCGGTAACCCTTACGCTCGCATGAGGGCTGGCTCGACCGATGAGCCGGACCCGATGAAGCCTATCCAGTCCAAGGCCAAGTGCATGCCGGAGAGTCCGTATGGCACGACCAAGCTGGTGGACGAGTACATGCTGAAGGACTGCGCTGCCGCCTACGGCATCAAAAGCGTGTGTCTGCGCTACTTCAATGCGTGCGGCGCCGACGCCGACGGCGACATTGGCGAGACCCACGAGCCCGAGTCGCATCTTATCCCGCTCATCCTGCGCGTGCCGCTGGCGGACAAGATCAACGCCTACAACGCTGTGCACCATCCGGAGCGCCAAAAGGTGAACGACTACGTCTCCGTCTTCGGCACCGACTACCCAACTCCGGATGGCACGTGCATTCGTGATTACGTGCACGTGAAGGATCTGTCCTCGGCCCACGTTCGGGCGCTGGACTACTTGGCTAAGCTGACCCCCGACGACAAGGACAAGTTCTTTTCCACGTTCAACCTTGGCACGTCGAAGGGTTACTCAGTGCGCGAGGTCATCGAGGCGGCGCGGCGCGTAACGGGACACCCGATTCCGGAAAGGGAGGAGAAGCGCCGCGACGGCGACCCCCCGGTGCTCGTGGCGTCCGGCGAGGAGGCGGCGGCAGCACTTGGATGGACTCTGGAGTACGAATCGATCGACAAGATTATCGACTCCGCGTGGAAGTTTCACAGTAAGCACCCTGTCGGCTACGAGCTCCACTAAGCTGCACGAAACGCTGCGCTCACGCCTGCTGGGCTCGAAAGGCATGCTAATGCAACAGGGAGGGCTAACACGTGTGCACGAACGTTCACATGCACCGACCCATGGCTTCGCTCCGCCTCGTCGGCGTTGAGGCTGTCTTGGCCCTCACCCTTTCGAAGATACGTTACCCTGAATATTTCGGGGAGGTGTCTTCCCCTCTCTCCCGGATGCGTGTCTGCGTGCTGCCGCGGTTGGTGGCCTCTTACGGGCTGCCTCTTCGCATTTGCTCTTCCGTGCATGTGCAAGCGTCGGCGTGTTGCGCATCCGCTGCTCAGTCTTCAGAGGTATCGGAAACATTTTTTTTTCAAAGTGTCCACACTACCGTAGAACATCCGTTAACCTCCACTCTATCCGGCCTGCCTCAGGCCGCCCCCCCCCTCCCCCATCGCGTGGTGCCACGCAGCCGCACGCACGCACGGTACAGCAATGCGCCGACGCAGTCATCGGAGCACGCCCCCTGCCTCACACACTACACCCACCCACACGCGCTCTGCAGGTCGCCTCACAGCCCGCGCCCACCATGCCGCTCGCCATTCGGGGCACCCCCCTCGGGGTGGCACTCGCGCTCCCCACCTCCCCACCTCTGTAGGCAGCGTGAGGGCCGGGTGGGATGAGCTCGAGTCACGCTGGCACGCTGCCATGCTATATGCGCGGTACAGACGTGCTCGCTGCCGCAGGTCGCTCCAACGCAA
This sequence comes from Leishmania aethiopica, assembly GCA_003992445.1. Taxonomy (NCBI): domain Eukaryota; phylum Euglenozoa; class Kinetoplastea; order Trypanosomatida; family Trypanosomatidae; genus Leishmania; species Leishmania aethiopica. The sequence continues at coordinate 959,567 of RZOE01000012.1, forward strand.
CGCCGATCCACGACCTGACCGCCGGCATGCCCGTAGCGATGCACCGCTCTGACCTCCTCGCACCGTAGGTGCCTGGCCGTGTCACCACCGGAAGCGGGGCGCTCGGCACTTGGCAGGGATAGCGGGGGGAGGGGCTGCATGGCTTCCCCACAGAGAGTGAGGGTGCACTGGCCCTTGTGGTGCCACGCACTGAGGGGTGTCTTCCCCGTCATCCACGGAGGAGAAAACGAGGGTAATGGAGCAGCAAGAGGACGCGAAGCTGCTCGGTCCCACACGTATGTGCGCACGCAACTCAGTGAATCGAAGCCGGACGGCGGTGCGCCGGTGTTTTCGTGATGCGCCCTTTTTTCACTTCTCATTGATAATGACAGAGGAAGTTGTAGAAGAAGCAAAGGGACAGATGAGGAGGAGGGCGTGGCGAAATCGTGTGGCCGAGTACTTCCACCGCACGCCGTGCAAGCGTGACCCATCGTACATAACCATCTCTTGTGCGCACCTCTCTCTCTCACGACGTTGCCCTCGATCTTCCGTTTACTCTTGTCTTTCTCTTCTCCGTATTCCATGCCGCCTCCATGTAAAGCCATTGCAGGTTTTGCATAGACTCGTCTTTTACTGTTCGCCGTGCGCTGATTTTCTCCTTGTTGAGAGTTTCCGTGTACCTGCGCAAATATGCGTGTCCGCCTTGTAGGTGCCGGACACACATGTGCGAGAGTGCTCTCGGCTTCTCTCTTGTTCCGCTTTCTTTCTGTTCCTGAGGTATGGATAATGGCACAAGTCGTGCGTTGTGCGTCCGCTTTCTTCTTCCTGCCGGTTCCTACGTTTTTGTTTTTTTAACGTGCTTTTGGTCCTCTTCCTCGGCGCGCGTGGGAGGGGGCACTCTGGAAAGGAGCGGCAGTGGGGTAGTGGTGGTGGTGCCCATCATCCCCCTTCTTCCTTGCCCATTCTGTGCCCATCTTCTTTCCCCTTTCCTATACGCACACACACGCACACGCACACGCACGAGCATGGACTACAAGAAGGAGTAGGCATTTACATCTCTGTGCGTCCTTTCACGCGTAGGAGTGGCGCAGTTTCTTGTGCAACGTGTTTTGTCTCGTGCGTATGGGCAAGGGGAGACGAAGAAGATGGACCCGCGTGTTGCTGCGGAGGGGGAAGGCCGGTGGAAAAGAAACGGGGCAAACGCAAGCGTATAGGGAGGGGAAGACGACGGGAGTCGCGCTTGTGCTGATGGAGGCGAGTTTGCACGCATCGCGAGGGTGAACTTCGAAGACGCCGTCTTTGGTCGCACACGTGAGACCCCTTGGGTTTGTCTGCTTTGCTGTTCGCGTCTTTGGGATTTCATCTATCCGGTTCTCCGAGTCTGATCGCGCGTCGGCACCGCACCCCACTCTTTTCTCTCGCGCACCGCTGTTTGGCGCCATTCACACTCTGTGTTTTTTGTTTGCGTCTTCAGGCGCAGAAGCAAGCAGGAGGCGGCGGCACAGCCCTGCATACCGCCGATGGCGCCCGCCCCAGGATTGCCGCCTGCACGCTGGCCTCTCCGTCTCCGTGCATTTCTCCAGCGCGCGGAGGGCGGAAAACCGCATCTGCGGCTTTGGGGAACAACGTGAACGCATGCGATGCGCACGGGCTCCTTCACGCAATCACGCTTCTCTTTCCTTTTTTTTTGGGGGGTTTTACTCCGATATCGTTGCCACAAGTGAGTGAAAGCACTGCAACATCTTCCACCACACGCCCCGCATGGAGGTACGCATGGTCGAAGTGTGCGTGTTCGCATAGGCGTGTAGGCGGTCTTTCTTTCCCTCTCTCGCGGCGCACCACGCTAGAGACAACCATGCGCAAGACTGCTTCGATACGGGTAGCTCCAGAGGGAGCGGCGGAAGCAACGCGTGCATGGGCGCGGGCTACCTCAAACGCCGTTGCTGTCCCAGCCGTGGCGCGAGGGACGCATTACTCATTGTTTCTTCAACGGCATCATCGTGCGCTCGGTCTGCACAGCTGTGGTGAGGGTGCAGGTTCACGCTTTCAGGCGCTTCGATGTAGCCGCGCCTTCATCAAGTCTCGCTCATTGTCTCCAGATGATCCCTTCGGTGAGCGCAGCACCTGGGAGGACCCGAGCGACGGCATCTACGCTGCCTGGAAGGACGTCGACCAGGAGGCCTTTGTGAATGCCACGGAGAGCCAGGAGGTGCGCCAGGCCCACTTCGGTCCGGAGTGGGCCCGCTTCAGCACGGTGGGCCGCATGTCCGTCAAGAAGATGCGAGAAGAGCAGAAACTGCAGCACTCGCCGCCGTCAGGAGCGGCTGACAGTGGGTCACAGGGCGCTGGGGTAGCGGCGGCGGCGTCCGGTTCTTTGACGCAGCGCTACCCCACAGCAGAGGAGCTGCACGAGGCAGACTTGAGGCAGCGGCGTCGGCTGCTGGAGCGCAACTACTGCAGCTACGAGGCCTTTCTGGAGCACGAGGTCGGTCGCGGTGAAGGGTTTGCAGAGGCGGAGGAGGGCCTCGTCGTCGCGTCAGAGGCAGGGGTGCACCGAGGAGATGCCCAGGCGGAGCTGCACTCGGCCGCATCGATGGAGAGTGCGTTCTCGTCTGTGGAAGGTCTTGACGGGCTCGACCGCATGGCTCAGCGCAACGTAGAGCGAGAGGCACGAGAGACACTAGAGGCAGCCGAGGTAGCAGAACGGGTGCCGCTGCCGCCTTTCATGTTCGAGCCGGACACCCGTGACGTGGCTGCGGCACCGGCACTCTCATCGTCGAACCTGACCCCGACCACCAGCTCAGCGTCGACGGCAACGGAGATCAGGAGGTCAAAGACGGCGACAAGCATGTCTACAGTGGCGCCGTGCTCGACGACCGGCTCTCCCTCAGAGTCGGCTTCGCCTTCTACGTCCGCGGTTGCAGGTGGCGTCCCTGCCTCCGTTGTGCGGCAGGTGCTGGGGGTCCTCGGTAGCCCGCATGGTGACTCCCGCCTTCCCCTCACCGATCCCCTGCATTGGGGCACGGAGGATATCATACGTTTTCTGACACTTATGGAGCAGCCGCCCATCTCTGCTGACGCCGGCGACTGGCCGGCGTCATCGGCATGGTCGGCAATGGACGACGCGATGTGCGACACATTTCGCATGGCTTGCGTGACGGGTGAGACACTGCTGAACGTGGTGACGCCGCCTCGCTTGTTTCGGCTCATGCGCCAGTGGCACATTCGCCGGCACGATGTCCTGCGTAAAGCCTGGAAGCTGCGAGCGCAGGCCGAGGGAGCGCTCGCGACGGAGGCGGATAGCCGTCTTCCAGCTGATGTAGTACAGATGGCCGTGGTGCAGAACCGCGAGCGGCTGGCAGAGGCGGTGCAGCAGCTGGACCGCAACCTCATTCACGAAACCATTCTTCTCTGTTTTCCATACGGTCACTGAGGGGCTATGTGGCGCCCTGCTGCGGCTATAGCTGGAAGCCCGACCCACCTCTGTGCGGCCCGACTCACTCAGCATCTTTCTGGTTGCCGCAGGTGTCGAGGCTTCGCTTTCCAGCGGGCGTTCATCTCCTTTTGGTTGCCGCTGTTGTACGCATGAGTGGTTTGCACCACCGCCGGAATAGATGGGGCGGCAGAGTAGGGATGGGGTGGCGGAGTGTCGGCGCTGCTATAGCAGGAGGGCGTCTGGGTGTCTTTTGGCATGTCTGCCGCATGAGGAACGCAACGGGAGGCGTTACATAAAACAACAGCACCAACGAAAAAAAAATCAGGATATCGTCTCTCGTTTGCTACGCCTCGTCCAGAACTCGGCGGGAGCGAGAAAGTAAAGCCGCGCGCTGTGCTACCCGGGGCTCGCGAGAGTACCGGTCGGGTTGCGTGTGTGCGTGCTTCACTTTGCGCTTGTGTGGTGGCTCTGCTCTGTCCCTGCTTCTCTCTGCTTGAAGGGGAGGAGGGCGGGGAGAAAAGGCCGATCCTGTACCTGCGATGCGCGCCATACTACACCGGCGCACTGCTCCTTCCTCGTTTGGTGCACCTTTCGGTGCGATACGCTGCCTCGTCCTCGCAGGGATGGCGCCCCTGGGAGGGGTTGGGGTGACATGCGTACTGTTGCTGTATGTTGTGCTCTGCATATCCGCTGCTTTGAATGCCCCCACAGCCCGACTGCTCATCATCCCTTGTGATCTGCGATCATGACACACGTGCATGACCCTTGTGTGCCAGTCAACCTCTCGATCACCGACGCTGCCGCGTAGGCATACCCCGCACACCCCCGTACACACCAATACACTGTTCTCTGCCGCCCTCCCTACTTTCTCCGACCGTGGGAGTGGCTTGCAGAGGCAAGCACTTTCCGGGCCAACTTGACTACGACGCTTGCGTGCTCACAGGCAGAAACGCTATCTGAGATTCGCATCCCACGTTATCCAGACACGTTTTGGGGGTACAATAGAGACTGATAGAACGGGCAACGACTGAGGGGGCTGCCCTTCAGTTACCGCGCGGGGGGGGGGGCACTTCACGGCGACACACCTACCCACCCCAACCCACCCCCTGCCGCTACACGGGTGGTCGGCCGTGCACACCGTTGCTTCCTTGCCCTGGCCAACCTTAGCAGCCCAGCCCAACAAAAGAGGCCACTCATAGAAGCCTTCGCAGAGGGACAGGAAAAAAACAAAGAAAGCATGGCGACAGCTTCCGGGGCGCCGGAGCCGTGGGAGCGCATCTCCACCTATTACGCGTCTACCCGCAAGAACATCAACGTCCTTGTCGCTCCCACGGCCGACGCGGCTGCCGCCTCCCTCAGCCTGACCTACCTCATGAAGGTGTTTCTGCTCCCCTTCCAGCTGCACCCCACTAGCTCGTATGACGAGCTGAGGTGGTTTATTGAGCAAACCAACTTTGCACAGGACAGCGAGCGCGAGGATGACAGCAGCCTGCGCATCGACGACCTCTTCGTCCTCGTGGGCCTCGGTGCACCCGTTCTGCTGGAGGACTACTTCGACTTTACGCGGCACATCGTCATCGTCTTGGACGCCTACCGCCCTTTTCACCTTGGCAATCTTCGCCGCGAGGACGGCGACCGCTGCATCATCTGGAGCAGCGACCGCGTACAGGCTGAGGTGGATGACTTCTTTCGAAAGCAGCGCGCCGAGGAGGCGCAGCGGCGGCGGCGGCATCGCCGCCGCCTGGACATGAAGCGCCATGAGGTCGACGCGCGACGCCAGCGCACCGAGGGCGGCGGGGAGCAGGACGACGACGTTTACAGCGATGAGAGCAGCATCAGCACCAGCAGCGAGGAGGAAGAGAACGCGGACTCGGACGGTGACGCGGATGCCGACCTCTTTGATGGCGAAGACGATGACGCGACCCCGTCGCAGAGCCAGGATCGCGTGGACTGGCGCAGCGCACCTGGCGAGGTACCGGCGTACTTGGAGGCGCTCTACTACGCATGCTCTTGCGCCGGTCGCAGCAGTGCGGTGGAGGTGTACGACCTGTCGGTCATTTTGCACCGCTTCAACGACACGATTCTCTGGCACGCCGCCGTCGGCGTCTGCGATTTGTATCTGCGTCGTCTCGTCGACTACGCCACGTACCTGGTGGAGATGGCACCGCTGCAGGAGGCTGTCTCGCTTCAGCAGAGTGTGCGACGCGGCATTCTGCGCGACCGCACCGACGAGGCCGTCAACAGCTATCACCGAGCTTCCACAAATAGCATGCAGCTGAGCAATCGAGAGGAGGAGCAGCTCTACCTGCTGCGGCACTCCACTCTCTGGGATGCCATCTGGTACGATTCGCAAGTAGCGAGCGCGCTCGACCTGCATCACGTAGAGGACGGCCGCCCACGACTGAGCCAGCTGCTGGCGAGTCGCTGTGGTGTGTCTATCGCAATGGCACAGCGACCCTGGCGCGAGGTGCCAACCGACGTGGGCAACGAAGCGCTATGCCGCGTGCAAGCAGAGCTGCAGAACTGGGTGAATGCTCAGGGCAACTTCACTGCGTACAGGAATCGCATACGGTGCATCTCTCGCAAGGTGGGCTACAGCACCGAGGTGTCCACGTTCGACGTGTGCAAGCTCTTCACCGCTGAGATGGCAGCGGTGCCGCCAGCGTCGGTGTACGTCATCGAGCGGTCCCCAGAGAAGGCTAGCCTTTCACCCGAGGAGGTGGCGGCGTTGGCGCAGCGCAAGCTCGTCGAGTTTCAGCGGGGCCAGTTCTGGCGCGCAAGCGCTGTGCTGGACATAGACCCGAACGAAAAGCTGTTTCACGAAGCGCTGTCGGGGGCGCTGTCGCTGCAGCAGGCTGTGGCCGACGCGACGGGCTCCATGATGCAGCCCGGAAACGTGCAGAGCAGCACGGGGATTCACTACGCGCTGCCATCGGACCCGTCCAAGACCTCACCGACGCTGGAGAGCTTCTGCACCATGCGGCGACTCTCCGTCCTCGCGGAGCGACTCTTCTTCACGCTTTCCATGAGCCGCCGGCGTGACCGGCGTGCGTTGACGGCGCTGCGGCCTCTCATCCTCTCCTGCGCCTTGCCGCAGGCACGCCTAGCGGCCCCGCCCACGGCGAGCAGCGGCAGCGGAAGCGGCTTACCATCTGGACCCGGCACCGATGCGTTGGCGCCTGCGGTGCACTGGAGTAGGGCCAGTGGGGGTGTGCCTTCAGCGTCTGCCGCCACTGCCGCTGGTGGCGTTTTCATGGGCGGTGGTGCACAGGTGGAGGACACAGCTGAGTACGTCGTCGTGCTTACCCACGGCGGCAACACGGGGGCTGGCATGATCCCACTCCTTCCCGTCTACCGCTTCGCGCAGTGCATGCAAGACGAGCACTTCCACACGCCGCCGCGCCAGCTCTTTGTGGAGCGGAATGCGGTGCAGGTGCGCGGTCGTGAGAACACGACCTACCTGGCAGAGCGCATGCTGCTCCTGTCGGTGAAGACTACAGTACCGCGGCACGAGCTCCGCAAGAGACGCGCGCCCGCGGTCGATGAGTACGATGACGATGATGTAGAGAGAGAAGTCGTGGAGGTGGTGGACTAGTCGAAGAGGAGCATGCGCGACACTGGACTGGGCGCGGTTTCGTGTGTTCGCTTTCCTTGCCACTGGAAAAGGCTTTGATAAGGCCAGCGAAGCGAATACGCAGTGCTGCTGGTTCGCCTCCCGCCCCCCTGCCCTCCTCCTCGCACCCCCGCATCGACGAACTCGACTGTGCACAGCGCGATTTCGTCTAGATGATTCAATTTGCCGCCGGTCGTGCGTGTTTCTCCTTTCACTTGGCGTGTGTTTGATGTGTATGCGGTGCTCGTTTTCTCTTCATCTCATAGATGCTCCCCTCTCTTGATCCGTTCCTTTACAGCGATTTGCTTTCTCTTGTTCTGGCGCAGCGTTGCATCGCTGGCTTTTCCACGCTTCTACGCATGTGTGCGCGCGCGTGGGTGGGTGGGTAGTCATCAGCCGGCGGGTGTTTGTGTGCACCCGTATGCACGTGAATGGCCCAAACACGCTGCATCGCGAAACAGCGCTGTACGAATGCGAGCAAACCAATAAAAGGCGATAGCAGCGACAGCGAGGAAAACGAGGAAGGGCAACCGCAACTGGGTCTCACCCCGCCAAGATTTCTTTGGTGGATGGTGGTGACCCTTTTGTGGGCCTGCGTTTCTGCACCGTCTTCTGTTGCCTCGCTGCTATGCTGCTGTGACGTGCGGTGTCTGTTTCTTGTTCTCTCCATCCTGAGCAGTAGATAATGCCATATAGCCCCTCTTCTCTTCCCTCGCGAGGCAGTTTCGGTGTGCATGCGCAGACAAGTGAATATGTGCGACCCCGTCAGCACGGGGAAAGGTGGCAATGAAGCAGTGGGCAGGGAAAGCGCTAACTGCGGGAGGCGAATTGCGGACTCGTCTTCCGCTTTTTTTTCTGTCGCCTCCGAACGATGCGTCGAAGGAAGTCCTTTGTTTTGGGATTACTGAGCTTCCCGTCATCTACAGGTGGGGTGGGTGGGCGGGAAGTTTGCAAAGAGAGACCACGTCTCTCTTACCGTTGACTGATGCTGTGCGTGGTGCACGTGCGTGAATTGTGTCGTGTGCCACAGGCCCATTCCACTCGTCGTGCTTCTCTTGTCTCAGGACGCCGTTGCCGGCTGCATCTCTCACAATTCGGCCTCTTTCTCTCTTCTCCCCCACCGCTTCGCATGCTTCTCCCTATGGGAAAGCGAAATACGCACACACACACACACACACAGATAAAGGTGACGTGAGATCCCTCTCTTTCTCTTTTTCGGCATCGCGTGTGTGTCTACCGAAGCAGAAAATACACGCATGTGAAACAGGGCCACCATCACCTCACTCGTCTTATGGACGCCAGCGCAACTCGCCTTTGACGTCGGCTCCTCTGTCGCACTGTGCGGTGTGGGGGCACTGCTGTGCGTGTATGGGTGCGCGTGGCACTCTCGCCTCTGTGCGCTGAACGAATTTGTTTCGGCTGCCCCTTTGATTGTCACTGAACCACCTCCTCTGTTGCTTGATCGCACACCAGCAATAGACACCAGGCAGACCGCTCGCCTCAGCGCATCGGTGATGCGTCTCTCACTTACACGCCCACCCACATCCACACACGAGAGAAGAGATATAAGTACATCTTTATGCATAGACGAGAGCATAGAACGGCCACGTTTCTTTTTTTTTTCCTCCAAGCTTCCCCATCACTGAGCGCCCGCTTGCTTCGAAAGCAGTGCGTGCGCGTGCGTGCGTGCGCACGCTTTCCTGCGTCGTAGTCTCTCCGGCATCGGCCGCTTCATTTTGTGCCTGCTACGACGTCAGGCTTCTGCACACCGACGAGCTCGCTTCCCGTTCTCTCTCACTGCGGCTGCATATCTATCCGGCAGCGGTGTGGCGCTGGTGTCGTACACGTTCCGCACGCGCCATCACCCTTTTCATTCGTGTCGAGTGCGCGCTACGAGCGTCAGCATCGCTCCCAACGCACGCCGCCGCGCCGCTGCAGAGGGGCATGGAGGGGGCTCCCTCCACACCTCTGACACCCGCGCTCACCACCACCACCAGCAGCGGTGTATTTTCGTCGGTTAAGCGACCGTATCACTCGACGGACGACACGCTGCCATCTCCGCCACCGCCGCCCTTCTGTTCCCATGAAGCACAAGCGCTCTTCCGTTCCGCGCGATCCGTGACACCACTGTCTCAGCGGTGGATGCTGTCGGAGAACACGGGCGAGGCTGAGTGGGGCGAGCACGCTAGCGACCCGAGGATGCTCGAAGCTGAAGGGCGATCGGCGCTTGGATCTTGGGATGCCCAAGGCCACTCTGAACATCGTCAAGCTGCAGTGCTAGCCTCGCCAGCTCCAGCGGATGATTCTATCGATGCTGCCTTGTCCTCTACACTGGCCGCTGCCGATGGCAGGAAAGGCAGCCCGGGTGCACCACTGACTACCAGTGAGACTGCCCACGATGCCTTGTTGCACACTCCCGCAGCTGCGCACATGACGTCTGCGAGACAAGAGGCGGTATCATCGCAGCTGTTGCAGTCGTTTCCTACGTGTGCGGTGACCCCTTCGAGAGAGGCCCGGCCGCAGCCGTCTGATTTGTTGCCGAGGTCTGCGGCCAAGGCGCCGCCCTCCACGGCAAAGGCTGCGTCGAGCCCGTCCTCGGGTAGCGCATCACCGGCGGCGAAATCCACCAGCAGCGTCGATCAGGCGATCCGGTCAACAGCGGCGCTGAATGTCCCGGTAGAGCTCCCGCAGCTGCAGCCCGAGCAGGCAGAGGAGGCGACCGCTTCACACCTTGCCCTACGCGAGGAGGCTTGGATGGAAAATGAGGAGCTGCGGCACCAGCTGGGGGTGCTTCTGCGCATCCAAGAGGAGCTGGAGCGCCGCTACCAGCAGCGTGAGGCAGCGGCTGCACGTGTTGAGCAGCGCCACGCATCGGAGAAAAAGGTACTTGCACTGGAGAAGGAGCAGGCTCTCGCGCAGCTCAGCCAAGCGTACGAGGAGCAGCTGCAGATGCTGCGGAATGCCGAGGTGTTGGCACAGTCGAATGCTGACGCCTTGGCTGCGGAGGTGGTCACTCTGCGGAGGGAACTGTCGGAAGTCCAAGACGAGCTGCGGAAATCATTGGAGCAGCAGCTGGGGTGCCGGCGCCAGTCAGATGAGGCGATGGCCGCGCAGGCAAGAATACAGGCAGAGTGCGCGACTTTGCGAGCAGCAGCAGCTGACGTGAAACCTGAGCGCGCAGCCGAAGTCACTGCTCAGCTAGGGGAGCTGCAAAGGAAGCTGTGGATCACCGAGGAGCGTGCCGCCGCCGCCGAGCTTGCGCTCCAATCACTCTGCTCTCAGCTAACTGCCGCCGCAGAGACCACGCTAGCGGTTGCAGGCGCTGACGTACAGGTAGGACACACGCTTGGCGGAGATGTGACTGCAGACGCAAAGCCGGTGCGCTGCTTGCCTACTTCAGAATTGTCCAGCAACGACGCGCAGGCAACGGCGGCACCGGTCCTTTTCGACGAGGCTGCGGTGCTGACTGCAGTGCTCTCAGCAATGCAGGACAACAGTGTGAGCGCTGCTTTCTCCTCCCCGCAGCGGGCGTCCTCGCCGACGGGCGGAGAAGGGGTGGCTGAGCTGTCGCGCTCAGGCTCCAATGGCGCTTCGATGAAGATCGAAACTTCCTTTTCACAGCAACAGCTCACTGCACCCGTTTTGCCGCCATCTGCTGACGCGTGCGGCGCTCCCGTACGGGCTCGTCTATCGAACGCCGGGCTCTTGCGCTGTCGGCAGCATCGACAGCTGCTGCAAGTTGTGCTGGCGCGCGTGTCGGATGGGTACCAGCGAGTCGCACGAGAGGCCGCCGCAGATGCGTGCGCAGCCAAGGCGGAGCACTTTCTCTCCAATGAAGTCAAGGAGCTGCGCGCACGGCTCGAGCAATCTCAGCAGCTGCTCCTGTCGCACGAGCGCGGCCGACAAGACGAAGACTCACGCACTCATGGAAGGGACGTTGCAGGATGCCAGGCGACACAATCCATCCTGCAACGCCGCTCTTCTGTCGGCGCAGTCACGGATGCGGTAGACGCGTTCAGCGTCAAGGCATCCGAAGCTGCCGCCGCTGCGGCATTGCAGCATCGGGGAGCAGTGGAGAAGGTCGCGTACGACGAGGCTCTTGCTGAGGCACAGCGGCAACTCGGCCACGAGCGCAGCTATATTTGCCGGCTACAAAAGGAGGTCCAGTCCTTGCGCAGCTCCAGCTACGCGGCGACCGTGCTCGAGAGCCTCACAAATACAGTGCAGAACATGCGTGTGGCTGTGTGCCGGCTGGTACGGGACGCCGTCGCCGACGTGCAGCGGATCATCGAGCAGGAGCCGCAGCGGCTCCAGGCAGCAGCGACCAACGTTCGTGGCTGCGCGAGCGAGATGGTATGGCGAGATGACGCAGGGCAGGTCCTTCGCGGACGATGGCGCGCCATGCATGAGGATTGTAGGCATCACCTGAACAGCCGTTTGCCTGCTCGCGAGACGGACGATGTGCACGGCTCGGCGACCGCACTGCTTTCTCCTTCCCCTCTGCTCGATTTTGCTTTTGTGTGCGCTGTTCACAAGTCCATCTTGCGCGCGGAGGCTCACGTTCAGCAGGTCAGCGCCACACTCCTGAGAGACTACCAGCGAGTTTTCGTCGACGCACACGCCTTGTTGGGAACCCACAAACAGGGCCAAGATACAGCCTGCAAGGCCTGCGCCCCTCCTCGTCCCCAACGGATGTCCTTCTCCGCGAGGGACGCTGTGCACAACTCATTGAGCGGAGCTCATGAGGCTTGCCGGGAGGTACCGCCGCAGCGGCTTGCCGAGGGAGGCGGCACTTCTTTTGGCGGTGATTTGCCCTCACCGTCGCCATCGATTGCTTTTTCCGGGGCCACCAGGAAACGAACCGCACAACAGCAGAGAGTGTACGCGGAGATGCGTGATCTTCTCCAGCGATCAGCGCCTCCCCACGACGGCATGACAGTGTCTACAGTGTCACCCTCGCATCACTCACCTGATGGGTCTCGTTGGCTGTCGGGGGCTCGACCACCGCAGGCTCGCCCATCAGGCATGAACGTCTCTCCTACTTCTCAGCCGTCTCCCTACGTCGCTGCCTATGTCACCGAGCCCGCCGAGCTCCGCCGAGCAGCTTCATCTTGCATGTCACTCGACTCCGCAGTAAAGTCGGTGACCCTCTCTTCGGATGCGCGGCTAGGCTTTGCGCACTTGGCAGATGCGACGCAGGAACTGCGCAATGTGGGGCGGGTGCTGGACAATATCCGAGACGCAGAGGAGACGCGCGAGGCAAGGCGGCAGCAGTGTCTGCAGGATTGGCAGGACGCCATCGTGGAAGCGGTGGACGGCGTGAGGGAGCGAATTGAAGACGCCTTGACACTTCTGCGGTGTCCCGGGGCGGAAGCGGAGGTTCTTCCGTGCGATACGATGAGGCGTGCGAAAGAAGCCCACGTTGCGTCGACACTGAAGGCCGCGCCTGCTGATATCTGCGCTGATCCCGCAGGCGACGAACTAGAGCGAGCACGGCAGGGACAAAATGCACAGCTATCAGTCAGTCATGAGATGAAGAATCCAGTCGTGCCACACCGCGGGCCATCGCGTCTCTCCGAGGTGCTGTCCGGAACGATGCGCTCGAAGGCAGACGGCGGCACTCTTCTCTCCGCTTGAGTATGTTTGCGCGCGTGTGCCTGTGAGGCCAGACGCGCACTTTTCTCGAGTGGCGAGGTGAAACGAAAAAAAAAAACGAGGAGCAGCCGCAACGGCAGCTGTCTTTTGCATATTTGCTTGTGCGCCACCTCTGCTCAGCGAGAGCCCCCTTCCTCCTCCCGCATCAGCGCTCCTTTCACGGCGTTCTCCCATCCTTGTCGTGCACGCGCTGCTCTCCAAGTGCAATCTTCGCCGCGTTTTTTTTTTCGTTGCGGTGGCATACTCCCGCTTTCGCCCGCCCCCTCTTTTCGGCTTCGTCCGTTGCAGCGTGTCAGTGAACGGCTCCCGTCTCTCTGTTCTCGCGCCCTTTCGCGTGTTGTGCGCCGCCCATCTCTTTGCGCCTTCTCCTTTCTCAGAGAAGACCAACAACACCGCTCGCACCTCTCTGGTGCCCCCCCCCTCCCCGCCCCGTCGATGCACGAGGGAGCATGAAAGCCCTCTGGCTTCGCTTCCCCCTTAGCCTCGTGGCCCGGTCGATGCAGACGCGAGCCGACCGGATCCCTTCGCTCGCACAAATCCTTCGCGCGCCACCGCACATCCTCGCTCACTCGCCTTCTTCCATTTGGTTCATCTCTTTCTCCCACAAAACAACGACCACCCTTCCCCACACCCATACACACGAAACACGGACGTGCACCGGGGCACTCACGCCTTCCCTCTTCCCATCCCTTCCCCTTCCCGAACCCACGCGCACGCATGGGCGTGGCTCTGTTTTTCTCACGCACCACTCCCCGCCTCCCCCATCCCCCTCACACACCATCACTTGCGCATCCTTACACCTGCCGCGTCTCCCGTCCTCCTTGTATGGTCGCTACCTACGATGACACGACCTTCCTGGTCGCGGTGCTTCTTCCCGCAGCCTCCTTCCCTTTGCTCTGCCCCACGCCTAACGCAAGCGAGCCCCCGTCCTCCGTCGCTTCACCCTTCCTCCCTTTTTCCCCCACCCCCTCACGCGCTGTTCTCCTCCGAGACAAGCGTGCCGGTGTGTCCTACATCAAAAGTCTTTGTCTAACAGCTTCGCCTACTGTTACTTGTCCCCCTTCTCGTGTCTTTTCTTTTAATTTCCTCCTTTTTTTTAATTTTTATATTTTCACATTGCTGTCATCCGTGTGCGCGCCTCCGCCGACATATCCACGTGGAAAGTGAGCGCAACCGAAAGCCCCGACCAAAAAAAAACCATCACCGTCCACAACGGCAACGTGTCTGACCACCATCTCGCATCGCCATTATGTTTCGCCGTAACTTCTGGCGCCTCGTCGGCCTCGACAAGGTACAGTCGTTGGAGGAGGCCGTCGCGGACATGACGGATGGCATCTCCGTCGCGGTCGGCGGATTTGGCTGCAGTGGTGTGCCGGACGCTGTCATCAGCGCCATGTGCAAAAAGGGTGCAAAGGACATGATTCTCTACACGGACTCGGCGGGTATCGACGGCTTCGGTCTCGCCCGTCTCATCGAGACGAAGCAGGTGCGCCGCATGTGCTGCTCGTTTGTGGGCATGAACAAGATCTTCAAGAGGCGCTACCTCGAGGGCGACGTTGAGCTGGAGTTTGTGCCGCAGGGAACACTGGCGGAGCGCATGCGTGCCGGCGGCGCGGGCATCCCTGCCTTCTACACGGCGACGGCGTACGGCACGCAGCGTCAGACAGGAGGGCAGATTATCCGGTACGACAAGAGCGGCGTGCCGTGTGTCGTCTCGGAGCCGAAGGAGACGCGGCAGTTCGGGAATCGGTGGTACGTTCTGGAGGAGACGATCCGGCCGGATTACGCGATTGTGAAGGCGCTGAAGGCGGATAAGAGCGGCAACCTTGTGTTCCGCGGGACCGCCCGCAACTTCAACATCCCCGCTGCGCAGTGTGGGCGGCGCGTGATCGCGGAAGTGGAGCAGGTGGTGGAGAACGGCGAAATCCACCCGGACGACGTGCACTTGCCTGGCTTGTACGTGCACCGCGTTGTGCAAGCGTCGTACGAGGTGCCCATCGAGAAGCGAACGGTGTCTGGTAGCGGCGCAGAGCCGAGCAGCGTGAACCCGGAGGACGACCGCCAGAAGATCGCGCGGCGAGCGGCGCTGGAGTTTGCAGACGGCATGTATGCGAACCTCGGCATCGGTATCCCGACGGAGGCGGCGAACTATATGCCCGCCGGCGTGATGGTGACGCTACATTCTGAGAACGGGCTGCTGGGCATGGGCCCGTTCCCGACAACGGACAAGGTGAGCGCCGACTGGATCAACGCTGGAAAGCAGACGATCTCGTTCCTGCCGGGAGCAGCGTGCTTCGACAGCGCGACGTCGTTCGCGATGATTCGCGGCGGCCACATGAACCTGACGATGCTGGGTGCTCTTGAGGTTTCGTCGAACGGCGACCTCGCGAACTGGGGTATCCCCGGCAAGCTCGTCAACGGCCCTGGTGGTGCGATGGACCTCGTCGCGAGCGGCTCTCGCGTGGTGGTGACGATGTCGCACTGCAACAAGAGAGGCGACTCGAAGCTTGTAGAGAGGTGCTCGCTGCCTGTGACGGGCCTGCATTGCGTGACCCGCATCATCACGGAAAAAGCCGTATTTGACGTGATCGACAAACATCTCGTGCTGAAGGAGGTCGCGGAGGGACTGACAGTCGACGACATCAAGAAGTGTACTGCTGCTCACTTCGAAGTGGACGAGGTGAAACCGATAGCGTACGCAGCCCCCATATCCGGCTAAACGGGTGGGTCATGCGTATCACGCGGCCTGAGGGTGCCGATTGCGTCATTGCTGACCCTAGAGCGGGAGGCCCTTTCACTCGAAGCTGCGAGGCGCCTCTGGCTGCTCTCGATGCCTATTTCAGCATTCTATATATTCTCCGACGCCGCGGAGCATACCTTGAAGCCTCTTCTGCGAGCGTTGCGAAGGTCTGGTGAAGGCGCCGGTGACCGGTAGGTGCTGGCTGGTGGGCGCATATACAATTCTTCACTGTGAGAGCTGCAGAAGAGAACGGCCTCCCTTTTCATTTTCTTGTGCCATATATATATATATATATATATATATATATGCATACGCTCACGAGCATTGTAACCCCCCTTCGCTTGTTGTAGTCTGCGCCAACGTTCGCACTTTTCCTTCGACGCTTCGTCGCGGATTCGCACATGCTCACAGCACCCCTATCTGCATTTTGCTCCTTCTTTTTTCGTCGTTCTCCTCCGTGGATGACGGGGAAGACACCCCTCAGTGCGTGGCACCACAAGGGCCAGTGCACCCTCACTCTCTGTGGGGAAGCCATGCAGCCCCCCCCCCCCCCCCCGCTATCCCTGCCAAGTGCCGAGCGCCCCGCTTCCGGTGGTGACACGGCCAGGCACCTACGGTGCGAGGAGGTCAGAGCGGTGCATCGCTACAGGCATGCCGGCGGTCAGGTCGTGGATCGGCGTTGCGTTGGAGCGACCTGCGGCAGCGAGCACGTCTGTACCGCGCATATAGCATGGCAGCGTGCCAGCGTGACTCGAGCTCATCCCACCCGGCCCTCACGCTGCCTACAGAGGTGGGGAGGTGGGGAGCGCGAGTGCCACCCCGAGGGGGGTGCCCCGAATGGCGAGCGGCATGGTGGGCGCGGGCTGTGAGGCGACCTGCAGAGCGCGTGTGGGTGGGTGTAGTGTGTGAGGCAGGGGGCGTGCTCCGATGACTGCGTCGGCGCATTGCTGTACCGTGCGTGCGTGCGGCTGCGTGGCACCACGCGATGGGGGAGGGGGGGGGGCGGCCTGTGGCATGGCCGCGCGTGTGCAGAGTGATGTGTAACTAATGCTTAAGGGGTGGTGCGAAGACGTCAGACAGTCTCTCCCCCCTCCCTTTCTTAAACCTCTTTTCCTCTCCGTGTTCCCTTCCGTTTTCCATTATTGCGTTTGGCTGCGTTGGTGCACACGGCATTCATCAACACCACCGACGGTGAAAGAAGCAGAACTCGAAACCAGGAAGGGAAGTGGTGCGTGCTGGTTGCGGTGTGCGGCTGCTGGGTGCCGATTCGCCTGCGAGAGGGACTGCTGGCGGTTGTGTGCTGGCGCGCAGCACCGCTGCATGGGCCGGACGCGTATTGCAGGCAAGCGTTTTCCTCTCTACTGTGCTTCGCCGCTCACAGAAGG
Source organism: Leishmania aethiopica (assembly GCA_003992445.1). Lineage (NCBI taxonomy): Eukaryota > Euglenozoa > Kinetoplastea > Trypanosomatida > Trypanosomatidae > Leishmania > Leishmania aethiopica. Next base: position 976,375 of record RZOE01000012.1, read on the forward strand.
CCAGGCGAATGCTGCAGCAGGAGGCGGGCAAGAGGGACACGTGGCGCTTTGCCGGCCTCCCTCCCGCTGCCCCCCCCCCCCCCCCACTGCTCGCCGACGGCTCTCGCCTTCCCTGCAGTTTGCACTCGATGCTCTGCTGCGCGCCTTTCCACCTTCCTCTCCTCTCCTCTCTCCCCCCTCCCACCCCCCCTCTGTCGTACACGCTGCTCTCTTGGCTGGTGCCAGCACAAGCACACGTGCGCGGTAGGACCGCCGCTGTGGCCCAGGACCGCTCCCTTTGCCCCCTTCTCGGGATTTTGTATTTTACCGTATCTCTCTCTCGTCTTCCGTGTTGCCACAACGCAGCGCGGGCGACGATGGAGAGCATCGACCACACGACGGACCTGGCGTCACACGCGCCAGGGGTGGAGGCCGCCCCCATCGCTGCACCCACACCGCCACTGACCGGTCTGGCGGAAGGCGCAGCTGTCACCGAGGGCGCATCGCATCCTAAGATGGCCGCTGCCGAACACAGCGAGGCGACAGCGACGGAGTCGCCGCCCTCTCCTCGCTCGACAGGAGAGGCCAAGACGCAGAACGCTCTGGCGGCACTGATGAGCGTGCTCGACAGCGATGAGGAGACTGCGAGGCGCGGTGGCACCTCTCTGCGCTCCCTGCAGAAGATGTGCATGCGCGTTCCGCAGCTCTCCAACGAGCTTACTCGCCCGCAGCGGTTCCAGCTGTACTGCCTGCTTCTTCTCGAGGACAGTGATGACCCGGCGGTGTCGGGCGGGGCAGCTGGGCAGGAGGACTGGACGACGTACACGAAGCGGGCACTGGAGACACACGTGCACGTGGCCAAGCAGGCCGCCGCCCTCTTCCCCACCACCCTCCACATCACCACCGACGAACTCGCCGGCCTCTTCTACCGCCTGGGCGCCGACGCGACCTTTTACTTCAATCCGGTGATGATGGAGGTCATCCTGTGCGTAACGTACGTGGTGGCCGGTAGCCGTTCTACTGACAAGAATATGCTGCTGCGCACTCTCTATCGAATGCTGTGCGTGCTGCAGAAGGATTTCATTGTGGCAGCGGCCTCTCACCTCTACGTGCCTGCGACGGCGTCTTTGCTGCGCCTGATGCTGCAGTTCTACGACCCTCAACTCGCCACCCACATGGACCAGCAGCAGGTGAATATCGGCACGTACTTGTTCGACTGGTCGCGCCGCCTGCTGGTTCTGCAGTCGGACTACGACACAGCGCTGAAGGTGCTGGACTGGGTGTTCATCCTGGGCGACCCCGCCATGGTCCCCTACCTGGCACACGCCTACCTCATCACCCACCGTCGGTCGCTCATGCTATTGAGCACAAAGCAGGCGCTGACGCAGCACCTCGACAAGATGAAGTTCACGCTACCAGCGTGCAAGGCAGACGCGATCAACCCCGAGCTGGTGGACGGCCGCGCAACCGCCCCGACACCTGTGTGGGGCGGCAAGTCCCTGCTGCAGAATGCCGATCTGCTCTACCGTGTCACACCGCTGTCGACACAGCGCATGCTGGCCTTCTGCCTCTACCCGGATGCCGGTGTGGTGAACAAGACGCCGAAGGAGCTGCAGGAGTACTACGCCAAGACGCCAAGCCTACCGCTGGAGCGGTCCGACATCGCCTCTGCGTTCGCGAAGCGCGGCGCAGCGGCACAGGGCGGCGGAGACGCGCTCCCCTCGCACGAGTACGTAATTGCCGACTGCCGTTCACGGGAGAGCTTCGAGTACGTGCGGCTGCCCACGGCCGTCCACGTAGGGGATGTGCTGAGCTACCACCACGAGGACCTCGCGGAGGCGCTGCGGCGGCTCGAGTCCTGCCGCGGGCACCCCCTTGCCCTCTTTGGCACCGGGCGGCCGATCGTGGAGGAGATGAACCTGCTGAAGGTCTTTGCGCTTTACCTCGTCAACCGACAGGCGTTCCCGTTCGTGTGCATCGTGCCAGGCGGCTTCAAGACGACGATTCCGCTGATCCGCAATCACATCATTGACGCTGTCATGAGCCCCGCTGCTGCCGCGGCGCTCGAAAACGCGACGGGCAAGCGGGGCATCTCCAGCATCGACTGGGGCCGGCAGGCGTCCAAAACGGCGCACAAGATCTCTGCCGCTCTCAACGACGTGTCGGGCTACCTCGCGCAGGTGGAAGGGGCTGAGGTGCGGCAGAAGGCCCAGGAGCTCGGCGCGAAGGCGAAGGAGGGCGTGGTGGCGGCCGGCTCGTGGGGCTGGGGGATGATGAAGCGTGTCCGCGAGAGCCTCAGTGAGACCAGCGAGCAGGCCCTGACAGCGCTATCCTCCGTGAGCGGCAAAATCGCGGCAGCGCAGATGACGACGGCCCCCATCAGCGGTTCAGCCCCCTCTTCTGCAGCCGAGACTGGGCCCTCCTCTGCCACCGCTCCCTCCGCTGCGTCGAAAAGCTCCACGGGTGGCCAAGCGGTCATTCCCACAGCCATAGCTCATCCTACCGCCGTGCCACCATCGCAGCAGCCGCAGCAGGTTTTCTCGCTTGGCGAGGACTGCGAAGAAGAGGATCTGGACCTCATCACGTCCATCCCGGCTAGGCCGCTGCGCGGCACGGTGGTGCCGGAGCCGGCACCCGTGGCAGACGAGATGGCGCTTTCAGCCCCTGCAGCGCCGTCCTCGGCGGCCGCTGTCTCCGCTCCCGAACGGCGGCACTTGACTGCACCCGCATCGTCACCCGCCGTGACGGCGGCGGCGGCGGCGTCACTGGAGCCAGTGTCGCCTCCGACGTCCTCGGCTGCTCCAGCGGCAGCCACAGCGGCGCGCGGAGCGTCTGTACCGCAAATCGCTGCGGACCTCGACGCCGAGTTTGATGAGCTCTTCGGTGACCTGACCGTGACGCCTGCGGCAGCATCGCGTGTGGCGGGCCTCTCCGCCGCCGAAGCCGACGGCCTCCCTTGACCAGCATGCCCTCGTTGATCCTTGAGGCGCTGCATCAGTGGTGCGGCTTGGGTGCGCTGCTGCTGATGTGTGTTTGTGGGGTGTGCACGTGTATCGGGGATTCTCATGTGTTTGCTTCAGCGAGCCCATTATCTGCCATATAGCAAGGAGTAAAGCACCACTCTATACTGCCTGCCACGGGCCGTATAGAGAGGATTTTTACGGAGGTTGTGCGGTGGAATAAACGTGGTGACGAGAAGGCGCTCTCTTCGTTTTCGGGCTGCCTTCTTTGTAATTCTCGTGGGAATGCTGTGAATGGTTTGTTTTCGATCGCCCTCACTGTGTAGGGGCCGGCCAGTGGGCGAGCGTCTGTGGGTGCCGTGGGCATGTCTTCTTGGTAGGTGGGCGTCCCAGCAGGCCCGTGTCTTTTGCCGGCTTGCGAGAGAGTACCCCGCAGATGTGTGCGCCATTATTGCTGTTGAGGCTGGGGACCAAAAAATGTTGCAGCGTACTGTTTTTTTTTCCCTTTTCGCCTTTGAAGTGGATCCTCACGAGAGCGCATGCACAGGTATTGACGCACGCACGCGCACGTATACCTAGATACCCGCCCGAGCGGCCTCCTCTTTCCTGTTTTCGAGCGCCTCCGGCTCACCTCGCTCCCGTGCACTACCCCCAACGTTCCCAAGCAATGCTATACACTTTGCGCTGTCGGGCTTTACGTGGATGGTGCAGCCACCTTTCGGCCAACCTGACGTCCTCTCTCCTTGTCCTCTTTATATATATATATATATATGCACATGTGTGTGTGTGTGTGCTTATACATGGTTAGCGAATCGACGCAGGCGCTCGCTCCGTTGACTGTGCTCTTTTTTTTTTCATCGCTGTGATTGTCTTGTCGAGCCATTGCGACGCTCTTTGCGCCCACCCCCTTCAACGGCTTGCTCCATCTCTTGCTCCCACTCTCTGTGTGGTGGCATGCTGGTCGGTGTGTGTCTCGGGGAGGGGCGCGGTGGGAGTGGAGGAAGCACTGCAGCAATGGATGACATGGCTGGACAGCTGCAGTTGTAAAGCAGATGGAGGAGTGGCGGAGCGCTCACGTAGATTCACCGAGCCAGTGGCAAGCAGTCGAAGAAACCTCGCTGTGCATGTGCTGTGAAGAAGAAGAGAAATCGAAAACAGCACTGGAAACGTTCATGCTCACACACTGATGCATTGAAGGGGGTAGGCGCCAGAGGGAAATACGTTGTGTTTGTTCCACAGTGGTGAGTCAACGGATGTGGGTGTCGGTCGGTCAGTGAGCAGCATCCGAAGCGAAGTTGATGTCACGAGCAGACATGCACGCCGTAATGTGGAAACCAGGAGTAGCGTAGCTCATCGAGGATACCCCCTCTGACGTCTCTGTCGCGCATCACCCCGCACCCCAACACACACGCAGGGTGTGGAAGCCACTCCTTTGTTTCACTGCTTTGTTGAGCTACCGGGAACAGGAGAGGGGAGCAGCGGCACACCGGAGGTACCCCCTCGTATGCCGCTGCGCTTTTTGTGCGTGCGCGGGCGGCGTTCAGGGCATCCAGTCTTCTGGATGTCTTTGACGGGGGTTTTACTGAATTAGCGTTGCCCTCTCTCGTTGTGCGCACGCCGCCGCGCCCCATCGGCATGTTTCGCTCTCCCTGCCGCTTCAAACTGAAACTGTAACGCCGCTTTTTTTTCTCTCCTCGTTCTCTGTCAGCGCTTCCGTCCCCACCCCCTTCTCGCTTCTTCTCTCGTTGACACGTTTCTGCTTTCCCGCTGGCAAGGCGGGTCGGGCGTGTACCCGGAAAGCACTACGGCAGGCACGACGCTTCCTGCTCGTGTTTTGGCTGCGCGTGCGCCGCTCGCACTCTCTCTGTCTGCCCACACACGTTTCTGCTTTCACTTTTTTTGTTCTCATTTTTGTGGGCAAGTCCGTGCGTGTGCGGCACCCAGTTCTCATTTTTATCCGTATCACCACGCACACCTCCACACACACACACACACACACACACATACACGCACATGCAAGGCATTGAGACTCAGCCTAGTGTGTGATTTCCTGCTATTCCAGCGTCTTTTGTCTCTCTCTCTCTCCGCGTATACAGAGGGGAGCAACAAGTCGTCCACCCGTCGCCCCCATCTTTGTGTAAGCCACTGCGCCGCAAGAATCTGAGGGGAGTGTCTTGCTCGCACAGTGTTACGCAGACACACTCTTTTCTCTGATCCGTCTACCCCCTCCCTCTACGGGTCACCCATAGCCCGTTGCGGTGCACCTCTCACTTCACCTCCCTCTTCATCGATCACCCTCCATCAGCCGCGGCGAGACTTAGCGCGTGCTTAGCCGACATATCCGTACGCACCGCTACTTCTCTCTATATATGTGCATTTCACATGTGCTTCTGTCTTCGTCGCTCTGCCCGAACACACACACATACACACACACACACACGCACATACACACACACACACACGCACGAGCACACAGAAGCGCGTCCGAAGAGGTAGCTGCCCTCATGTAACTTGGCGCCCCGTGTTTTTGTATGCTTGTCTGCTCTCCTCTCTCTCGCTCTTCGCCCTCTGCCTTGCCTCTCTCCCGCCTCGGTGCCTTCGACGAGGTGCGCGTCTGCCGCGTGCACGAGGACAGAGACGCGGTGCAGTGTTGGGTCCACCATGTGCGTGAAGGGGTGCCTCAGCCGAAAAAGAAAGAGTGCCAGCGGAAGAGGGGAGTCTTCGTGAACCGCCAACGCCCACGTCTTTGTAGAGCACCATGACCACGCACGGTGTCGACGTGCGCACGCCCATCTTCTACCGTCACAGCTTTGCCAAGGTGCTAGAGGCGCAGTCAGGCAAGGTCTACGCTCGCTTTACCCACACCCCTCTTATCGCCGAGCACCTGCCGCATGGGGCGGTGAGTGGCGCGCTCATTGAACAGTACGCTGCCACCCACCTTCACACCCTCGTCGACTTGGAGAAGCTTCTGCGTGCCGTACTGGACGATACTTTCGGCGCTCATGCCAGTCTACACCACCCTGCCGCCTCGATGCGCGAAGGCGGGAGTGACGAACTCAACGCTACCATCCTCTCTCCATCAAGCGTCCTACTGCAAGGAAGCGCTGCAGGAGCAGAGGATGGCATCGGTGGAGAGGAAGCCGCTAAAGCTGGCTCCACACCACGTGCGTAGATGCTGATGCGCAACGAGTTCAGCCAGCGCATCCACGTGGATGTGGCGAGTCCGCAGTCGAGCAGGAGGCGTGCACGTCACCGAGCAGGCGGCCGTTGCCCGTCTCCCTCCCTGCGGACCCTCCCTTGGTGGCGCCCTCATTCGAAGCAGCGAATTCCGATAAGCAAAAGCGCTCAGCGGCGGCCGGGGCTTCCGTCCATGGAGCCGCCTCGCACCTCTGGGAGCGGCTGCGTGGGTGGGCACGGCGCACTGACTCCGTCGCCGCTGCTCCTCTCCCTCGCTCCACCTCGAATACCTCCCTTAGCGCTGCTGCGGCTAACTCGAATGTTGCGAGGGCGCGGCGAACTCGCGTCCCGCAGTGGGTGCGTGCCCCCTTCGCACCCACGCCGGCACTCTCTGCCGGCCCTGTGTCGACAAGCGTCAGTGCCGCGCCGGCGATGCGCTGGCTGCGTTCTCCGGCCCCCGTCCTCTCCGTCTCTCCGAGCGAGTCAGCCGCTGCCTCGCAGAGAGCCGAGACTAACCACACGACCTCGCCGGACGCGGTCGCTATCACCCAGTCCTCTCAGCCGCGGAATACCGCAGACATGTACGACGACAATGATGCTGGGGGTGGCCGCGCTCGCCAAGGGGATGACGGTGACACTTCTTCATCACATCTCACGCAGACGCCGCGCCGGTATATGCATGGTCCCTCCCCCGCGGAACGGGATCCAGCGAGTATGTCGCTGAGTATCCAGGCGACCTCGGGGCCGTTCGCATCCACTGCATCCCACACAAACTTTCACGAGAATGGGGGCGCATCGACGGCGGATGCGAGACGGACACATGCGGTGGTTTCACCGAGCAAGATGATGTTCATGGCTGCCACAGCAGCGAGCGAGACAGCGGGAGACGGGATCAACGTTCCTGCTGCTCCCTCACCTACAACTGCACAACTAGGTGGTGGCCACCACACACGGCAAAGCGTCTCCGGTGTCAGCGGGGAGCAGCTTAGTGAAGACCGACTCCTGTCGCGCCCTCGACACGGCGGCAGCAGCGGCGCTAGTGGAATGGCGGCCGGCGCCTCCACAGACCTCCGCAGTGCGGGGCCATCATTATCCTTCAGCCATACATGGCACACTGGCGACGCACAGGCGCCGCTGATCGCCCCAACGACGACGTGTATACCGCGAAGAAGGACAAGTGCGGCGAGCTGCTGGGACAGGCGCGCCTACGCAACAGAGCTGGTCGGGTGGCTTCACTTGCTGGTGTGGGTGCGGTGGCAGGTGATTCACTTCCTCCGTGACCTCTCAGGGGTGCAGGGCTTTGTGGCGTGGAGTGCGTGGTACTGGTCGTGGGCTCAGGAGCATCCGCGCCAAGCCGCCTTTCACCAAGCACTCTCCTCCGCGTCTTTTTGGCGAGGTATGTGGTCGCATGGCTTGCACGCGCAACTGAACCAGGTTCAGTATGAGGTCAGCAGGCACATGTTCACGCTGCAGAGCGTCTTTCAGCTCATTGTTAGCTATATCGGGGCGGTATATACGGCACTGGAGCAGCTGAACACGCTCCTGATGCAGGTGCAGCGCAGCTGCGAGGTAATGATGTCGCCCGTGGCAGCGGCTGCAGCAGTGGCGGTCGCACGAGCACCCGTGGCGACGGCTGGCAGTAGTCGCACGGCGTCGCCGTTGCCAACGAACTACGCCAACGCTCACCGTGGCGGGGGTGTTTGGGGCTGTGACTTCAACGCAAACCAGAACAGCATGTTCTGGAGTCCGATCTCGGCGGGTGTGGGGGGCGGAAGAGCTTCCTTGCGCACGCAGGGGTCTCGCGACCGCGCCGGCTCTCCGCGGAGAAGAGGCCAGAGCGCTTTTGCCAGCGCCGCAGCGCCGGCGACGCCGCACGCGCGCCGCGGCCTGCACGATGAGGCTGAGCGCGAGAGTGACATCAGCTTCTTTGAAGAGGAGGTGGAGGCGGCTTCGTCTTTGCACGCCATGGACGAGCTGCGTCGTGCCGTGTGGTCGATGCTGCAGGAGCTGAAGACGATGTTTTGCCCTGACGGGCGGCCGCTAGATGTGTTGGAGGTGAATGAACAGGCTCGCTTTCCTTGGAGTGGTGGCGGTGGCGGCCTCTCTGCTGCTGGGCCGGCGACTGCCTCCATCGCGAGACCTGGCTCACAAGCCGGACTGCACCCGTCAGACGAAAACGCGCTCTTAGGCATGTCTGCACTTGACGAGGCGGCGCCAGCAGCTCAGTCAAGCGGTCACCAGGTTCACTTTGCCGAGGCCGGCACACCTTGCGCTCACGACGGCAGCGGACTGGATGGAGGTCAACCGGCGAGCGTTCGCGAAGGGGCGCGGGTGCTGCTGCAGTGCGTGCAGTGCTCCCAGGTGCTGCTGCGGCGCCTGACGGTGCTGGTGCAGCGTGCTCACAGCCCACCGACGGCGCGGCACTGGCGGCGCATCCTTGTCGCGGCCGTCACGATCGTGCCGCCGTTCATGTGGGTATACACGAAGTCGCCGACGGAGCTGGCGGCGATTGCCCGGAAGACGGTGATAGTGGGGCGGCAGGTGCTCTGGTCTTACGTGATTGACCCCGTCATGCAACTGCGCGAGTCCCTCTTTTACGTTCGCCCCGGTGTCGAGGACCGTCGCGGTGCAGTCGAGCGGGATGCCGTGTCGCTTGCTAATATCATTCGCGACTTTCATGAAGACATGTACCCGGACATGTCGCAGAAGCGGCTGGAAGAGCTGCGCGATCGCACGTTCAAGCGGTTGCGAGCTGGCGTCGCGGACCCGGAGGGCCTGGGCCTGATCGACGAGCAGTACCGCCACTCTGTGCGACACCCGATTCGCAGTGTATTGTTTGGCCACCTGCCGCGAATCATGCTCATCCAGCTCTCGTACCAGGCGCTGGAGGTGAGCCGCGTGGCCAACGGCATTGACGAGGTGCTGGAGGGCAATGATATCAACTTCAAGATCATGGCGATGATGCCGGTCTTCCTGGCCGGCGGCCTGCTGGCTACGTGGGGCCTCTTTCGCTACCGCTTCAAGTACAAGCCTGTGCGCCTCCGCATGAAGCTCCTCTGGCGCTCTCTCTTCCGCGTTATCAGCTTCGCTGGCAACGGCCAGGGGCTTGTCCTGCCATTTTTGCGCATCACCGCGCAGCAGCAGGGCGTCCGTCCCAATGCCGAGGCCACTGCACTCGTCGTCGACTTCCCACGCGCGCAGACAAATCTCGCCAGGGCGGCGGGTCGGCTGCGTAGCACGAAAGCTCCGCGCCGTGGGCATTCATCTGCAGCTGCGGTAGGCGCCACATTGGGCTCTTCGCTGCCGTCGCGAAACACGGAGCGGGGTGGCAGTAGAGACATGGACGATATTGACACGGCTGCCTTTAGCGAGTCAAGTAGAGATTCGGAGAGCTCCTCCGACGAGTCGCGAAGCGCCTCTGGCAGCGCTGTGACGGCCCGCCAACTCAACAACTACGAGCAAGGCATGGTGCTGCTCTTGTCGCATGTGATGCGCTCCATCGCAGCGGAATACCTCCGCTCGTATGCCTTCTTTCACGAGCTGATGGAGGACTTGAACGACTTGGAGAGCGTGCAGAGCACACGACGTCAGCGACTGGCGACCCTGACGCGCATGCGGGCCACCCACACGTACTTTTTCTGAGCGTCCCAAATGCGCCGGTGTATGTCGCTGAGGGTTGGTTGGGTGGGTGGAAAGAGCTCCCGTTTTCTGTCTAGTCTTGTCGGCCGTCGCGTTCTGTTTGGGAGTGAGCTGCGCTGAAGTGGCGCCTGTGTGCGTCTTGAGTGGCCCCCTGTCTCGTGATGGAGTGTGCGTGTACTGTGCAGGGAAGTTGAAGCGAGGCGAGTCTGTCCTCTTTATTTCTCGCTATCGAGAAATCAACGAACCAAACCTCTTCTGTTATTTTTTGTCTTTCTGTCTGCTCTTTTGTTGGAGGGCTGCGGGGGCACAACGGATCTGGCGGATGGGTGAGCTCACCAATGAGGAGGGGGGGGGGGCGAAAGAGGAGCACCCACGCTGGGGGGAGGGGGGCCGCGCCTTTTCTTCTTCCGCTTCTCTCTCCTCGCCTGTCGTCCCCTCTTGTGCCATGTCGGCCAAGCACGCACAGTGAGGCGCTCCTTTTCTTGTTGAGTTAGTCGATTTTTTGTTGTCGTTGCCCCCCTCCTCCTCCTCTGCCCGTCGGTTCTTTCCTTGCCCCGCTGACCCTGTACTAGCTCGCGCCCCCCACCCTGCGCTCATGGAAGTGGCCATCCCCGCCGCAGAAATAGAGGGGGGAGGGGGTGCGCCGCAACAATACCAACCACAACATCCAAAGACAGACAACGGCAATGGCAAGAGCGTGGTGGTGCATGCGTTTTATCTCCCTCGCCGCCTTCTACACCCTTCCCCTCTCCTTCGTTGATCGACCTTTTTCTTTGCGGTTCTACTGCTGGTGTACTCACCAACACACCCTCCTGTCTCTGAAGCGAAGGGGTATCGACCAGAGACGGCAGTCGGCAGCATATCCATTAACGCAGCCACATTGCCATGACATCGAAGAAGTCTTCGGCGGCGGCGAAAAAGGCCTCAGCGGCGACCAGCGCTGCCAAGCGTGTGCAGGATGCGCAGCAGAAGCGGGCGTTGAAGGAGAAGGCGGAACAGGAGGCACTTGCGCAGTGGATCGACTCCAACGACCCGTTGCTCGACAAGGCCGCTGAGAACCCAATTCAGATGGAGGAGCTCTTTTCAACAAAGCTGGTGCACCGCACTTTTTCTCAGCCTGGCACCGGGGAGCAGCCGTACGACTGGAGCGAGTTCCGCAAGGTGCTCGAGAGCCGCACCGCCAGCAGCCCGCGCTGGTTCATGCAGCTGCGCGAAGAGGACCTGCTCGCTGGCGACGATGGTATGGAGGGTGTCACGGTGGACTGCTACATCATTGCCGAGGCCATGCAGCCGACGGTAGCGCCGGGGGAGTACATTGTAAAGGTCCACTGGCCCTACAGCGACGCCGAGGACAACGCCCCAGAGCGCATTCTACCGCTGGAGGGTCAGGACATGTGTTGGCGGCGCGTCGTGAAGGCTGACGGCAGCGACATGAGCGTGTTTCTTCTGCAGAAGCGCGGAAAGACCGCCAGCGCGGGCAGCAGTGGGGCTGCCGCTGCCGCCACGCTTGCCTCACCCGTCTTCGCCTTCGGTGCCTCAGCCAGCAGCACGGCTGCGGTAGCAGCAGGTGCCCCCGCGGCCACAAGTATGCCTGGCTTCGGCTCTGGGAACACGCCCTCCGCGGCAGGCTCTGTGCAATGGACCGCGGCCACCACCACTACCTCGGCGACGCCGGGGTTCGGGTTTGGCTTTGGCGCTGCGCCTCAGTCAGTGGGAGAGGCTCCTGCCAGCGTCGCGTCTGGCTCCTCCAACGGCATCTCTTTCAGCTTCAGCTTCGGGCAGCAGGCGGCGCAGCCACCCTCCCCAGGCAGCGTTGCCTTTGGATTCTCACCGGCGACGCAGACTCCCGCCGGCGCCGCTACCAAGCCTCCACTACCGGGCTTCTCGACCGCGGCACCAGTCGCGGAGGAGTCTGGAGAAGTCAAGGTGCAGCCCCTCAAGACATCAGAGGTCTTTTTCGCTCTCTGGACGCGTAGGCGGCTGACAGACCTGGCCAAGGAGATCCGCTCTGGCAGCCGCATCGTGCGCGAGGACTTCCCGCTGGATGGCACCAGGAAGATCAAGCTGGTCATGCAGAACGACCGCAAGGACGACGTCGCAACTACCGCGCGCCGGCTGCTGCTCAATCGACTCTTCGCCAAGCAAAACGCCGACGTCAAGGCGATCGACACGTGGATCAACGACTGCCCCGTTTTCGACGAGGCGCTGACGTCGGCGCTGCAGGGGTTCCGTGAGCGACAGCTGAACGAGCTCGCGAGCAAGTCAGACCTGTTTCAAAGCCTCCACAACCAGTACTACGCCAAGATTGCGGCGGAGCTGCAGCGCATTGTCGCCGTACGCGACACAGCGGCGAACAAGGAGCTGGAGCGCATCAATGCCATCATGAGCCAGATTAAAGAGCGCAAGTTGGCGGAGAAGAGCGGCTTCCGCCTCCTCAAGTTCTACGCCAAGAACGACGTACAAAAATTCCGGCCCTTCGGCAAAATCAGCGGCATCTCCGAGATGGGCGAGTCGGTGGACGTGTGCGTGCCTCCTGCGCACGTGAACATCAACCCCTTCACGGGGAAGCCGATCTAGCCACGCCGGGTCTTGTCGATAAAGGACGCCCAGGGCTGCGGAAGAGAATTAAACGCACCTATGTATGTGTGTGCGTGTGCGCATGTGCGCGCGTGTAGGACGTTGCGTGTTTGTGACTAAGCATATCTCTGACCAGCTGCAGGACCAGGGCCGATGTGTACCGCAGGTGCGAGCGTGCTGCTGCTGCTGCGGTAGCGGCGGCACCACACATGCTTCACCGTACCCTCCCCTACCTGTGGAGTTGGTCGAGAGAGTAGAATGATGGTCCACTGACGGGTAACGACATCTCTTCTAGTCTCTTTTTTTTCTTCGCCGCGCACCGACGGCGTGTGCGGCTCACGGCACGACGGGAGCGCGCTTGTTTTCTGCGTTGCGCCGCTTCCCGTCCTTGCAGCTCCCATGCCCTGCATTGCAGGGCAAGCGAAAAGCTGCGGCTGTGCGGTCAGGCGCGGCTCCGCCTCGCCTTCCTTCACCGGGCCCCCTCATTCCAGGCCACTCCTCCTCCGCATGCTGCGGGCCGTCCCAACGATCCTCTTTACTCCGTCTATTTGTTTGACCCTGCTCTCCCTCTCTCGCTCTGCTCTCCACACAGCCGTGTCTCTCGCTGTCATCGACGTGCGCGAGCGCTGTGAACCCGCAGCAAAACCGCTCCATCGCCGCCTGCATCCCGCGTTCCCGTCACTCCTGCAGCTTTGCGTTAGTGTACCCATGAGCGACGTCAACCCGGCGACTTCACTTCCAGCTGGCGGCGCAGGCGAGGGCGCGAGCCGTTTGTCGTACGCCTTTTTCACCTCGTGGTGCCGACAGCGGCTGCTGCCCACCTTGTTCCCCTCGCCCGCCGCCGCGACGATGTCGCCACCCCGCCTCGCATCACTCTGCCCTGCTACTCTACCGGACCTGGAGGTGACGGCGGCAGCAAAGGCTGCTGTCTCACCGACACCGCCGCACTCCGCAGCAGTGCCGACGCAGGCAGCATTCTTGGCGACACCGAAAGGAGAGCGCCCAAGGGAGCTGGCGCCGTTGTCGCCGCCGCCACACCCGTTGTCTCTCGAGATCGTGGCAAACTCCACGGGGAGCGTCCCTGACGCTGCTCTTCTGCATTCGCTGCGACTCCCCCCGGCGGCACCGCTGCAAGGCTGCGGCGTTGCATCTTCGACGACCTCCGCTGTGGCTACAGACTCCTTTGCCTTTGCTGACGCTTCGCCCACGCCAGGATCTGCGTCGTCAGTGTCTACGACGCCGCAAGTGGGGCCCTCTTCGTCTTTGCTCTCCCTCCACAAGCTGAGCACGAAGGCCGCTTCGACGTCGAACGCGGCATCGGACAAGCCAGCGCCGGTGCTACTTGCGGGACATGGTCGACCGGGATTGCCTTCGTCGACGTCTTCCTCGTTCATCTACCCTGCCCCGCCTTCGTCGCCGTTTCCTGTGCCAGCAGACTCGCTTGCGGCGATGCGTACCCCGCCCACGTGCGTGGAGTTGCCAGGGCCGCAGTCGCTCTTCATTCGCGGCTCTGACGCTCTGGGGTGCAGTGGTCGCTCACCCCAGCTACTGCAGTCCGACATGCGCACAGAGATGGGCGGCGCGCCTTCAGGGGAGGTCTAAAGCGGCCGCTCCTCTTTTCCCGTTTTGTCCCTCGTTGTTCTCGCATCCCCCACGTAATCTAATGCGTGAGCGCGTGCCGTCTATCGTGGAGGGCTTGCTGATGCCGGCACAGCGCATGCGCTGCCTTGCACGATGATGTTGCGCAGCATGGGCCTCGGTCATTGCCCTTCACGACGAGCCGCGCTGTGCCAAGGACGGTCGTTTCTTCTCTTTTAGGGAGGTTTCCAGCCCCCTCCCTCCCTCCCTCGTTGCTCCCTCCTCGTCTGCTCGCGTGTTCGTCGTAGCCACCGATGACTTTCCTCGCAGGCACCGTGATCTTGATGACTGCGGCTACCGCAAACAAGCCCAGGAAAGAAGACAAGGCCCATCAACATTTTTCTCAGAACTCCTCCCTCACTCCGATGTGAGCATTCTCGGACGGCGAACGTTGCCCTTCATCATATTGGTCCTTTTTCTTGCTTCTCTGAAGTCTCGCTTTCTCTCGCTCTGTCGCATGTCCTTCCCTTCTCTTTTCTTTGCTCCCGCTTTATCTGTTTCCCTCTCTGCAGACGCCTGTGTGCGTGCACGCACTGCACCTTGCTGCTTCTCTGTTCTTCTGTGTTGTCTCGTGTTGTTTGATTGGATGCATGGGGCACACCTCTTTTTCGTCGCTCTTCTGGATGTCCACTACCTTTCTCTCTGCACAAGACAAGGTGCTGCAGCCGGAGAGGGGAAGGGAGACTAACGCTGCCGCCTCAATCAAGAATTCGTTGGCCGCATGCGTTTCTGTCTCTTTCAGAGTCCTTTGCACTTCTCACTCGTCTTGCTCTTCGTGTGTTGCTCGTTCGCCATACGCCGCATGAGCTCGGCGCTTGCTCTGCTTGCGCGGCTTCCTTCCGGCTTTCCGCTGCAGGTTTTTTTTTCTCGCCTCTTTGAGTGTATGGCGTGAAGGCGGTCACGTTTCCGAAGCGGGCGACGCTTCTTCGCTTGTTTATGTGTTTATATGCTCGTGTGTGTGTGTGTGTGTGTGCACTAGGCGACTCGCTCTGCGTAGTTGCGGCGGGGAGGCATCGGGCAGGCGTGTCAAGCTCCATCAGCATTCGAGCCAGTGAGCAGGGTCCAGCAAGGAAGCAAACCAACGCCGCACAGCAGCACGCAGCCGGCTCTCTTGTTGTTGTCTTGCGATGGCTCATCCGCTGCCTCCGCTGGTTCTTCGTTTTTTTTTTTGCTTTGCGGCCGTTATGAGGTGCGTCTTCCCCTCGTCTGCGTTTTTTTGTTTCCACCCCTCTGCCTCACCCAACGACGACACGCCGCTCACCCACCGGCCCCGTGCACACACGGACAGAGGAAAGAATGCAAAAAGAAAATAAAAAGCGAGCCGATAGAGGATTCAAAACAGCAGCGACAACCACAACCTGTAATGACACGGACGACACGTGGTGACGCTGTCCGTGCGGTGCTGACCTTTTCCACTCCCCAAATCTTCGATCCGTTTAGTGGTACATCATCCGCTGTTCTCCCTTTTCGATGTTTGCGCGCGCGCTCTATTATACCACCTCTTCTGCTCTCTCCTGGACGCGACGTCTGCGTGCTTGCCCGCGCGTTTTTCTTTTACGCTCGCCGTTTGCCTCTCTCTTTCGATTCGCTTCACGAAAGCAGATCGTTGAGATGACCCCCTCATCGGAGAACACAAGAACATTGCCGATTAACGTGAGTTCAGCATGGCGGTGGAGATAGTGTTGAACACAGACTCCAACGTACCACAGGCGCGCTCGCTCGTCCTTCTTATGGATCTCTTGCACGGACAAGGAAGTCGCGCTTCTGTGCTTACCCCCCCTTTTTGCCCTCTGTCCGTTGTGAAAAGCGGCGCTGGAGTCCAGGGGGGGGGGTCCGGCTCCTCGAATCTGAGTCAGCTCCGAGGGCTGTGCAGGGCAGACGCCTCTTTACAGCGTCTTTTTCTGCCTCGCTGCCTCTCTTTGTGTTCGCGGCCCTTCCTCTGCTTGACGCAGCGCCTCTTTCGCGTGCGCCGCTCTTGATGTGCCCAAATGGCCTCTGACAACCTGCTTCTCCCTCTCTCTCCTGCGCGTCTTCCTCTCTGTCCTGCTCTCGACGTGTATCGGCAGATTGGCGGTGGTGTTCTCCCTCGCTGCATCAGACGCCGTGCGGACGTATCTTTACACTGACACAGACACACTTGCCTGTGTGCGCGTACGAGAACGTGCGCGCGTGCGTGTGGCGGACGATCTCACATAGACTATTCACAACCTCACCATTGAAAGCGAGGACTGGCACCTGCAATCCAACGCCCCCTTACGGCTATTCTTTTCAAAGAGGCTGTGCGCGCGGGGTTAGCACACACACACACACACACGCCCACACGCACACACACACACATACACAGACCGACCGACCGACAGACCGAGAGAAGCGACGCACATCTGCCGTGTGATCGATTCGCGTTGGCTGTGTGCGCGGCTGTGCGTGTCTAGCACGGAAGCACGTGGGGACTGCCTCTGTTGGGTGGCTGCAAGGGCTCGTTGACAGCTTTCTCTCCTGATTGCATTTTCTTTTCGTTCCTGGGATGCTTTTGTAGCGGCTTTACACCTGAGGTGCTCACGTGACTGTACTTTTTTTCTCGCCATCGCAGCAGCTGGCAAAACAGAAAACCAAAACAAAACAAAGCTGAGGAGGCTGCTGTAAGTGGACGTGTTCGAGGGGGGGGGAGCGATCGGCTCTGTGCGTCGGGTCCGTATCTCCATCCTCCCAACTCCATCGTAAGGGTGCCTTGCGACACCCCCTTACCGTCTTTTCCTGCTTTTCGCTCTGCCTTTGTTGTGCTGTTCGGCGACTGTAGTATCGCTGCTGCTGCTGCTGCTGTTGCTGCTGTTGTTGTTGTTGTCGCCACTCCTTCTTATTTGTTCTCGTTTTCGCTTGTTTGCGCGGGTACGCCGGCGTCCGCGGGCGCTCTTGGTCTCCACCTTCTTTCCTGTTTGTCTCTCTCTCATAGTTGCCTGCCCCCTTTCTCCCTCCCTCCCTCCTCCCCCCTCCCTCCCTCCACACTCCACCAGTGAGTGCGTGGCGTCTTCGCCTGCTTTTGTGTACTGCACAGCTGTCTGCGTCTCGCTACACGCGCTCTGGTCACGGATCGCCATTGACACGGTGTGTTGCCGGCGTCTTGCTTGCGCCGCCACAGCCAGCGCACGCGCTTGCGCTGGTTTTTTTTTTTTCATCTGTACGAGCCGCCTTCTTTTCGTTTGCACAGTCTCACCCCATTTCTCCCCTCCCCCTATCCTCGCTCTGGCGATGGGCCAGGGCCAGAGCCGAGCAAAGGGTGGTCAGCCTGGACAGGCTGCAACAGGCGGCGCAGATCGCAGTGTGTCTGCCGGTTCCGCCTCGGCTGCGCCTTTGGCGGCCCCTGTCTCACTTGCTGGCGTCGAGGGCTTCCAGGTGGTGCGACTGCTGCCGCACAGCCCCGCTCACAAGGCTGGCCTCGTCCCCTTCTTCGACATTATCACTGCGCTTGACAAGGTTCTTCTCGATTCAGCGGGGGAGGCGGCGCTGTCGTTCTTCAAGAGCTACGTGGCCAACCACCGCGACCAGCCCGTCTGCTTCACTACTTTCAATCTGTACAGCCGTACATACCGCGACGTCTACTGCGTCCCGTCGGACGAATGGGGCGGTGGTGGCCTGCTCGGGTGCAGCATCGAATGGACTCGCGCGGACGCCTGCCCAGAGCGTTGCGTGCACGTTGTCGACGTGCTGGAGGGCAGCCCTGCCGCGTGCTCTACAGAGCTGCAGGCACATCGGGATTACATTATCGGCATGCAGACTGTCCAGGAGACACTCATCACACTCATAAAGAGTCAGAAGATTTCTACAGTCGACTGGAGGCCTGGCACGAGGAGCAGCGCTGGGCGCTGGAGCGGAAGCAGCTCTTCCCAAATGAGAGGGTGGAGGTGCCGCATGTGCTGCTCTTCCTGGTGTACAATAGTGAGAACAACACGGTCGAGGAGGTGGAGGTGGAGATGGGCACTAACCCAGAAGCAGCGGTAGGCATCAGCGTCGCCACGGGCCTGCTGCACATCATCCCCTCAGTCGCCACCTCCGCCGACCTTGCCGCCGGGGCTTCGCTGCCAGTCATGAGCAGATTCGCCTCTGTCGGGCACAGCGTTGTAATGCCAACGACAGCGCAGCAGAAGGAGCACCAGCTTCTGCAAGATGTTTCTCTTACCCCACCTGTGGGGGCTGCGCCTCAACCGCGAGAGCAGTCTCAAGAGTCAACGGGCTCTTCGCAGCCACCATCACGCTTGCCTTCGCCGCAGGAGGCGCATGCGGGCTGCGCCGTCGCTGGCTCGCCAGAAGCGCACACGATGACTAACCCGCACGAGCCGCCGACGAGCTCGTATCCACAACCGTGCCCGCCACGGCCGCAGCTGCAGCAGCAATCAGCGGAGGCAGCCCCCTACTCAATGCCACCGCTGGCCTCCTTCAACGTAGCCCCGCCGCCGCGTCATGATGCGGCCGGGGGAACCGCCGCTGCCGCCGTGCAAATGGGGCAGAAGCCGCTCAACCCTTTTGCGAACGAGGCGTCGCCGGACTATGACGTGCTGGAGGGTGCGCCGCTGGCACACGAGGGCGTGATGGCGGCTGAACACCACCTGGGGCAGCATGCACCCACGATGGAGCAGTCGTACTCATCGTCTTACCCGCCACTATCGTCCCAATCCCCGCCGCTTTCAGCGAGTCCTCCCGCCCAGATGAACGGCACTCACAACCACGCCGCTGCTCTGCCATCTTATTCTGCGCCGCCGCCACCACCACAGCAGCTACACGTAACAGCTATGCCCACGTTCTCCAGTCAGCGCATGCCCCCTCCACTGCAGTTTCCGGTGTTCCCTGGTGCAGCCGCAGCGAAGAGGGCTCCGGCGTAGCTGCGATTCATGCTACTAAGAATGTGTTGATCTTCACGCCAGTTGTGTTCCCCCAGTCTCCGCACTTTCTCGCACCGGTGTACTTCTCCGCGTCTGCATCTCCGTCCGCGGGCGCATCGCACTGACGATTAACAGCGCGATGCAGTACTTTGTTGTGCTGGGCGAGGAGGCAAGAGAAAGACGGGACAGAGCGAGCAGCACTTGAGATGGCGGGAAGGGGCAGCGAAAAACGAAACAATGACAGAGAGAGAGAAAGCCGAATCCAGAGAGGGCAGGGCGGGGCAGCGAGCACGCGTGTGCCGTTCGCCGCGTCTTTACTATCCTCTCCTCTCTTCTTCTCTCTGAATGTTGTTCAACATGCATTAGTTTAGAAGTCCTTTTCATTATTATTATTATTATTATTGTGATTGGGCTTCTGCGCGTGTGGTTGCATGTTCCGCGCCTCTTTTTCTACCACGTGTTACTCGCTTGCATTTTTTTTCTCATTTTCCCCCACGAGTGTGCGACGCGTGCGGACTAACGGGTGGGCCGTGCCTTTGCTTTTCCTCTCCATCGCATGAAGTGCGCTAAAGGACACGGGATCGCCCCTGCGGTGAGGCGAGGTTGTGGTGCTGGTCGGCATCTATGTGTGTGTGTATGTATGTGCAGCGAGAGAGAGTTGTTGGGCGGGGGAGAGTGGGGAGGGGGGGGGGTGACCCAATGGCGAGGTTGTGCTTGAAGACACCACGACGGCGCGGAGGTTGTTTTCGTGCTCTCGTGATGTCTGCCTCGTCGATAACACGCACATACAGCGAAAAGATGAACGAGGTGTGAAAGTCAAATATCTTTGCGACGTGCTCATCAGGTGCTGACCCCCCCCCCTCCCTCCTCCTCACTCTCCCTCTCCCTTCGTTCTCTTCATCGGCATATGTCTTCTGTCATTGGCTGCACGCCTGTTCTTGGTTTGTGCGACCCCTCCCCCTCCTCTTCCGCCCTCCGATGGGCGAGCGCTTGCCCTTTCGCCCGTTTGCATAGATCCCCGTGCTCGTGGTGGTCGTGTGGGCTTCGGGCGGAAATCGGCAATGCTGGGCGGCACGCCACCACGCAACTCCCACAAACGTACACCCACGCCCACACACAGCAGATAGCAGGCCAGGAAGCACCCGTGACGCGCATCGAAAGGGGAGGGGACGGGGGTGTGGTGAAGGGAGGGGAAGGGGGGAAGGTAAGCGGTGTGTGTTTTTTTTTTTTTGGGGGGGGGGGCGCAGCGTTTAGTGGATTGTTTTCTTTTCTCTGTGCATTGTGCGTCTCGAATGCATGCGGGGATCGTGTGCGCTCAGAGTTTCAGCCGCGTACACACGCGCCGACCGAGCGGCCGGTTCTTGCGCCCTTGTTACATATGCTGTATCAAGTACGCGGCACATACTCCACGCGCACGCACACACACACACACACACACGTATGCACATCAGCATCGCCCTTTCGGAAAAGAGCGACAAGAAAAGAAACACAGCACACAGGCTCGGCCCCCCATGTGGGGGTGCATACCTTTGCCTTGCCCATCGACACAGCGGCAGTGGCGGCACACAACACGTGCTTTTCGCGAGCTTTTCCGCGCTCATTTCCGTGTTGTCTTTCTTCCGTCTCCCATGTTGTACTCTCTCCTTTTATTGCATCGCTGACATTGTTGGGAAACGGGGGTGGGTGGATGGGGGGTACTTTCACGCGTCTTTCACGCGACCCCACACACACCGGTACTCTTACACACCCACATGCGCACACGTGCGCACGCATTCGGTGATGCTCCTTCCCCTCTCTCCCTTCCTCCTCCCGCATTGGGCACAAGAGAAGAAGAGCAACGAGCATACGCGGTTTACACACAACACAACGCAAACAAACACGTCACAAGCGTCGACGCTGGTTTCGCCTCCCCTCTCTCATCCCCCCCCCCTCCCGCCACCCACAGCCGCAAGGGAACAGGTGAAGCGACGGGTAAAGAGAAGCAACGATAACGCTAAGAAGAGGGCGCACGGCTTCCCGTTCTCATCTGTGGTCTCCCACATATCCGCCCAGAAGGCACAGCAGTGACGTGCGCGGTTGGGAGCTGGCAGGCTGCGCGGTGTCAACCAAACAATAAGCGCACACACACACACGCACACACACACACACACACATACGCCACACGCGCGTAACGTTTTCCCACTTCTTTTTGCGTTGTTGAAGGAGAATGCGCCGTGTCGCACAGAGGGCGACGGTGGCCTCCGCGATGGCCGTCGCGTCGGTGTCTGGCGTCTTGCTGTCCAAGCCTTCGAATGGCGTCTCTCCCGCGCTGAGTTGTGGCGCCGGTGGCTGCACCACTGTCACGGCTGCTACACTCACGTCGGCCTACCGCTTCTGCTCTACCGAAAAGCCGCCACCGCCGCCGCCACTGAGCCCGAGAAGAAGCCGAAGGCAGACGCTTCGGAGGAGCTGGACGAGGACGTCATCGTGGAGCCTGCTCCGGAGAACACGAATGCGGGAGCGAACGAGGTGGACGGCAGCGCCACCGAGGCGACGGCTGGGACGAGCGCCACAGTTGAGAAGCCTGTCGGCGAGTCGGAGGAGATGGGCTTCAAGACGGAGACCCGCCAGCTGCTGGACATCGTTGCATGCAGCCTGTACAGCGACAAGGAGGTATTCATCCGCGAGTTGGTGTCCAACGCCAGCGACGCTCTGGAGAAGCGCCACCTGCTGGAGCTCAGCAACCCCGAGTACGCCCGCGAGCCGGCCGACGAGGCCCCACTGATTGCCCTCTCCTGCAACCAGAGCAAGAGTCGCTTCATCATCCGTGATACGGGTATCGGCATGACCCGAGAGGAGCTGACAGCGAACCTGGGCACGATTGCCGGCTCCGGCTCGAAGGCGTTCGTGCACGAGCTCCAGAGCAGCGGCAAGTCGGCGGCCGAGAAGATCATCGGCCAGTTCGGCGTCGGCTTCTACGCGTGCTTCATGGTAGCCAAGAACGTCAAGGTCTACAGCCGCAGTGCCAAGAAGGGCTCGAAGGGCTACCTGTGGGAGTCGGAGGGCACCGGCACCTTTAAAGTGACGGAGTGCGAGGGGGTCGAGAAGGGTACCAAGATTGTGCTGGATGTGAAGGACACGGAGCTATCCTTCTGCACCCCGCAGGTGGTGGAGCGGGTGCTGAAGAAGTACAGCAACTTTGTCTCCTACGAGATCACCCTCAACGGCGGCAAGGTGAACACTGTCGAGGCCCTCTGGATGAAGGACAAGAACGACGTCACCAACGAGGAGCACATCGACTTTTACAAGTTCATCTCCGGCTCCTACGACAGCCCCATGTTCCGCCTTCACTACTCCATCGATGCCCCGATGAGCGTGCGGGCGCTGCTCTACGTGCCGCAGTCGCACACGGAGAAGTACGGCGGTGGTCGCATGGAGGCGGGTGTGAACTTGTACTCTCGCCGAGTGCTGATCCAGTCCAAGGCGAAGGGGCTGCTGCCGGACTGGCTGCGCTTCATCAAGGGTGCCGTGGACAGCGAGTCGATCCCGCTAAACGTGTCGCGCGAGCACACGCAGGACGGCGGTATGATGCGCCGGCTGAGCACGATCCTGACGAAGCGGATCATTCGCTGGTTCGAGGAGGAGAGCAAGCGCGACCGCAGCAAGTACGAGCGTTTCATTCAGGAGTATGGCCCCTTCCTGAAGGAGGGCGTGTGCACGGACCAGGTGCACAAGATGGAGCTCGCGAAGCTCCTGCGCTTCCAGACGACAAAGTCCGACATCGACTACCCCTACGTCTCCCTGGACAACTACCGCGACCGCATGCAGCCGAATCAGTCCCACATCTACTACCTGAACTTGCCTAGCAAGGAGATGGCGCTGCAGTCGCCCTACTACGAGCAGTACAAGGAGCACGACCTTGAGGTGCTCATCTGCACCGAGCCGATTGACGACTTTGTCATGCAGCACCTCGACACCTACGCGAAGCACAAGCTGCAGAACATCGAGATGTTCGACGCCAACCTTGACGGCTACGTGCAGCACAAGAAGAAGCTCGAGGGGGACAAGAACGATGACGTGGCCGTGAAGAAGCAGCTGAATGATGTCCAGGTCAAGGCGCTCTCCGACTTCATCTCGAAGCGCCTCGTCGGTCGCGTCGGCGTTGTCAAGTCGACGGATCGCCTGCGCGACAGCCCTGCCGTGCTGGCGGACCACGAGGCGGCACAGATGCGCAAGATCTACCGTATGACAGGCCAGGCCGCTGGTCCACCGCCGAAGTACAACCTCCACTTCAACCCCCAGCACCCTCTCATCCGAAAGCTGTACACGCTGTCGCAGTCGGAGGCGAGCGAGGAGGTGGAGACGGCTGGCCTGTTGACGGAGCAGATCTTTGACAACGCCATCATCGCCGCTGGACTCCTCGAGGACCCGCGCAGCATCGTGACGCGCCTCAACACGATCATGTCGCGCATGGTCGAGAAGGTGCCGGAGCCGTCGGCGGACAAGTGAAGGGGGTCAGCCGCTTATGGCGATGAGCGCCTGTGCGCCTCAGTGAGTGTGCCAGCTGGCTTGCTTGCCCCCTGTGACTGTTCCTTGTGCGTTTACCATCTTTATTGAGTGTTTGACCCCCCCCCCCTCCCTCCCTCCCTCCCTCCCGACCGCCCTTCTCTGCGTGCGGGAGAGCTGGTCTCTCTCGCACCGTTGGTGGTGGTGGTAGTGGTGCGTGTGTGTGTGTGGGGGGGGGGGCACCACGTTCGACGCTGAGGGCCCCGAGACAGCGTAATCGCTTCCCACGGCACTTGAAGCGGGTCAAGGAACAACCGCAACAACAAAAAAAGGTACGGAAAACGAGCTGAGAGGATTCAATGCGGTGAACGCGACAAACGAGAACGCAATGCGACACTCAGGCTCTCAGGAAGCGGAGGGGCGAAGGAGCTGCCAAGGAGCAGGAGGCGGTCGGGCGAGCAGGAGAGACGCGGGGGCCGGCAGGCAAGGAGGGCGCAGAGGTGGGCTTTACTCGTATAGAGTTACGGGCTTGAATGACCTCGACTCGTGTACGACTCCTCTGAGAGAGCGCGCCAATAGCTTTACAACGAGGAGGGCAGACGTGCCAGACGGACACGTGTCGCACAGCCGCCCTGCTACTTTCGGCTTCCCATTGGTGTTTGCGCGACTCTCCTTTGGCCTGCTGCCGCAGCCTCCTCTCCTGTTGTTCTCCTCTCTTCTTCCCGCTCTTCCTGATCTTTCCTGGTGGTAAAATTTGTTTTGCCTAAGACAGATACGCGCAACGGACGGAATCTCATGCGCGCGCTCCCTCTTATCGTCATCCACGTCTTTTCTCTCAGGCTCTGCCACGCATATGGGATCAGAAAACGTATCGGCGCGGCTGGAGTCTCTCGCTCCCTCCCTCTCTTTCTGCCTGCGTATGCGTTCTGGCACACCTCCGAGAGCGGTGACGTGCGATGACGCTTTCTTGAGTATTAAATAATTTCTCGTTGAGTCTTGTCAGATGAGCAAGGGAAAAGAAAAACTTGGCCACATAACGAAGCCGCTTCCGGTTGTGAGGTGCGACAGACAGCCATGACGCACGCGTCTACGCGCGTGCGTCGGACTTGTTGCTGCCGCCGACAAGCACAGGGAAGGAGCGCACAAGTGCGTGGACCCGTCATGGCCTCCCCGCCGGGCGAACGTTGCGTAGGAACCACCTTGTGCAAGTTTCTGCCGCTCAAAGAGAGGGATGCGGGGACCCCTTATCGGGTCTCTCTCTCTCCTTCTCGCCTTTTACTCCACACACATGATGTGCGCTTGTGTCGGCGCAACGCTGCGCCCTTTAACCCTCTTCCGTCCTCGCCTTCATCTGTCGAGTTCATCATCCCTGCCTCTGCCTCTCCTTGTTCGCGTGTTCGCATGCTGCCTTCCGAGCATTGTCACAGCATACATACCCACCAACGAACCTCATTCATCTTCCCTCCGTCGCACGACGGTGCCACCTGGCGCACATAGCATGGGTAGTCACTCCAAAAAAAGCGGCAAGGGCGGTGGCGGCGCGCATGCGCGGCAGGCCCGGCAGCGGCAGCAGGGCCAGGTAAAGGTGCTCAAGAAGGACCTTGGCGTGCCTGACCTAAAGGACGTGGCGCAGCGCCTGACGCAAACGGCACAGCGGCGCACGCACAGCGTCTTGAGCATTCCGCACCTGCACGGTGCCGAGGAGGCCGGTGGGTCTCGGCTAAGTAACAGCGGCGTAAGCGGCAGAGGTCTTCGCCTCGCCAACCTCATGCGCGGCGGTGGCGCTTTCGGGAAAGGCGGCGTCTGCTCTCAGATTCGCGGCAAGGCCCTGCAGCAGGTCGATCAGAGCGCAGAGGGCGCCAGCAGGACCGAGTCGACCTTGGCGGACCGCCGCCGCGAGATGCTGACGCTGGCACTTCGCACCTCAGAGAAAGTGCATGACTACGAGGCCCCAATGCAGTTGTTTCGCCAGGACGGCGCCAGCGAGGGCAACGCGGAGGAGGACAACGTGTGGGTGGAGGATATGACGCGCCGCGGGCAGGATCGCTCGCTGCAGCGTTTCTTCAAAGAGTTCCATCGCGTCGTCGAGAACTGCGATGTGCTGCTGCAGGTGCTGGATGCCCGCGACCCGCTCGGCTGCCGACTTACGCAGCTGGAGAAGAACATCCGCTCAACCTACGGTGAGGAGCGGAAGAAGATGGTTGTGGTGCTGAACAAGGTGGACTTGCTGCCGTCGAAGGAGGTGCTGGATGCGTGGATCCACTATTTTGAGCAGCAGGAGCAGCTCACGTGCATTCCGTTCGCAGCCAACGCCAAAGGCTCACTGGGGCAAACGTACGTCACGAACATGTTTCGGCGGTTGCGCTCACTCGCCCGCAGCGGCGAGACGGGCGAGCGCAAGGCTATTGTTGTTGGGGTGATTGGATACCCGAACGTAGGGAAGAGCTCCATCATTAACGCGCTGAGGCGCAAGCACGTTGTCGGCGTCGGCAACATGCCCGGGTTCACGACGGGCAACACCGAGGTGGAGCTGCGGTCTGACATCCGCGTGATGGACTGCCCCGGCGTGGTCAGCCCCGGTGAGGACAGCGGCGACGTGGTTCTGCGCAACGCCATTCGGGTTAGCGAGCTGGTAAATCCGTTCTTGCCAGTGCAGCGACTCCTGCAGCGATGCACGGCGGTGCAGCAGGCCGATGACCAAGACAACACCGACGTCGCCGCCCACCAGGCGTTGCGCAACAGCGGGCTGCACCCGTTGGCTCTGTTCTACGGCATTAGCCAGTTCCGCGAGAACGACGTGATGGACTTCATTGAGCAAGTCGGAATGCGTCGGGGACGGCTCACACGTGGTGGCCAGGTGGACGAGGAGTCGACGGCGCGCATGATCCTTGCAGACTGGAACGATGGCCGCATTCCGTACTACACATATCCGCCTGCAGTCGACGAGCTCTTCCTGCGCAGCGACGACGCCTACCGCGCCCTCAACAGCAGCGGCTGCCTCGGTGGTGGCGCTGAGGAGGGCAGTACGCAGGCAGAGCTGGTCTCGGCAAAGGCGCGCGGCGTGACGCTGGACGGACTGCCCACGTTTCACCTTCACATGGATCTAATCGAGCAGCAGCAGCAGCACACAAAGAAGCGGTGGAAGCAGAGCGACGTGCCGTACGATGACCCTGACGGCGACGATGGGGACGAGATGCTCTAGTGCGATCCTGCTGGCGCAGGTGTGAAGAGGGTGGGGGGGGCGGGGCGGTCTGCGTCAATGTTGGTGCGCCGTGTGTGTGCGTCTCGGGAGGAGCGTGCGGGGAGTGTGGACACGGAAGGCGGCATACCTCAGCGCTTCTTTTTGCCGCGTGTCTCCTCCCCCCTCCCCCAAAACACACACACACACACGCATACACACACAGACGGTCTCTCTTGGTACTATCTGCGCATCGTCGAGAGAAGGGCAAGGCACTTGTCAAGATGCGCAGAGTCCGTGCGTGATCGCACGCTCAACGGAACGTTAAGCCTCTCTGATAAGCATACGCGATTTCCAGGATAGCAATGGAGCCGAAATTCGGCAGACATGTGAGGGCATGCGCAGAGGCCGCCACTGATAGTCTTTGGGCGTGTATGTGTGTGGAGGAGCGGCAGTGGGGGTCCAATCGCGAGCGCCTCGCCGGGACAAGGGCGCGACACCGCACGCACGTTTGTGGCGCCCACTGCTCTTCTTGGCGTGCTGTTTTGCTCGCTCTGCCCCCGCCCGGCTCTCCGCCATGGCGCCGGTGGCGGGCTTGGTCTCTTCATTCTCCTCCACGTGGTCATCTGCGCCACTGCTCTCGTGTGCGCCTCGAGAGAGGTTGAGGGGGAGCGATCGGAGGCCAATGGGAGCGTGGCCGTAGCTGCCGCGCTGCAACTGTCGGCGACTTTCCCTTCCCCTTCCCTCCCCTCTTTTGCGGGCAGCGAGGTGGTGTCAATGCGACGCCACATCTGCGCGCCTCAGGATGCGAATATCTTGTTTTCCAGCCTTCCCCCCTCTCCCCTCTTTTCGGTTTCTGCCCAACCTACACGCCCGCTTGCATGCGCGGAGTGGACTTCGAGACGAACGACACACCCCTTGTCCGACAGCGTCCCTTGCATATATGCATCCCTTCCCCCGTCACCCGACGATCACCCTGGACCACCCCACGCGTACAAGCTTCTATACCTTCCGTCAAGAAGCAAAAAAAAAACGTCCTCACTGCCTCAAGCCGCCCTCATTCGCTGCTCTCTCCTAGTTGAGCGGCGTTGTGCGACGGAGTGGTTGGCGGCTGCTCGCCGTCTGATTCCTGTACATGTGGCACTTGGACTGAGGGAGACCACGTGCTTCAGCAGAGCAACAGTGCCACGCCACTTCTTGCATCATGTACCACGACGCACCGGTCGAAGCAGCGGTGGTGGTGCATCGTCACCGACAGCGACGCACCGCCTCAACTCTCAAAGGCGATGGTAACGAAGGCGAGGCTGAGCGACACATCATCGACGACTACCAGCTGCATCGCGTCGCGGACTTCCTCTTGTCTGGGGCAACTCATGACGGAGAGGTGGCCACGGCGTCTGCGGTTGCCGTTACCGCTGCGGCGTTCGGAGGAGGGGCGGCGTCATTGTCCTGCCAGCCGTGCTGCAGCACCGCCGCTGTGCCATCGCGGCTTGGCCCTCCCTACATGCGCGTTGCCCTGCAGTTTCCAGACGAGCTTCTTGGCGACGCGGTGGCTGTGGTGCACTGCCTGAGCAACCTCGTCGCCACAGATCAGCGGTACGTTGAGGCGATGGAATTCAAGAGGGTAGAAGGGGTGGTGGGAGACGAGTCGCAATGCTGCCCCGCCGGTGGGGTCGCACCGCCCCAGGAAAGAGGACTTGCAGTGGCTGGGGCAGCAGCAGCAGCACACAGCCGCCCTGCAACGATGGACAACCCGAATTGCCCTGCGAGCGCAATGCGTTTGTTTGTCCTGGCCGACAACACCTTTGGCAGCTGCTGCCCCGATGAGATCACCGCGCAGCACTACACGGCCGACTGCATTGTGCACTTTGGTGAAGCCTGCATGAGTCGCTCAACCCGCCTGCCGGTCTTCTATGTCCAGCCAGTGTTTCACTTCAGTGCACTTGCCACTGGCGCTGTGGCTGGCAGCGATGCCGTAGGCGCCCTGCTGGATGCCGAGGCGACCTTAGTGCTGGAGGTGTTGCGGCGGGTCGCGTCGGCTATTCGCCATCGGCTTACCAACTGGTGGGCCGAGAAGGCGGAAGCGACCGGCGCTTCTGCAGGAACACCCTGCCCGGTGCGTCCCCGCATCGCTATTGTTGGCACGTACCCGACGAAAGCCATCGTGCAGGCGGCTGAGCTTCGCTGGAGCACCACTGAAGATTCTAGTGTTCCAATCAGCTGGCCGATCTTCGAAGAGCGCTGCCTCTCTGTTGCAGCTGAGCCGGTCAAGTTGCACGGCGCGGAGGCCAGCGGCGTTGCCGATGCAGGGTCCACTTCCTCGGGCAAGGACTGCTGGGTCGTCAACGGCGTGCGCTTTCCTCGCGTGCTTTCCTCGTCATTGTCGCCCGCGCCGTCGCACGAGGTACAATACCTGCTCTTTATCGGCGCTGTCGGGTCTTCGGCGCTGGTCCACGTGCTGACGGCAGAGCAGTACAACCAGTTCCACTACAGCGACCTGTGCCGCGAGTACCTTGCGTGGGACGGCGGTGCTGAGGTGAGTAACGTGCCCGTCGTTTGCGTTCTGGACAGCAGCTTTGGTGACACGGCAGAGACGAAGGAGCAGCTGCACAACGTCTCCAAGTGTCTTGCAGGGTCTGGGGCTTCTCGGTCTGCGTCTCTCGAGCTGACGGGTGCTGTGCACCATTGGGTGTCAGCCGCGTGCGCCGACGGCGTCGCTGCGGCTCTTGTAACTGGAGATGGCATGCGAGCTCAGCAGACGCTGCAGCGCCGCATGAGGCAGCGCGCCTTCAATATCGAATCCGTGCGGGCAAGCTCCGCCATTGGCATCCTCGTCGCCTCGCTGGCCATCGAGGGCTACTACGAGGTGACGCAGCAGCTCCACCAGCTTCTTCGGGCCTACGGGAAGCGCAGCTACATGATCTATGTCGGCCACTTGAATGAGTTCAAGCTGGGGAACTTTGTTGACACAGTCGACTGCTTTGTCGCCGTGGCCTGCCCGTACAGCCGGCAGAGCCACTTCACAGAGAAGAGGGATGGATTCATGAAGCCAATCGTGTCACCGGCCGAGGTGCTCGTCGCCTTGACGAGCGCCGACGACACGCAAGCGGACGAGCAGTACGGCATGGCGGCCGTCTACACAACCTCCTTTCAGGCAGTGCTGCCGCTGCTGAAAAGAGCCGTGCAGGCGCGCCGAAGCGAGCTCGAATCCCGCGCAGGCGGCACGGACGCTGACCCGCAGCAAAGGCAGAACGACGAGGAGGAGCGATGGACATCCAGCGGCGCGCTGGTACGTGCCAGCACTGGAAGCGGCGGTGGTGCCTTGATCGGACGGGGAAGCTCGCAGGGTGCTCTCGCCCGCCTGTACAACCGCGAGTACGTCGGTCTTGACCCTCGAGTGGGGCAGACGCCGGTTCAGGACGACATCGTGGAGGGCAAGCACGGCATTGCGCGCGGCTATGCAAAGGAGCGGGAGGGGCAGGGCGTGCCACCGTCAGGGACCCCATGATGCGGGGGGGGGGGCTACCGTCGCAGGCTTTCTCCCAGAGCACGAGTGACGCCATCGCTCTCGCGCGTTTTTTTTTTTGCCAGATTTTCTTTGCTAACTCATAACAACCACAGCGGATACGAAGCGAAAGGGCGTGGCCCCGATTTCTGAGTATCGGCGAGCGCGGCAAGACAGCGGATGGTATGCTGAAGTGGTGGATGGCTCGATATGTGGACACATCTTGGTGCAGAGGCGCACGTGGACGTGTCGGGGCGGAAAAGTCGGGAGCGTGCTTCAAGAAAGCGGAAAACTGACACAGACACACACGCTCGCACGACGCCGTGACGCAGGCGGCTGTGGTGTACCTCTCTTGACGCATCATCGAAGGGACGCCGCCGCACGCGCTCTCTCGCTTTCTCCCTCACGCACTCTGTGCTTTGTCATGCGAGGAGACCAGCTCCAGTCGCACACAGGCATGTGGCGGTGATGTATACGCTAAACCTTGCTTCCGCTCACTCCTGCCTTCTGCTGTGCGCTTTCCGCCTTTGTTTTCCTTGTTCTCTACTCGCCGCTCCGGACATGCACCGCAAGCACGCTCACCACTAGCACTTCGCCTGCCCTCCCTCCCTCCCTCCTCTATCCCGCGCCGAGGCCGAACGAAAGCGCATTGGCATGCACCGCTGCATGCAGATGCAGTAGCAGCAGGGGCAACACCGCATACTTCTTGCCGGCGGAGGGTGGACGCAAGGGGCAGCGTGCGCGGCTGCCTTGATCCTGCGTCCGGTTGACCGCTTCCCTTGCCACGCCCGCACGCCCAGCGCCTCCCGTGCACCCGTGTCTCTGCTGCCTCTACGCGGCAACCCCGGAGCGTTGTTTTCGCTGCCGCAGGTGGGCGCCGCGCAACAAGGAGGATCGACCTGCTACACCGAGGTGTGCCACAGGCTTGCAGGTGGCGACGCACTGTGTGGATGCCGACACCAGACCCCGCGCCGTGGCAATGACGCAAAGCCCGCCGCGAATTCCTCCGCGCACTGAGCCACAGAGCCCGTCATCGGCTTCGAGAAGCGGCGCCGACCGCAGCCGCTCTCCATCGCGTCATCAGAAGCCATCACACTCATCGAGCACCCCGCGACGGGGCTCTGCCTCGCCACGCTCACCAAGACGTAGCGGCAGCACGGCGCTGTCTGCATGGCGTACTGAGTCGACCGGGGGCAAGGTGCACGGCAGAGGCCACGCCAACTGTGGAAGGCACCAGCTTGCACTGCGATCGCCATCGCGGTGCAAGCAGCTAGCTCGGGCGAGCAGCGCGGTTGTTGCGAATGCAACAGCGCCAACGCATCCCAACATCACCCATGAGCGTGGTGGTCAGAGTAGCAGCGTGGACCGCTCTATTACGCCGGCAGTGCCGACGACGCCGCTTGGAAGAGGAGCCGCCACCCTTGTCCGATCCGGCGAACAGGCGCCACCGCACCTCCTCGTACACCCTGCCGCCCTGACCGCCCTCGAGGCGGATACCGGCTCTGCGGGCGCTGCCGCGGCTCTCGACGGAAAACGTTCTGGGCGAAGACGGGGCCCCCTGCGCACAGGTCCAAGTGACTCAGTCAGCGCGAGGGTCTTCTCTGTGACGCCGAGCAGAAGCACTGGCGTCGCATCTGCTCTCTTGAATTCAGGGGCGAGCGGCTTTCTCGGCGCCGGCGCCAGCGGTGGGACTGCCGGTGCAACCCTCTCCAACTACTCCGGCAAGTCCTTCGGCGGCGTCGGCACCAGAAACC
Source organism: Leishmania aethiopica (assembly GCA_003992445.1). Taxonomy (NCBI): domain Eukaryota; phylum Euglenozoa; class Kinetoplastea; order Trypanosomatida; family Trypanosomatidae; genus Leishmania; species Leishmania aethiopica. The sequence goes on from RZOE01000012.1 coordinate 1,008,141, forward strand.
AGAACCGCTGCTCTCACTGCAAAGTGGCAGAGGAGGTGCTGTACCGCTGCCCGTGCGGCCTCGCCCGCTACTGCTGCACCACCTGCCAAGAGGCGCACTGGCCCTTTCACAAAGCGGTCTGCTGTCACGCCGTGCGCGCCATCCGGCCGCCGACGCGGCATTGCGATTGGTGCCGTACGCCTTCGCAGACCCTGCGTCAGTGCGGGTGTGGCTTTGCCTACTACTGCGACACGCACTGCCAACGCGCAGATTGGTCGTACCATTGCATCGTCTGTAGCACTGAGGCCAGCACGACACTGGCGACCGCACTCGTGGGTGGGCGAGCGCTGCGCGCGAGGCGCGAGGCCGCCACGCAGACGGCGCACTGGCAGATCAGCGTTCCTGTGATCCGCCCTACTGGGCGACGCGACGGCACCACGGCAGCAGAAAATGCGACTGGAATGAGCGTCCATCTTCACGCGAGCCTTCATGAGCGGCACAGCCGATCAGACAGCGACGGCGAGGACAACGTCTTCTCCGGTTCGTGCACGCGGGCATCGCTCGCGGCTGCCTCGGATGCCGAAGCGACGCCGCCAGTGTCGCCTCGCCGGCGCTCCCGCGTTCACGCAACGTTGGAGCACGGGTCGCAGGTGGGAGTGGATAGCGGGCCTGGTGGCTTCGCGACGTTCCACCAGAACCGCAAGACGCCTGTGCATGCGTCAAGCTATGCTGATCCAGGCGGCCGCACACCACCTCTACCCAAGCTGCCATCGCTGGTGGTGACATGGGCGCTGGCCAGTATGGCGTGGGGTTTGCCGGAATGAACTCGCGCATCACGCTCAGCCACCATCACGCTACCGGGACGCTCTACAAAAGCCGCCACATCAACACAAGCGCAGCGCAGCAGCACTGGCACAATCCATTACTGGAAGGCTCCCGCGCCGGGGGGTCGCAGTCGCTGCGGCTCAGCCAGGCTGGAGAGCCCGATCACGGAGCTGCTGGCGCCTCCCTCCAATATCAACACCACCAATCCTCTCTGTTGACCGATCACCACAGGTACGTGAGTCCCGCCAGCCAGTCAGAGCTCTTCCACCGGAGCCTTTCCGCCGTGGCCGGTCCCACCATCCGAGATCAGCCAGGCGTGGTCGCATTTCTAGTCGCATCACGCCACATTGTTGAGAGGGAGGAGGCCAGCGCACGGGCGGCGCTCTTTCGCAAGTTTCGGCTGGGCTGCGCCGGGCTTCGGATGCGTGTGCTCGACAAGAGGGAAGAGGAGGAGCGCATGGCCATCTTGAAGGACGAGGTCCTTTGGTGCGTCCTGACAGGCTATCCTGCGTGGAAGAAGCTGACGCAAGAGCTGCAGCGCTTTCACGAAGCGCGCTACTGAGCGCCGCACCTTCCTGAAGCGTGCGCGCTCGGCAGAGGAGAGGGAAGGAGGGGGGCGTGGAGAGAGCGTTCGCGGACGTTTTTTTATTTTCGGATGTATGCGCGTCTGTCACTCAGTCTCGGAGTGTGCGTTGCAAGTTTTCGGTGATGCTGCATGAACGGCTCGGTCTGCTTTTCGGAGTGACGGCTTTGGCGGTACTCGCCGTCGCTCGGGCCGCAGCCCCACTACCCAGTGAAAATGCAATAACGCAAAAGAGAAAGAAACGTGACCGTCGCAGCTTTGCGGTGTCGCCGTCTCCCTCACTCAGCCGCCTCCCCATCGTTGCGCACACGGCTTACACGTATTCTTCGCGTGATTTTTTTATGGCCTATGCGCACGGGCATCAGAACTGCGCACCATGCCGTATCGAACGCCTCTATCCCCCTTCCTCGCCGCCCCCTATTTGACGCTACTGTGTGCGCTGCCCTCCCGGCACCCCCTGCTTCCACTTCACCCCGCCGCTCAGCACTCGTCCTTCTTGCTCTACGGGTACGAGACGTGCGCCTCTCCTCTCCCACTCTCGGTATCCCTGCCCACACCGCCCGGCCCGGCCTCTCCCTCTTCAACGAACCCTCTCTCAGCGTCGTCGCCGCCCGCTTCTCTATAACATCGGCCATTCTGCGTCACGTGGGTTTATAAAGAATCATACACACTGAAACCGCCACCACCACCACGCGCACAAAAAAAAAGAAGGAACGTACACGCGACAGTGTACCTCCGCACTCTCCCCTCCTTTCTTTTTTTCGCCTCTCTCATTTCCTCTCTACATCGTTTCCTCTCTCTTTGGTGTTGTGCTCCGCTGTCTTCTCGCGTTTGCCGTGCGTGTCTGCTCTGCCATCACGCGTCTCGGCACTGCACCCTCTTCGCTTTCGCCGCGCTTCGCCTCTCTTTATCTCCCTCTCTCCTTCTGCATTGCCTCTGCTAGTTTGCATGGCGAGGGCTTCCCTTGCGTCCTCTTGAGTGCCAGCATCGCCTCTGCTCGTCTGTTGCTGTCGTTGTCGTTGTGTGTGTGTGGAGGTGTCCTCTCGGGCACGCACCTGCCCTGGCTGCCATGAAGGTCGTCTTGCTCTTCTCTCCTCTTCTCCCCTTCTCTTGCTTGTGTCTCTTGCCCTAGCCGAAGGGACGGCTGGCACGAAGCTAAAACACAACCGTAAGAAAACATGCTAACAGACTACTGGCTTCTCTCGGATCTGGACGGGACGCTGATCGCCACCCCGCACAAGGCAAAAGGCCGGTATCTCCCCATCACGCGAAGCCCGTGCTTCGGGCCTATCAGGCAGTGGCTGAGCAGTGGCGGCAACGTGTGCATCGTCACGACGGCGGACCTGCGGGCAATCGACCAGGTATACTACCCGCTGAGATCGTTTCTCAAGACCTACCAGGAGTACGTCGATGAGGCTGCCGCGGCAGGAACTCCGCTAGCGACGGTTGATGGCATGACGGCGCAGCCGCCCCGCCGCGGCTGCCTGCTCTTGTCCCTCTACACCGGTGCTGCTCTGTACTGGTGCACGTCCGACTCGATTATCATGCTTCCGGGGTACGCGAGCGCTGTGCACTGCGCCACGCGCGAGGCCGTCGAGCTGGCGGCTGCCTACCAGGTGCGTATGTCGCACGCCACCTTGTTTGTGGACGGCAGTGGTAAGGAGCTGCGTCCGCAGCCAGAGATGTGCGTGCGTGGCACCTGCATCGATTCCGCAACTGCTCGCTGCCTGCGGACGCGCGTCGAGGCGCTTTATCTGGATTACGTCCGTGACGTACTCTCCGGCAAGGACCCCGCCGTACGCGAGGCAATGAAGTGGCTCTCGCAGCGCTACCAGAGCATGTGGGGCGGCCTCTTGCAGTACCTCGAGCTTATTTACGAAACGGTGGTGCACAACCACCCCGCATCACCGCTCCTGCTAGGCACGATGGCTAAGCAGACACTCTTGGCCCTGACGCAGCAGCCGCCAGCGAACCCGGAAGCTGTGGAGTGGAAAGTGGAGTACCTGCGCTCGCGACGGGGCTTCTTGACTGCCGCCGGCATCCTCCGCGTCGAGTACGTGGAGTCACATTTATGCTACACTGAGGACGACAAAGGCACGCCGCAGCGGGTGTTGAACCAGAATGTTGAGGCTCAGACGAAGGCGGCGGAGCGTGCACAGCTCGTCTCCTACGCAGCGCAGGTGCTGCTGGCTGATCTGCCCGCCACGGCCGCGCCGAAGTTGGCGGCCGCAACGGCGACGATGGCGAGCTTCTTGGTCGATCTCCTGGCTCCCAGTGCGAAGCATTTTCAGCAGCAGATGCGTGAGGCTACGCTCCCTGTGACGGAGCTGGTACCATCGTCCCCCTCGTCCACCTTGCCTGCGTCATCGGAAGGCGCGGCCAATATTGCACAGGTGATTCTGCTCGGCCTGCCACTGCGTCTCTTCTCCAAGTACTTCCGCTCTCACGTGGCGGAGATGGTGCACGGTGGCGTGAACCCCATGCCGCAGCCAAACAGCGTCGTCTTCTCCAAGATTGGTGTGAGCAAGTCCACGGCATTGCGCTACCTACTGGGCAAGGACCGGGTCGCCTCTGTTGAGGATGAGTGGCAGCTGCACTTCACGGAAGCCACCCCAAGCCCGAAAGCGGGTCCGGCAAGTCAAGCGATCAACTTCGCCGGGTGCGTCCAGCGCTATCACGGCATCGCCATGGGTGACAACCCGCAATCCACCGACTACGAGCTGACGGTGTTCCGAGATGTGACGTTTCTCTCTGTAGAGAAGGAGTCGCAGCGGGTGGAGCGGCAGCGACGCATTCTGCGACGACTGCAGCGTACACAGTCCATCGAGAGCCGCGGCGGCCAGCCGCTGATGCCAGATGGCAGCCGAGCGCCGTCCTACGCGGAGCTCGTCGGCAGCCTGCGCCGCAGCGGACCCATGATGGACGACCGTCTTTTTCGCAACATTAACCACGTTGGTGGTGAGGAGGAGGGCACGGCGCTTTTTCTTACAGCATTGCTGCACTACGCCAAGGCAGCGCGTAAGAGCGAAAAGGACCAGATGACGACCGCGGAGTTCCGCGGTGCTGTCAGCAAGGCACAAGAGACGAGTCGCAATCAGGTGATGCACCGCACACCCCCTGCTAAGCTTTAGGCAAGCTCGGACAAGCAAAGAAAGCGAAAAGAAACGACGATCGCGTGCCCTGCTCCTCGGCATAGTTGGCACAGCACCGGGGGAATGCCTGCTTTCCTCTCCCTTATGCTTCGCCAACTCCTCTGTGAACCGCAATACACTGCCTTCATGTGCCTTCGTGAGCTTACGTGGTTCTTCGCTAAATGCTTCCCTACTCGAATCCGATCTCTGTGTTGGTTGCGCGCTTGTATTGGTGTACGCGTGTACGCGCCTTCTGTGGTGCCTTCTCTCACCACGTCGCATTTGGGGAAGCTCGCGATGTGTGGTTGTATATCCTGTGTGTGTGTGTGTGTGTGTTTGAGTTTTCGCGCCTGCTTATCTCACGTGTGAAGGCGCCTTCAAGGTGCGGCTGTGTGTGTTCCACATCTCCGACCTCGCGTCACGCGTGCGCGTGCGTGTGTGCCCTTTAGCCCCTCTCCCGCTGGGCGTGTCTGTGTGGCTGCAGCTGGGTTTTGGTGGTGGTGGCCGCCAGGGAGGATGGGATGTGCAGACCTCTAAAGGTGGCTGCGTACGTGAGCGTCCGCCGTGGACGGTATCGAGCAGTACCATCTGAAAAACAAAGGAGCCGTACTCGGAAAGTCGGGGGAGGGGGACGAAATGGTCGGGATGCGTAGCGATACAGCGGGTCGGCTCGCAATCCGAAACCAAGAATCCGAGTCCGGAGGCGGCGGCGTGGGACTCCTTGACCACACCTAGAGCTGATACGGTGGCGGCGCAATGATGTGCCCCATCGCAAGGACAGTCGCTCCTCCCCCACGAGTTTATCAAGCGCGCGCGCTCTCAGATGGAGTTCTTCCACGGGTGCGTTTCCTGCGTCACCTGCACTGCCCGACATGTGCTCCTCACCGACTCTTCTTGCCTCATCTTTTTTCGCATTTCGTTCCACCTACTCCTCCGTCACTTATTGTCGTCGACCGTCGCGACACAACATGTACGGCGTCCACAGTATTGCACACTCGAAAGCTTAACCCCAGATTCTACGTGATCCATACCTCTTCGTGCTACTGCGCCCCGCCCCCCCCCTCTCCCCCTCTCTCGGTCACTGCTTGCTCTTCTCAGCTCGCAGACCCGCCGACTACCATTCACCAGTGCATCTCGATATACACGGTTTCGCTGTCGTCGTCTTCAGCTGTTTACTTCGGCTGCGCTCTCGCTCTGTGACGACGGCTTCAACTCTTGTCACAGTACCCAGCTCGCCATTTGACGGCACAGCATTGAACGCTGCTTTCGCACGGTGATGCGCAACTTGTCTGACCAGTTCCCTGTGGAGGACTCGCCGATGAACGCACGGCCCCAGATGGCGAACGGCGATGACCACCCGCAGAGGGACTCGCCGATGAATCACGATGACACGCACACCTACGAGGGCAATACGTTGGATGGGCAGCTAACCAAGGCAGGGAATGAGTCGATGATGAAGGCCCCGACCGCGGCTGCTAATGGGGCTTGCGCGAACTCCACCCATTCCGAGTATATGGCGGCGAAGGAGCGGCTGGAGGCGGCACGCGCCGCACACAAGCAACGCTTGCGCGAGATCAAGGACGACAAGTCGCTAAAGATAAAATCCATGCCGTCTCTGGAGGAGCTGCGTGACGAGCGCGTGCGTCTCTCGGAGCAGGTGCTGCATCACAAGGACGAGCAGGACTCCCTTGCCCTTGACATCGAAGGGCTGGAGGGCGCCGCGGAGGTGTACCAACTGGCGGCCCGCGTGCAGCGCCTGGAGCACTTTGCCAAGCGTGCATATGCGTACGCCGAGGAAACGCTGCCGAAAGAGATCGAGAGGACGCTAGAGGAGGACCGTCAGCTGTCCAACCGGGAGCTGTGCGCCTACATCCAGGAGCTCCAGAGCAAGCGCGCGAATACGCTCAAGAAGGTTGTCGCTTCGCAGGAGGGCATGACCAAGCGGAATCGGCGCAAAGGCGCTACTGCCACGACTGCCGCTCCGGGCGAGGATGGGGACCCGATGGAGGCCAAGGCGGTGGCGCACACGCAGGAGAACAAGGACGAGTGCGTCGTGCTGCAGCAGAAGATCCGCAGGTTCTGCGCTATGAGGACGAAGCTGCAGAGCGACATCCTGAAGGAGAAGAGCGCCAGCAAAAAGATGGAGGAGAGGATGTGCGCCGCCATCCGCATCGCGGAACTGGCTAACGCCCGCGATGCCCGCATGTGTGGGGAGCTGAACAACCGCAACGCCGCCGCCACGACAAACTCGCTGCTGCTTATGGACCAACTCAACGTTGGCCACTACGGCTTCGGCAACGCGCCGTCGACGAAGCAGCTGCTGGAGGACCGCAAGACGCGCGAGGCCTTGCTGGAAACCACGGAGACCGATCAGCAGCAGTACGGGCGCTTTGTATCCAACGGCTCCTTAGGCTCCCGCCACTCGTACGCGAACTCGCTGAGCTCTCACCAGCGCGCCATCAAGCCACCGCTGGTGGCCTCGAAGCCGACGGCGGCGCAGCGCGCCCGCGATGACGCCTCGCGCTCCTCACGCGAGGAGTTCGCACAGATGCTGCGCCGCAGCAGCGATGGTAACAGCTACCAAGCGTCTCGCTCCCAGTCATTGTCGAAGCCGCCGCTGGTGGCCTCGAAGCCGACGGCGTCGCAGCAGAGTCGCGAAAGCGCCCTTCGTGGGGAACGCGAGGAGGTTTCGGTGTCCCGCACTGCCGCGCGGAGCAACTCCCTCTTTTCCGATGTGCGGCCGTCATCCCTCGCGGCCAAGTCCACCGCTTCGCAGCGTAGCCGTGATTGGCAGTAGGAGTAAAACTAAGAGAGAGGTGCGTGGAGACGAGGGCAGGTACTAGCAAGAGATGTGACACACAAGACGGTGGTTGTCACCGTTTCCAAGTACGGAAGGAGAGATGCCCACCACTGCTGGTAGCGGCACTACGAACGAAGGATGCATAACCAGTCGTGTGACCCCGAAGGAATGGTCACCCCGTCCGTGTCGCTCGGTTTCTCCTTTTCCTCGTCATGTCTCGTGTACATGTGCATGCGCATTTGTGTGTGTTGCGTGTGCGTGTGTGTGTGTTGCGCTACGCCTATCGTCTCGCGCACCTCCAGGCGTCGCTGTTTGCCCCGCCTCCTTTTTTTCTTTTTCGTTTCTCAATTACGCTGTACCGTGAATGGAATGGAGGCCCTAGTCCATGGAGAAGGAGTGGTGAGGGAGGAGGGCGAGGGCGTGTTGAGCTGATGACTTTGACCCATCCCCTCCCCGCTCACTAAGATGCGCTGCTGCAGCGGTGTGCGACTCCTTCTCTTCCTGCCGAGAGAAGGATCGCATTGGCGGCTATCAGCGACAAGGAGCACCCCCTCCCCTGTAGATAGATGCGCTATCTCTCTCTCTCTCTCTCTCTCCCTCTCACACGCACGCACACAGACACGCGCCACGTGGTTTGTCCGCCTCCTTCCATTCGTTCTCCGTTTCTTTTTTTTTTCTGTTTTTTTTTTCCCGTCTCTCTGTCTCTGATTGGCTGTACCGGTGTTTGTGTTCTTCTGTCTCCAACTCCTTTTTCTTGTACCCGCTCGTGCTCGACAACGTCCCGAGGGACATGTCCACAGCACGGGGCTGGCACATATCAGTGAGCCAAACACACACGCACACACACACACACACACACGTCTTCCACCTGGCGAGGTGAGCGTTCTGCCGCCACTCTGTAGGCGAGTGTGTGTGTGTGTGTGTGCGTGTGTGTGTGTGTGTGCGTTTTTTTTTTGGCTGACGGCAAAGTGGCAGAACATGCAAAGCAATCGCACTCTTGGTGATCACGACGGGGGCGACGACGGATAGACGGTGTGGCGGGCATACCCGTCAGTGCTCGTCCGCCAGCGCTCCCTCTGTCTGTATGTGCTGGCGTCTGTGCATCTGCGTGTGTGTGCTTTCGTGTAATGCGCATCTGATACAAGCCTTCGAAAGGAAACGAGATCGAGTCTCACTAGGCCGAATCCTTCTGACTCGGTTCGAGTGAGGTGGCACTACACCGCTCGTGCGCCGCCGTTTTTCAATGCACAGACACACCCACACAGGTTGGGTGTCAAGCGCCCATCAGGGCGTCTACCGACCGACCACCGAATCTCGCTTGGTTGTTCTGCGCGGCTTGCACGGCTGGCAACACGTGCAGGGTGGGGCGGGGAGTGGCGCTCTTTCGGTTCACAAGACGGGTTGTGCAACCCTCTCTTTACTTGTTCCCCCTCCTTGCGTGCTGTTGTCGAGGCACGGTCTACGCACCTGCCCCCCTCCCCCCGTCCCTTCACCCGTGCCAGCAGCGTGCATCCACGCACTTGAGGCCCACGCGTGACGACCTTCCTTCTCTCGTCTCTTGCCCACAGATCAACGAACACGTACACGACCCCACCGACGGGACCTCCATACCGTGGCCGAACAGCGTGGGCGGACGTGCCTACACAGAGCCTTGCTCCAACAACGGTCCGGAAGCCCCACTGCTCGCGCTGCGAGGCTTTCACAGTAGCCTTGCGTCTGCGCCCGTCAGCGCTTCTGTTTTTGTTTTCCCTTATTGCTATAATGACTGCACTGGATGCTGCTGCTGCTCACGGTGCGGCGCCCTCGTTGGAGAACGTGGCCGCCGCCGGGACGGCACCGTGGCCGACGGAGACATTTCTGCACTTTTCGTCCTTTAGGGATGCGTACAGCGCATGGCATGAACATGGCGACTTCTTCCGCTGGCTGCAGTCGAGTGACTACGCGGTGGCGCTGCTGGCGGCGTCCAATCTGCGTCCTCTCCACTTCACAGTGAGGGAGCCTGCAACAACGCCAACGGCGCCCTCGCCCAACGCCGCGGAAACACCCGCTGTGCACCTGGTGCTGTGCGCACCGTGCTGCAACACTACCGTTGTTCTGTCGGAAGAGGAACGGCTAGCGCTGGCCAAGTTGGCGCGTATCCTTCCATTCCATGTGGGCCCGAACGGTGTAGCGACCCCGAACGAGCACTCCACCGCGATACTGGCGCACGCTACGCAGCTGGAGCGACATCATCGGGTCATGGCTGGCTTGCTGGCGCGTGCTCACCGAGAGGGCTGTGCCTGGCGCGACCGACATGCTACTGGCGAGCAGGGCGGCGCAACCGACGAGGTCACGGCCTCCTGTGCTCGCCAACTCCTGCTAGGGAGCCCGTCGCTGTGCATCATGGAGTCCGCGACGGTTCGCGCCTTCTGTGCCGCGGTGATACTTCGCCCACCAGATGCCGAAGCGGCCACTAGCGCAGCAGCTCGGACACGCTGCCTGCTTCCACGAGGAACCCCGCCCAGCGTGGTGCGGCAGTGTATGGAGGACACGTTGGCTGTTCTGGACCCCGCCTCCTCTGAGGTCGACCGCGAAGCTGGCACTGCTGTGCCCAGACTGCGGTACACGGGAAGCAACGTGAATGATCGTATTCTGCAGCTCTTTTTTGCCCCAAAGAAGCGCCCTCGGCCAGAGGCAAGCAGCGGCGCCGCTTACTCTGAGACTGGCGTGAACGGGGAGGTGGTGCTGCAGTACATGGCTTTGCTGATGACACTCTACGGGTACACGGTGGCTGCTGCGGGTGACGTGCAATCGGTGGAAGCAGAGAACTCCGACGGGGACGCGGTCGACTTGGAGCAAGCGGAATGCGCCGCTCGTGCGGGAACCTTCCGGCCTTCTCGCTGGGGAGCACCGCCGTGGAAGAGCCCACCGACGATCCTATCTTCTGCAGACGAGGAGGAAGGAAACAGACGCGTGCACAAGGAGACATCGACGCAGTCGGAGATGGTTTCTGTCGCGGATGCGATGATGCTTCTTGGATGGCGTGTGCGGTGCCAGTTCTGCGCCCACAGCCCTGCTGCTGTGACCGTGCGCGAGACGGTCACGACAGCCACGACAACCACAATCACGACGACACGGACAGCTGAGGCTTTGCGCACTGCTGCCTGCGCATCTGGCCGCTCAACTGCAGACGCGTCCCGCGACGAAACGCAGAGTTTTGTTGACGAAGAGGTCGATCTGCGGCAACCGCAACAGCGGGTAGGGGCTTTGGTGGAGTCCGGTAGTGGCGATGGCGTTGGCGGCGGCAACGAAGACGTTCTGGGTACCCTTGCGGAGGTGGAGGCAGCGCTTCTCAGCGCCGACCGCAGTCGGCACTCCGGCGAGGTCAAGGACGAGGCTGCCGCTGCTGCTGCTGCACTTGTGAACACTTCAGCGGATCAGAGTGACAAAGCTAAGGACGATGACGACAAGCTTGAGGCGTGTGCGCACTCACATGAGTACGGGGAGGAAGACGCCGCGGTGAGCGCTACGCCGTCCTCATCTGTCGGCCGAGGCAGCCGGGACGGTCACAGCGAAGACGAGGTGGGGGTGAGCCGTGGGTTGGGCAGCGACATCGCCAGCAATGAGGAGACGTCCGCCGAGGAGGATTCAGAGGATGCTTCCTGCGGTGACGAGGAAGCACTCGGTGAGCAGAGCACACACATGCGCAGCGGTGTCGCACTCTCGCCGGTGGAGGCGGCTACACTTCTTGGCACCGCTGGTGCTGGCGCCGCCGCAGCGGCCTTTGCCTTCCCCCCAACGACCTTGACAACCAAGACGGTGACGAAGACCGAAACGCGTTCTGTCACCACTATCACAATGACCTTCTCTCAACGCCTAGCACTGCAGAAGGACACCCCGCAGCAGCCGCAGCAATGCAGTGGCATCTCCAACAGCGGCCACCACGGCAACTGCCCATGGCATCGACTGTTTCTGACCGACGCCATCGACGCAACGGCCCTCGCGGCACCGGAGCGCTTCATGGATTTTACATGGGTGGTGGGCGAAGATGAGGACACACTACACGAAGAGAGGGTGGCGGGCCTAAGTAACGACGCGCCCACGTCCGCGGCGACGTCTGGCGATCGAACTCAATGCGGCGCACACGAGACAGCGAGTGGCGTGGGTGCCGACGGTGAAGAGCTGCTCGCTCCACCTCAGGGCCCCTTGCCGTCAGAGGGTGAGAGCGACGTCTGCGAGGCCTCCGAAAAGAACTCGAATCGCACTCTTCTCGTCTTACGCTTTTTGCTTCCTGAAGTGGAGCGCCTCATCACGACGTGGCGACTCAGCGAGGAGTGGGAGCGCACGCGACCGGGCGAGTACCTGCGACACCCCCTATGGCGCACATGGCTAACGTCGCAGACGCTGCACCCGGTGCGTACGGAGAGCGCCGACGGCATGATGGAGCAGTACTTGCGCGCCCTCGAGCGTCAACTAATACCGTCGCAGAGCACAGCAGAGGAGACAGGCGGGTCCGAAAAGAGCCCCGCTGCGGCGGCCGGCGGCAAGGGCGATGACAGCAGCGTGAAGAACAAAGCAGCAGCGAGGGCGATGGAGGCCGCGAAGTGGGAAGCTCTAGGGACTTTGGAGGAGCTTGGGGTCACGATTGGTGCCCCTCTTTACAACGTCAACGCCACCGCATTCAACCGAACCGTAGAGAATGCCTTGCACTTGGCTACTCGCTCGCTGCACCGCTGCTTTGTGAGCGACCGAGCAGCGGCCGCGGCAGGCGGGAGAGCGAACTCCGGTGATGTGCGCACGTTACTGCGTGAGGGACTTCGATCGATGTTGCGGGCCTCGGGCACCTCGACAGCCCAAAGCGCCGCTGGCAGCAGCGGAGCGGCACTAAAAGTTGCCTTTTCCGCGGCGGACAACGAAGAGTCGCGAGGAAAGGAGGCTGCTGAGGCAGCGCGGGCCTTCTTGAAAACGATGGAGGCGCGCTACGCGGACAGTGTCGTTCGTGAAGGCAGCTGTAACGCATCACGGCTCCGACTAGCGCTGCAGCGCGAAGCCATTCCTCACGGTTTGCACGAATTCACGACCTCCATCTACCCAACGTTGCAGCCTCGAGCGGGCGACTGCTCCACCTCTGCTGCTGATCCAGTTTACGTCGTGAACACCGCCTCTGGCAGCACCCACGCCGCGCCATCCCATACCCCCAGCGATGTTGACTGTTCTCGCGTGATACAGTACCTGCAAGGCATGCAGCACACCGCGCAGGAAGAGCAGCTGCAGCTGCAGCACGAAAAGGAGAGGCGGGAGGAGGCACAGCGGCTTGCGGATGCAAAGGCGGCGGCGGTAAGCTCCGCCGCAGCAGCTACTACCACACCTTCCGCACCGGAGGCTCGCGCTCCGGCTACACAGATGAGTGCAAACAAGGGACCTGCAAAAAAGCAGCAGCGGCAGCAGCACTCGCATGACAGCAGAGCCCCGCATTCCTCGGCGCCCCAGTCACCATGGCCGAACCAAAAGCAGCTCCGATCAACGCGCCAGGCGCCGGCACCGAGCCAAGGCACCTCAGTGGTGCCAGCGCCCAACTCGACACCGACGTCAAGCAGCTCGGCCGTCTTTCAGGGAGTCGTGCGCCACAGCGGCGGTCCTCCGATGCAGCAGGCCGGGTATGATAACCCGCTGTGGGGCTCTCTGCAGCCCTTTTCACACGGCACCTCAGGAGTGTCACCACCGCCGCAGCTGACATCGGTGCACCACCCCACTCAAGGCATGGCGGACAACATCGCTGTGCCTCCTATCTGTGCACCGTTCAAAGGCCAGAGGGGCGACAGTGGGCTGTTCAACCCGTCAGCCGACAGCAGCTTCTTTCCTGCGCCGAGTGCGGTACAGGCCGGTGGCCAAGAGCCTATTTTCCGCGACTGCGGCATCGGCGGGGCACCGCTCACGGGTTCTGGCCATGTGAGCGATGGCGGGCCCCTCTTCTCAGCTCTTCACCCCTTCGGGTGGCTGCCTTTTCCATCAGGCCCCTCGGGAGGGGACGACCCGGGTGTTTTGGAAACAAGTGTGTACGTCCACCCATCTGCGGGCGCCCCGCCGCGCGGCCGTGCCGGTGGTCCCCCTCCACGCTCCGGCGACTCGGTTTTGGGCAGCCTCAACACGAGCAACCTCAGCAGCGGCAGCGGTGGCCCTGCAGAGGATTTGCGTCTCTCCCATTGGAGCAGCAGCTCGATATCGCAGGGGCCCGCGGCCGGTGATGGCGGCGGTGGTGCAGTTCTTGGTTCAATTGCCTCTTCTGTCCTTCGGCACGATAGCACCGGTGGTGGCAGCCGTAATGTCGGCGGTTCCTCGGCGCCGAGTGTGCTCGGTACCTCAGCGCCGTCGTCCTCCACTGGACCGACGACATCCACGTCCGGCACGCAGCCTTTGCCGGCGGTGCGTGGCTGCGCCGCCAACCGCGGCCGTGGTAGTGGTGGTGGGCGGCAGAATATGCAGCTGTCGGCATCGCACAGCCAGCCAGCCCCGAGAGTCAAAGCTAGCTCCTCTGTCCTTGGAGGTGGAGGTCCGAATGCGCACGCACCACCAGCTCGTGGTGGCGGCGGCGGCGGCGGCGGTGCTGGAGGACGCAGTGGGCAAGGCCGAAATCGCGGTGGCGGTGGCGGTGGTCAACGGCGCGGTGGTGGCGGCCGTGTTGGTGGCGGTGGCGGTTTTCGTCGAGGTGGCTGAAGATGTTGTTATTTCCTCAAGTGATCAAAAGGCCGAGGCGGTGGCTCTCCGTCACCTCTATCGGCATGCGCGTAACGGATGACGCCGACACAAGTGCCCGTACACTGAGTCGCACTCCGGCACGGGCACATGCATGCCCGCATGGGTACGCAGGAGAGCCCTGATATAGCGGCGAATCCTGTCTGTGGGTGGCGACGGCAGTAACCCACTGAAGTGGGGTGATGCATGCACACCGACGTTACCTGCGTCCAAATGGCTTTTTGTGTTCGACGCCTACGTTTACGCGCGCAACTGACGTCCCGTGCGACGGCGGTAGCATGTCTTCTTCCCGCGCAGGCGTGCCTGCCTTCTCCGCCGTTGCGTTCTGACGCTGTTCCCTTGACAACCCACATTTGCTTTTGCCACGTGCGCACTCCTGTCGGTCTCCACTTCCTCTTCCGATAAACGCCTCCTACTTCTCCTAATCACGCACCCTGCTTCTTTGCCGTGCCCTCCCACGCGCTCTCTCTCATCATACGTGCCCACCAGCAAGCTGGTGGGCACCGCTCCATCGCTAAAGAGTTTATACCGAGACAAGTAGTCAGCCATCCCCCATCCCCTACTGTCCTTCTTCTCATTCCACAGCGTCTCCTCCCTCCCCCCTCCATCCTCTCCAAGCACAAAGTTGGTTGAAACTGGAACACGTGAACGAAAGGAGAAGCAGAAGAGAGCATGTCCCTTGTTCCGCACACGCAAGAGCTGCAGCGGGAGGTGGAGGCGTTGCAGCAGCTTCGCCACTCACTGCATGACGCCTACATCGTTGAAGACAAGGCGGGCCATCGCCCCGTGAAGAGCGTGAGGAAGCCGCTGGCGTCCATTGATATGCGCCGCACCGTGGACGCGCCTACCTTGAACGTGCTCAAGTCTCCCAACTACCCCTTCACCCTTTGCGAGGAGGCGCCGCCGTCGTACGTGCCACCGCCGGTGCCGTACGACGTCGAGGGCGAAATCGACTCTCTGAAGCAGCGTGTGCTGCAGGTGCAGGAGGACTTCCAAAGTTACCAGAAGCGGCACAGCCGCGGCGGTGAGCCACTGTCGGCTTCGCAGGTGCTTGACTTCTTTAGCCAAAGCAAGGCCTACGCCGAGATCGCGTGGGAAGTGTCGTCGCTGCAGTGGTTCTACCGTTGGGTCCTCTCGCACTCGATCAGTCACCTTTGGAACTGCAAGGAGCAGCTCGAGTACGTTCTCACCGACCACGACGAAAGCCTGCCGCAGACGGTGGAGGAGATGGACGCGTGTCTGCAAGCGTATCCTTTCGCCGCCGCCGTCTCAATTCTTGACAGCGACCGACAGGCGATAGTTGCTCAGGAGCGTCGCCGTTTGCGATCCGTTAGCCGCATTTTCCGGGAGAACGTGCCGTCGATTGCGGTGACGGCAGCCACAAGCTGCTACCTCACTCCGGAGGAGAAGTGCATGTACCAAGAGTTCTTCAACCAGTCGGAGCACATGATTCTGCTGCTCAACCACACCTTGTTGCTCAACGAGGCCAACAGCGCATCCGCTGCGGCGCTACAGTCTCGCACAGAGAGCGCGAGCCGCGGTCTGCTGTTTAACTCGCAGAGCCGAGCCCACGGCTACTTGCAGGATAGCGATGCGCTTTCCTTGCCGAGCGAGCCCACCATTGGTGTGATGGACACTGCCAGTCTTACCAAGGAGACTCTCAATGCCGTAGCCGCCGAGCAGGAAATGATAACAGCTCTGATGAAGGCGATCCACGAGCGTCAGCAGCGCGGCGAGTGTTTTGAGGTGCCAGCGGCCGAGGGCGAACGCACCCGTGCGGCTCAGGTCGCCGTCTACGGCTGCGTGCTAAGCGATATGAGTCTCATGGCGCACCAGATGAACCTCACTGTCGAGTTCATGGAGCACTACGAGTCGTGGCTAAGGCTGCACGGGTACGACTCTCACGATCAGCTGATGACTGCGCTGTCGAAGCGCAGCGGTGGCACGGCGTGGCCGACACTTAGCATTTACGGCGAATACGGGGCCGCGGACGGACACGATCACTTTGTGCCGCCGACGGAGTCCATGATGCGCTACTACCGCCCACGAGAGAAGGCGCCGAGGGAGGCTGTAGATGCCAAGGGCAAAAACCCCGCCAGCGAGACGTGCAAACCTGTTGGCCGCAGCATGGCTCCCTCAGGGGGTGACTCTGGTGGCAGTGCCGTCTCATTCCCATCTGTACCCTCCGCGGCGGCCCCTTCGAAGGCATCGGCGGCGGCGAACGCTGTGAATGAGCACATGGTTGTCTCTCCAGCGTCCATGCCTGTCTCTGCGTGGCAGGAGACGGGCAGCGAAGTGGCGAACGCCTTTTACTCTCTTCTCATCCACGCCAACGAGGCGGTGCACAAGAGTCGGGCGACCGGTGCCGAGAAGGACGACGCCGTCGAGCGCACCTGGCTGGCCGCGTGCGTGCGCTACGCTGTCATCAAGATGCTTCGCCGTGATTGGAGCGCCGCGGACGTGGCCAAGGGTATGCTCACCGCAGAAGAGGCCCTGCTCGCTGTGGTGGGCCGCAAGGGTGATTTCTCTTGCATGAAGTCCACAGCCGCGGCTCTCTGCGTTGTGGTGAAGGAGGTGGCCCGGCTGTGTGCTGCCCGCAGCTCGCCACCCTCCCTCATCGCCGAGGTGCCTGTTGCGGTCCACATACCGGACGACGTGGACAACTACGCGGACGTGGTGGCATACGTGACGAACCCGGTGGAGCAGCAGCGGTGGGGCTCTTTGGTGGATGCCGTATGGTTCCAGGCGGACCCCTCGTCTGCGTCGTGCGGCGGTCTCTTGTTTCACCCGACGTCGGCGGACGGCGTGTTGACGGGCCCGATACCGTGTAACAAACAGAGCGCCGTTCATTTTCTGTACATGGAGGCCATTGGCATGCCGCCTACTGCCGTGGCCAGCGGTGTGGTCTCCGTGGCGTTGCGCTATCGCATACCTCGCATGTCACCGGCGGCGGACACGAGTCGGCGTGTGGCACCGACGCTGGCCGCCGTGTCTGACGCACAGCCGTCGAGCAGAGGTGGCCTCTCTCGCTACCACCTCGCGCGTCGCGTGTTGATGGCGCTGTTTGAAATAGAGGCGAAGGGCCTTCTTCCCTGTTTTGCGTGCCGCGTGTCGGAGGTGAGCGCTGTGCCTCTTGTTCAGATGGTCTACGTCGCCTTTGATGACGGCAACACGAGCTCTGTGGTGGACAAGGGCCATGTGCCGCACCTGTGCATGCTGCCACCGGCGGCAATGGAGCTGAAGCGTATGGACACCAGAGTCGGGGCGGCGCCGGTACCAAAGCGCCCAACCGATGCGCCTTACGCCGCCTACGCCGAGCCCGTCAACTTTAGCTCCATCGGACTGCTTGTTGGTGGTGCTTTAGAGGACATGGCATCTCGCGCGCCAACTCTGCACGACCTTTACATGACCGCTGCCACGGTTCTGGAACAGGCGAACTTTGATGTCAAGAGTGGCGCAACACCCAAGGCGTTCGCGAATGCGAGCACGCACCCGACTCCCATTGCGTGTGCGCCAGCGAAAACGCGCGCCATGAGTATTCAGCGTGAGCCAGTCATAAACCGCAATGCTGCCTCGATTGGGCGCTTCATCTCGCCGTTGCTGCGTCACGTAGATGACAGGATTTCTTCTTGGGAGTTCGGCGACGGCATAAGCAGCGTCGGCGGTGTGTCGAACAACGCAAGCACTAACACCCAGTCCTCGGTGTGGACGCAGCGTGATGCGGCAGCACCAGAGCCGGCGTCTTTAACTGGTCGCCAGACCGAACTGGTCGGCCGCATCGACACGGCATCGCCGTCTCCATCGGCGGTGCGGCCCAACCGACGTTAAGCAGAAGGCGTGTAAGAGCCTGTATGCGGACTCGCTCCTCTTCTTTTTTTTTTTTTGCGTGTGTCCTTTTATCTCCTTTTATCTATCTCCTTGTACTCCGTACTTCTCTCGCTCTTGTCGGGTTGCTTCGTATTGGGAAGTCGGCTTGTGGTGGGCGAACGCCTCTCTCTCCCCCCGCGTGTGTGTGCACGTGCCGGTGGGTTGGATGTTTCCATCGTTACCAGCAACGGTAGTGCATCGTAACCGGTGTGGAGGATGCATGGCTGAGGATGCCGCGGCGATAGCCATCTGCAAGGGGGAGTCGATGTGGGGAGGGTCGGGAGGGTGCAGGTGTCAAGATATGAAGGAAGGGAGGTGTCATAACTGCCTAGATGGCGATGCGGGGATGAAGTGAGGTGCAGTGTGATGGCGTGGCCCTTTCCCTCTTGCATTCTTGCACACGCACACACGGGTCGATCCAGCTGCTACTGCTGCTTTCTGATTTCCGTCGCCTCTGGCACACAGTCTCCTTCTCTCACACGTTTTTATGTGCTCTTACGCGTACGCTCTGCACACAGCGACCACCACGACTGCTAGTCTCTTCCTCCCCCCTCCCCCACCGCTCCTTCTCCGTCGTGCACTGTGCCGCTGCCGTTGTTGATGTCTTGGTTGTAGTAGAGTAGCTCATCATTTTATCTGTGTTTGCTTTGCCTTGTCTTTTTCATTTCTGTTCTCTTCGTCTTTTTACGACTCTCTTCTCTCTCTCGTCTCTGCGGGGCGGAGGGGGTGTGTCCGCTGGTTTTGTACGATGCACCGACCCCCCCAACACACACACATACACACACACACACACATGTATGTATACACATACACATGTGTGTGTCTCTCGGGTGAAGTTAGATTCTTCTCTGCTCCCTTGTCTACATGTTTCTCCCTTCTTTTCTCTCTCCCCCGTGGCTCGTCCTTCTTGGTTGTGCGATGTGATGGTATGTGTACCGGTAGCGCTGCGCTCGTCCTTGTACCGTTGGATTCATTCTTTTTTTCTTTCTGTTCTTGCTTATCCTCCACCCCCTATCATCCCTCCACTTGTCTTCCCCCCGAGCGCCTCACCAGTCGCGTTGGCCGACGGCTCTTTGCAGCGTTTCTGATGCTCTCGGGACAGCTGGAAGACTTTGAGCGGCTGCTAAGCAACAATGAAGGAGGTGCGTTTATATCGTCGCCTGCGTTGAGGAGGGGGAGAGATGAAGTGCAGCAAGCCATCATCGGTTCCGGCGTGTGTGCGCGTGCGTGTGTGCGTCCTCCCAAGCATCAGCAGTGTGCAGGCGAGCCAGCACAAAAGCGAAGAGCTTCTCAAGCGACTCTTGGATGCCTCGTTAGGTGTCCGTACCAGGGTGCGAGGGTGGTGAGGATGCGGGTCGTGGAACGCCCCTGCCCGCCGACGGACATGCACACACACACACACACACACACACACACTTTTTCTGCTTGTGCACCCGTTCGCCGCCTTGTTTTGTTTTAGCGTGTTTCATGTATTACTCCGGGATGGCACTCCGCATTTTCGCAGTGCCAAGATGGCTGAACATTCTTCAAAAAGAAGCTGCAGCAAGCCCAGAGGCACGCGTGTACCGTCTCGCTGAATGTTGCGCTTCGCTGCACCGAATACATTATGTTGGATGCGGTGTAGGATGAGGTGAGGGGGGAAGGGCGTGGGCGAGGCCGGCAGCAGGAGAGGCGAGAGGGTCTGCCAACTCATCGCGATCGCGGCTTTCGATGTGCTTCTCAACCTTCGCGATACTTTTGCTTCTCGACCGACTCCACACTTTGCATTGCTTCCTGCTGCCGAATGGCATGGCGAAAAAAAAAACACTCGCGCGCCATGTTTCCATTCATTTCACGCGCGGTTGCCGGACCCCTCTCATTCTCTGGGCGCCCCGTACGTTAGCCGCGAGTTTTGCGAAGGACGGTCTCGCGGACTCGATCTTCCTTCTCTCCCTCCCCCCCGAAGAGAGATCCAGTCGCGAGAGACGGTATGCATGGAGCTGCTTCATCATAGTTTCTCGTGTGCGCCGCTTTCCTTTTTTTGTTTGTAGCGGGTGGTTTGCCACACAGACTGGCCACTGATTGTTTGGCGGACGCGGTCATTCTAATCAACGCTACACGCCGTTGCAGGCCACATATACCTTGCTAGCTTGTATTTGACGTCTCGATAGAAGAGCAGAGGCTCGTACTCAACCGTCATCCAACCTCGCACGCGCCTTCATTTGCTGCCGCGCGCTGTGCTGAACCCCTCTCAGCACTGCTTCTTTGGGCCTCTTCTTTGACGAGCCTTTTACCAAAACGGTTGCTGACAGGTACCCGAGGCCCTCCCCGGTGAGCAGGCATGAGTGTAAAGAGCGCAGAGGCGGTTCCCAGCAGCGGTGGCGGCACTGCGCTATCATCTGCGGCGGAGCGGAGCATTCGCACTCTGCGCTACGGCTCGCTAGCCATTCTCGGTGGCTACGTGGTGGCCACCTTTTACAAAATTGGTCTCATCGCCCGAATCTTGCCGGCCGCCCTTAGCCATCCCTTGGAGTCTGCCGTGGAGGCCATCAAGAGCCGAACGCAGCCGGTGGGGGACGCGAAGCGCTTTGCCTTGGCCCGGTCTCACTTGACGGCAACGTACAGTCTCGCCGCGTCTGGCATGCTTGCATTGGCGAGTGGTGTCGCTGCCTTCCGCTGCGTACCCCGCGTTCCAATTGCCATACCCGTTACCACAGCCGTGGTGCCGGCGGGGCTGCTGCTCGGGATCCCCAAGCGACTGATGCTCCCTGGGTGCCGACTTCTATGTTTCTTCACGTCGCTGGTATCTGTGGGGTACGCGCTGGGGCCTATCGGTTGGGTTGCGCAAGACACCCTCATCGTTTTCGTGCTGCTTACGGGCTGCACCATGACGGGCCTTTGCCTTCCGCTGTACCTCACGCGCGGCATGATCAGTTATGTGGTGAGCGCGCAGGTGCTTTCATCCGCCTTGTCCGTCGCCCTCGTCACGGCACCGAAGCAGTCCAAGGACGACTCGCCATTCAAGGCGCTCAAGGAGCAGGCGGGGGTGAGGATTATACTGAATGGCGACATCAACGTGCTCTTCACGATGCAGCTCATGTCCAACGTGGGAGTTTGTGCGTTGCACACGCTACCGAGCATTTATCACTGCGTGACTTGGCAGGGATGCGAGGCAGACCTGCAAGACTCGATCGACCCGGTGAGGGAGGCGTTCGGGATTTGCGCTGGCACGACTTACGTGATCTACCGCTGCGTCCGTTGGGCCTGTCGCCTCCTTATCAGGCGAGTCATGGCAGATAGCAGTAGTAACCCGCATGGCGGGCATGGGCAGAACACCTGGCTGGCGCTTTCGAATCACTCGCTGGACGTGAACCGTGCGAGCGGTGTCGTGTCGAGTGTGGTCATGGGCCTCTGGTACGTGCGCGCCGTGTCACTGCTGCAGAAGGGCGACACGGAAACGTTACTGAATCAGCTGCGCTCCGTCTGCGAGCGTGTCTCGCCGATGAGCTTGCTGCTCGGGAGCTCCGCCGTGCGCTGCTGAGTGAGCGACCGCCTTTCACCCGTCTCTTCGACGCGCCATGGCGGAGCCGATGACATGGATGGCAAGGGAGACGAACTCTCATTAACAACAACCGCAGCAGAGCGAAGGCAGCGAGGAGGGAGGGAGGGGGGGAGAAAGAGAGCTGCACGTATCCCTTGTGCTGTGTGCCGCCGCGTCAGCGTGGCAACCTTCGTTTCTGTGGTCTCACCCTGCCGCGTGTGAGAATGGTGGAGCTCTCCTTTAAAACAACACAAACTGAGAAACCATGGCGGTACTCTTTACTGCGGGCCGCTGAAGCGTGCTTTCCTCAATCTTGTTTGAGATGAGAGAGAGCGGCGTACACGAAAACAGGGGCGGCTTCTCTGGCTTTGTATGCGTATGTGCTTTTTGGGTCTGCGAGAGTGGTGCCGTGGCGTCGGGATCACCACGACCGCCCTGCCCCCACCGCGCTGTCTCTCTTTCTGCTTTCTTTTTGCCAGCGCACCCTTTTTCTTTGTTGTTTCTATCACATCCACGGCGTACGGGTGGGGCTCGCATGCGCGGGCGGATACTGCGGACACCCCCTTCGCATCCCTTCCCACCACCCTCTCTCGCTTTCCTTTTTCTGCGGCCACCATTCGATGGTGGCACACGCATGAAAGCATGGCAACGGCACGAGCTACGCAAGACAAACATAGGCGCTCCTTTACACGCCTTCTCATCGCGACCTCGCAAACCGCCCTTCTTGCAGACCCGACGTTTTTTTTTTCTTTTTTTTGCTCTTCGGCGCTCACGCGGGCGAGCCAAGGTGACAGCGCACGGAAAGCTGCCCCCGCTGCTGGGGCACCCGGTTCGCTTCACCCAGCTTCCGATAAGAAGCTGGACTAGGGCAGTCGAACAGATCAAGTAGCCCCACGCATGGGCAATGCTCCACTCGGGCACGCATACATAGAGAGCTGGGCAGAGGTCATTGGCCATGTCTACTGCTCCCTGGTGTAATGGCAACCTCGGCCTCGTTGGTGGTGCGCGCGTAGCAGAATATCGAGAGCATCAAGCAGCGCGGTGTCGATGGCTGCAGGGCAACTTGCTGCGTGTTGGACAACACGATGCCGCCCCCCCCCCCCCCCCCCGAGGTCGGTGTGGTACGACTTTGAACGCTCGTCTTTGCCCCGCTCACTGATGGAATCGTGAGCGAGAAACGGGTCCGGTCATGCGACAACGCGCATGCTTTCAGAGGACGAGGCCGCTGTCGCCTCTCCCTCTCTTTCTTTCGCCCTTGTAGGCTTCGCGATACACACGTAAAGACGTTTTTGATGCGCGAACGCTTTCTTTTTTTTTTTCGTGTTTGACCGTGCGCGGTATGTGTGTGTGTGTAGGAGCGTGTCGGAAGCGCCTTTACCGGTGTTGTTGTTGGCGTTGCTTGTGCGCGCGTGTGGGCGAATGTGGTGGTGGTGGTGGGTCGGGAGGGGGAGGGGCCAGTAGCATGACAAGACGGATGAAACAAAAATGAATGCGAGGAAAGCCGCAGAGGGGCCTCAGCGGCACTTTTGGCGGTCTCTTGATCGATCCCTTCGCCCTTCTCCGCTGGCCCTCTCGCGTTCGCCTTACTTGTCCGCTCTCATTGACCGCTTCCCATGCGGACGCACCGATGCATGCTGGCCAGCTAGCCAGTGGTGCACAGGAACCCTGTGGGACAATCTATGAGTCGTTCTGCTGCTGCCGCTGCTGCGACTTCGTCGATGCCGCGTTTTCGTTTGTGGCCGAGGTGCCCCGTATGTTCGCTGGAGAGGGTTCGCTGATCTTTCGCCCTCTGTGGCGGATGTGTGTTAGCCATTTCTGTTTAGTTTTTGTTTGCTCGACCGAGTTGTTGGTGACGCTGCTGGGTCGATCTCTCTCGATGCGGGCGTATTCCTTGACGTTGCGTGTTGCCATTGCTTGTGGTTCTCGGCTGCGCATCATGAGTGGACTGCTTACCCGCGTTTTTGCCCACCTTCGTTCTTTTGCCGTTGCTGAGTGTGTGTGTGTGTGTGTGCATGGGCTTGGACGGGGTTACGCCTCCTCTCTTCTCCACTTCGTCCATAGCAGATGTGGGATGCACGTTAGCGGGTTGCCGCTGTGCCGTGTTGTTGCATGACTGGCTAGCTGTGCAGCCACCGATAGTCTGCGTGACGCTTTTGAGCGGTGGTGCACGTCTCTGTTGCCCCCGCACCCTCTTTGCTGCCGATGCGGAGTCCCCTCCTCTTGCCCTCGCCTACGCTCTGTATCCCTCTGTGTTCTCCACACGGTTGGCCACACGCTAACGCTTTGTTGTCGTCACGGCCTCTCCTTTCATGGGCGTCTCTGGGCATCGTGCGCTGCGCGTGCTGCGCTCGCATGGATGGGTCTTGGATGGCGATGGCACGCACGACCCCCCCCCCCCCCCCCGAGTCCCTCATCATCACGGCAGGAAGGATTGTGCAGGAGAAGAATGCCCACAAAAGACGAATCGGCAGCGAGTCGCACGAAGCGCTTCGCCAATCAGCGTCCTGGTGGTGACGTCCCCTGCTGGCTTCGTCGAACCTACACGCGGACGATCCCGAAGGACATTCGCACGACACAGCAGCTGCAGCGCTCCTTCGAGGATATACGAGAGCAGTGGCGGGATCTGTGCGAGGCTTACACGCACGCAAGGGCCAAATCTTCGTGGCAAGTGGAATCTGCCATTGAGGAGGTTGTTCCACATGGCACTCGTAGTGCGGTAGAGCGCCTGGTGAGTCAGCTGAAGTCGGTGAAGCAGGAGTTGCTCGCTCACCTGTCGAGGCTCTCTGGGGCACTCGCCGGACCCGCTGCCCCGCTGCCGACTGAGGCCTCCGCCTCCGCGCTGCCTGCCTGGGTGAGTGACGTGATGGGGCGCAGCGACACCTCCCGTGCGCGCACGGTGCGCGTGGAGCCGAACTCGGAAGCGATGCAGAGCTACCTGCAGGCGATTTGGCTGGCGCGGCGAGTTTGGGTGTGGTCCCTCTGCTTTGCGAGCGTCGCGATGGACCTGGAGCTGCTGTCGGGCAGCGTCAGTGTCGCCGCGGAGCTCTTCTTCGGCAACGCGTTTGACACAGCCGTGGCACCCGAGCTAGGTGAGACGCATCGCGCAAAGAGGGACAGCCTTGTCCTCCACAGCGCCTACAACATGGACGGCTCCATTTCAGAAGCACTCCTCTACGCGACGGTGGAAGCATCAGCAGCGAAAGGACCAGCTGAGAGTCGAGCAGGCAACGCGATTGCCCGCCTTGGCAATTCCGATTCGCCGCCACACTTGGCCGCTAACGTGGATGAGGAAGCGTGTGAGGTGGCTGCCTTTTTCGGCTGCAGTGTGTCGGCTGCGCGATACGCCGCCGACACCGTAGCAGGAGTGCCCTCAACGCACGCAGACCCGCACGCGGCGGCGATGAAGGGCGAAGGCCGCACCCGTTCGCTAGAGACCTCTTCAGCACCGCGGGTGCGCGACCTGTTTTGGGTACACGCTGTTGCGCTGTGCTACAGCGTGATGGCGCGCGATGACACAAGCGCAGCACGTTTGCTCTCGGTCTTCGAGGCGGCGAAGCGTTCCTTTTCCGTCGAGGAAGCGGAGGGGAGCACGGAGGGCACTGAACCTTCATCCCCGGCCACTGCGAAGGCAGCCGAGCAGCCTAACCCGTTGCAGCGGTCGCCGGTGCTACAGGCTGCCACCGTATTCGTACTGCTCGCGGCGAAGCTGATAGCTGATGAGGACTACAACGCTGTTCAGCAGCTTCTTCACCGCGCTGGCTTCGGCAGCTGCGACGGCAGGTGCTCTGAGAGTGGTGCGCAGGGCTGCTCGACCTTTTCGCTGGTCGCACTGTGCCCACAGGGTGTTTTGCTGCACTTCCTGATTCGCCTTTTGGCAGAACATGTGGTGCGACGGCAATGGACAGAGCGTGGGCTGGGGCAGGCCTTTCGACCCATGGAACCCTTCGATGTCGGTGCCGATGCCGCCGCGGCGGGGTCAGGCATCCCGAACGCCTCTAATCGACATCGGCTGGCGTGCGCGCTGGCGACCCGTGCGCCCACGAATGATACGGCAGAGCGCTCCCAACCCGGCAGCTGTCTACCCACATGGTCTCTCTTCCATGCCACTCAGCATCTCTGCGACGCTTTGCAGATGGCCGCCCTGCGCAACATGGGCGGCGACTGGCCACTGCCCCCGGCACTGCTGAGGCACGCCTTTGCGTAGGACTCCGTTGAAAAAGGTGAGTGGCCTCGCTTCCGTGCCCAAGAGCCGCGTGTGCCTGAACGCACAGCCCTCTCCAGGGGAACTCGAACTTAGCAGTCTTCATGGCAGTGAGACGGCGTTGTCTGCCTTGGAGGATGCCAGCACTCGCGTAGCAGGGAATGGCGGTGCCATGGGCTGGCTCGCACAGCGCACTGTGAGCACAGGACAACCCGAGCACAGACAAAAGCCAACAACCATAGAACAAGGACAGCTGTTCACCGCTGCGCGACTCTCGTCGCCTCCATTATCCGGCAGAGAGTGTTCTTCGAGTGCACACCCGCATGCGCTGTTCCTCTTTATGCTCCTCATGCGGCCCCCTTAGCCGACCACCATGCCGTTTCGGAGGAACAGGTGATTGGATGAAGGGGAACACCTCATGCGATAGTCCGCGATCCGCGACCGAGGCCATCGGCGATGGTGCGCGAACGTGAACGCGTGACGACTCTTCACCGATGCCTCGATGCAGTCTCATGTGCAAACCCCTTTTTGGATCTCCCGATTTTCGCCTGACGGGGGTGCGTGCAACCACGCCCTCTCTCGATCCTTCCTCCTCGGGCAATACACTTGCAACCGTCTCGGCAGCGGCCCTGCTACAGCACAAGAGTGGGCAGGCCCTCAACAAGTTTGTAGCGCCCTAAGTCCGGCTTGTGCGGGGCGCCAGTCGCCTTCTACAGCGTGCTCATCACGGATCCGCCATTGTGCCAGGGGCTCTCTTCTCTTCTCTTTTCTCTCCCTGTGTTGCTCTCTTCTCTCGACTCGTTTCTCCCCTCCGTCAACTCCCGCATGGCACTAATCGAGTGCGCCGAGTCGCTGTCCTCCTCCACCAAGGCGAAACTGCAGGACGCTGGCATCCTCTACGTTTCGGAGGTTGTCGCCCTTCTCTCCTCGACGGGCTATCGCGCTGGCGATGAAGGCGACAGCAAGCCGGCTTCCGCGCTGCGGCACCTCAGCACTGTATTGAAGCATCACGTGTCCCCGAGTGACCCCCGAGCCCCGCGCCGACTGAGAAGAGATGCCGGCGGAGATGACCGTGGTGCTTTAGGTGGCCAGGCCGAGCCGGCCAGCGTCTCGCGCAGCATCGAGACGACGGTGCCATCGACTCTCCGCAAAGAGACCGAGGCGCCAAGGTTCCTGAATCTCAGCGAGGACGAGATGCGTGAAATTGTCGAGATGGCGGCACGTGCCACCGTAGGGGCGGATGGGGAACACAAGGGAGGCAACGATACCGCTTCCAGCGCGCAGGGGAGCGATTCCGTTCATGGTGTGATGCCATCTTCGCCTCCTCGCGCACCAGTTTGCTTATCCCGGTCGGCGGACTCTGCACCCGAGACATGCGAACACGCTCGCAAGGGTGACAGTCGCTCTGGTGCGATCCCGGGCTGCCGCACGGTGCGTGAGATGCACGCAGAATTCCAGGCCCGTCAGGCGCAGGGCTTTCCGACCCACGTGACAACCTTCTCTGGGGAGCTCGACGGCGTACTTGGCGGTGGCGTTCCCGTTGGCGGCGTCACCGAGATCAGTGGGCCCCCTGGTGTTGGCAAGACACAGCTGCTGATGCAGCTAGCAGTTAGCTGTGCCATGCCAGTAGAGTTCGGAGGGATGGGTGGCGCGTGCCTTTTCGTTGATACGGAGGGCAGCTTTGTGGCTGAGCGCTTAGAGCAAATAGCCACGGCGGCGGTGTCCCTCGTGCGCGCCATCCTTCTCACGCAGCCGCAGCCGCCACAAAATGAGACGACCGTTGCGCCATCATCAGACGCGCGACTGTCACGAGAGTCGCCTAAAAAGCGGGGCCGCTCGCCCCCGCTGGATCCCCGAAAGGCATCGCGCTCACACGCTCATTGCACGGACTTGGGTGCCGCACCAGGCATTCAAGAGGAGTTCACGGTGGAGTCCGTGTTGCAGCGTGTGCACTACATCCGAGTAACAGACCTGGCAGGACTGCTTGCGGTCCTGCACAGTCTGCCGTCGTGGTTTGAGGAGGAGCGGACTGCCGAGGCGAAGAGTGTTGGCACGAGTGGCACAGCAGACACACCGACGCATTCTTCAGGGCAGGGTGACAGCTCTGCCAACAGCGCTCGCGCGGCAGTGCAGATGGTGCTGATAGACTCGATCGCGTTGCCGTTCCGCTCCTCCGACGACTTCCACAGAGAAGGACTCATGAGCAGCACCGGTAGCGGTGGGGACAGCACCATGCATCTTCTCGGCGACACTGGTAGGAGTGCTGCGCACAACAGCTTCCTCTTGCAGTCCCCCAACAGGCTCTTGTCGAAGCACGGACTCTGGCGACGGTCGCGGCTGCTGTTTCAGTGCAGTGCGCTGCTGGAGAGACTGGCAGCCACATTTCAGTTGGCCATCGTCGTCACGAACCATATGACCACCAAGGTGCTGCACGGCACTGCCGCCAACGGCAGCTCAGCAGAGGAGTCTGGTTGCTCCGCGCCAAACAGCGAGGCGAACGCAGGCCAGCGTCGGCAGAGCGTTCTCGTCCCGGCGCTCGGTGATGCATGGGCCCAGGGCCTCTCCACGCGGCTTCTGCTTTCTTTCCATCACTACGACGTTCCCGCCTGCAGTTTTGTTGATCGACCCACCTCGCCGACGGCTGCTACAGAGTGCACGGAAGATGTTGTCTACTCCCTGTCGTCACAGCAGCAACAGCTGCCGACCTCTCTGCGCAGCGTGGTGCAGCACCGGGTGGTGCGGGTGCTCAAGTGCAGCGGCCAGCCGAGGCGGGAGACGTGCTTCGCCGTGACGTCGAAGGGGATTCGTGACGCTCGCAGGGACATGGTGTCGCAACGCGTTTCGACGGCTATTGGTGGCAGAGAACCGCGCGAATAGAAAAGCCGACGCATTCCACGTATTCGAGCAAGCAAAGGGTGGGGGTAGGGAGGGGAGGAGCGCAAGGTGAGGGTAACTCTCTCTCACACACAAATTTGCGCTCGCTGCCCCCTCCCGCGCCGAGTTGCTACTTCAGGTTAGCGTGTGCTACTACAGATGTGCGCTCACATCGAGACACAAGCAGAAAACCAAAAAGGAGGAAAACAAGCAAGCAAAAATTCACCGCACGAGGCACTGACACGCCCGCTTTTATTTGTGCTTTGAGGAGGCCTCTGTAACGCCATCCTCCGTCGCTGCCGGCACAGTGTGAGTCTTCACGGCTGTACTGGCGGGCAGCGATACCCACTGCACAGTGCGCTACGGTGAGAAAAGAGCCGCTGAATGACGACCTGATGTGCTTTCACGTCGACGGCGGCGCTGCGCGCATGACGACCCCGCTCGTTACAAGATTCAGCTTTCAGCTCCGCTCAACGTCGCGCTCCTCCCCTTGTTAATTCTCCCCTCTCTCATTCGCCCGCTCCTCTCATTCCGACTCACCTTGTGTCATCCTCTTCCCCTAACTGCGCCGTCGAGCCACCACATTCCCTGTAGAACTGCCGCCCGCCACAGAGACAAGCTCTCACGCCACGGCCTCACCAGCACCCTCTCCATCGGAACGTATTTCGATGCTTAATATACTCCTTCTGCCATAGAGCGCGACTTGACTTTATCTGGGACTGCCGCAGAGGCAGTCCCCCGCGTGGTGCGAAGCACGCCGTAGGCACGCGCGCTACCGCAAATGCGCCGACTCGGCCATCTGATCACGGCCCGTGCCACACACTCTGCGTGCCCACCATGCCGGCCGCCATCCGGTGCATCCCCCTCGGGGTGGCACGCAGGCTCCTCCACTCTGTCGGCAGTGCAAGGGGCTGGTTTGATGAAGTCGAGTTTAGGCCGACAGCTTGCCCAGCGCACGAATGGCACAGGTGTGTTCGCTGCTGCAGGTCGCTCGAGCGCAACGCCGATCTTGGACCTGGCGGCCGGCACACCCGTAACGATACACCACTCTGACCTCCCCACGTCGTCGGTGCTTGACCGTGTCGCCACCGGAAGTGTGTGTGTGGGGGGTGGCGGGCTGCATGGCCTACGCTCATAAGAGGGTGGGAGTGC
The DNA here is from genome assembly GCA_003992445.1 of Leishmania aethiopica. NCBI lineage: Eukaryota > Euglenozoa > Kinetoplastea > Trypanosomatida > Trypanosomatidae > Leishmania > Leishmania aethiopica. The sequence goes on from RZOE01000012.1 coordinate 1,037,805, forward strand.
GCTGGACCGTGCGGTACCGCGCACAGGAGGGGGAGGGGGGTGTCCCTCCACCCCACTCCGTTATGAGGGCTGTTGGAAAGAGCACGTGTCTGCACAGACATTAGCCCCCCTTCCCCTCCTCCTTTCTCTCATTGTGTTTTGCATTTTGCTGGTTTCACCGCTCGACAGCGCGGGTCCGGCCTTGGCACCTCTTATCTCCCTAACGGGCCCTCCCCTTCCCCCTCGCTGTCTATTGCTCTTGCTGCTCGTGTAAAGGTGCATTTCTGCGTTACTCGGCGGCTCGCGCTCACCCCTTCAGTCGCGGAGCACGGGCGTGTGCGCCACTTCGCGCGTTGGGTGACGTGTCACACGTGCACGGGCAGAATGCACTCGGCGCAAAGCTGGGGAAAAACGGGGGAAAGCGACAGGGCGACGTGCAGGACAGGGAAGAGCGCGCAGCACGGGAGAAGGGGAAAGGCAGTCGGCACCCGCCGCTAATGTGCGCCACATGGTGGCTTTTTCCCGCTAGGGGCGTGTTTTGTGGTTCTTGCGCTATACGTATATGTGTGTACGCGTATACGTGCGTATCTGCTGTTTTCTTGTGCCAGGCGGGGTCTCTGTCCTGCTGCGCAGGTCCTTTGGCTCTCTCCTCTGACCATGGTCTCTTCCGTGTGCTTTCTTGTGTGTTGTTGTGTGCGTGCGTTCACCGCACGTTCTTTTTTTTGTTGTTGTTGCTTCGGTGTGTCTGAAGAGTCCAGAGTGTCGAGACATGCTGCGTCTGCTCCCCTCTCCTTCTGCGGCACCTTTGCTTCGTCTGGCTGGACTGCGCGGACAAGAACGCAGACGCATGCATGCACGGGAAACTGGCAGCCTGTACTGTGCATCGGTGCGCCGGCAGCTCCATCTATTCACTGCTCCTTCCGATCGTGCTTTGGCGCTTGTGTCTCTCGCTGTGTTGTGGACATCTCCCACACACACTCATGCATACACAGCTTCACGGTGCTTGCTTTTGCCCGCCGACTCCCTCTCGAGCCGACTCTTCCTCTCCCTTGTTGTATTCTTCTCCCTGAGGGGCATGCATAGCAGCTCTTCGTTTTGGGGACGGTGTGTGTGTGCGGGGGGGGGCGTGTGTGCGTGCGTGCGGTGCTCTCTTCCCCCCTCCCTCCGTGACCGCTTTCTTTAGCTTTGGCTCGCTACGGCGGCTGGGCGCATGCAAAGGGTCTTGTCGCATTCCTCTGACCATGTGCACGATTTGCGGTCCGTGCTGTGGGACATCGTCCTCGAGGCACGCCGTGGGGTCCCAGCGCTCTCATTGAGCATGCGCGGGCGTGTGCGTCTCGCTTTCACAGGCTCGCCTCTCCTGCTCATCGTTTTCCCTTCCAGGACGCAATAAAGGGCGCCCCCCTCCCCTCTCCACTGTTTTCCGTCTTGTTGCTGTCGCTTACCCTCGTGGCCTGTGCGTCGTCGTGGCGCAGCTGACCCTCCTGTGCGTTGGTTATACTCTTCCGCAGAGAAGGCTGTGCAGGCACTCTCTTACGCCACACCCAAAACATCCACACACACACACACACACACACACACACACACACAGACGTGCAGTTACGTTCACATAGACGTGCTGAAGGACCCACGAAAGGAGTGCATCCCCACACCCGTCTCTCTCTTTCTCCCCGCTTTCATGACATCTCTTCACCCCTTTGAGTACGCCTTCATGGCGGGCGCGTCTTTTTCGCCCGAGGAGCGCGTCCAGCTGACCAGCTCCCTCCCTCTTCTTAGCGTGCAGACGAAGCGCAAGAACCTGGTTCTCTGGGGCAAGATCTTTGGATGCAAGGCAGACTACATTATCGTGGAAGCCTTTGATGATGACGCAGTTGTGGAGCCGGAACTGTACTACACTCTCGACGAGGGCCGCGCCTTCAGCCTGCTCGGCACCTTTTCCTCTGTCTTCTCCATGTGCCCAGGCTACAGCAGCTGCAGCGGCCTGCAACAAGCGGAGTGGAAGCAGCTCATGTTACTTGGTATGCGTGGCCCTTTCTTCGGGGACCCTGCGTACGAATACCGCGTGAGCAACCACAGCAGCAGTGATGGTGCACCGGAGATTCAGAGCGTGAAAGAGTCGGTGCGCCTGGCCCTCTTCGTCGAGGAGTTTGACCACGAGTGCCGGGTTGTGCCACGTGGGGCGTACATGAAGGCAGAGCGTCAGGCGACGGCGACGATCGCGTCCACTACCGGAGCTGAGGTTGACACGGGTGAGCGGTCTGAGGTTCGCCGCAACACCGCGTTTGGCGGACTTCCGCGAACGGCGGAGGGAGCGCTGTCGCTGCGGAACTACTACCACCTGCGTGCCGTGAACCCGTACCGTCGCCTGCTAGCGCGCAAGCAGAACTCCCTCTTCACCAAGTCCGCGCTGGAGCAGCTCAGTGAGCACCCCCTCCTAGACGCCGCCTTCGAGTCCTTGGCGGAGGACGTGCCGTCGGGGACGTGGCACCTGCGCTACGACGCGTTTCACAATGTCGTGATGGGCCGCAACATCCGCTTCAGCGGCTCCCTCTTCTACCACGTGCCGGAAACGTGTGTCTACGGCACTGTCTACATGGGTGACGGCAACCTGAACATCAATGCCGCCTTCGAGATGTAGAGCCGAGACGCACAAGGGTGGTGTTGGCAGCCGTAGCGCGCGGCCGTTTTTTTTTTTTGCTTTTTCCAATCATGTGTTTTCGTTTTCACGTGTTGCGTGTGTCTCGAAGGGTGTGCGCACAGGCTTCTGGGCTGGGTGGCCCTGAGATGGTCCGTCCTCTTTTTCTCACAGCCACGCAAACACGGATGTACTAGTAGTGAGGTGGTTATGCACATAGGTGACCGCGCGAAGCCCGCACATAGGACCATCTCTCTGTCCTTCTTGTCTTTTTCTTTGTCGTTCGTCTCCTCTGAGGCGAGGCGAGGCGAGGCTGCAAAGAGCGGAGTATCAGTGGGCGCAGTGTGGGCGTGCGCTTACGGCTGCTGCGCGTGCCACCACGCGTCTCTGTGCCTCTGAGGCAATGCACAGCTTCTCCTCCGGCCTCCGCCTTTTTCCTGCCTTGGCTGTTCTTCGTTCAGTAAGAGTAGATGCTCTGTCTCGGTGCACCGCGGGCCTCGAAATAACAACAAGGAAGAAGAGCAGCGATATGCGTAGGTGTGCTTCTTCCCGCTCTCACTCCATCCATCTTATCTCTCGATGGTGGCCGCGAAAGATGGACAAGCACCACCGTCACGATAGCCTGCCACTCCCGCTGCGTATGGCGACAGTGTGGGCGCATGAATTCCTGCATAGGCGTTTCTGCGCCCGAAGGGGCACTTGCGACGATGGCGTGTGCAGGAATGACGCTGCTACTCTCCCACTTCCGTTGCCTTTAGCCATCTCGAGGCATATTTGCGGCGCTGGACGTGGCACCTCTCGTCCAGCGCCTTTTGAGGGCTTCTCTGCCCATCCTTCCCCGCACTTTTCTGGTTTCTTTTCTTTTTTGTTATGCTCTCCGCTGTGGTGGTCTCTCATCCGTTCACCCCCCCAACACACACACCTACACACCGACACCAAACTCATCTCAGTACGCAATACGCACAGACCTGTGTCACCTCCAGCGTGGTGTTTGATGGACGCTGTGGAGTAAAGCATAAAAAAGGAGGAAGTAATCACGAGCAGATCCGGCACATCGCCAGGCTGAAGCTGCGATGCTGCGGCGACGCTGCGTACGCGCTGCCGCTGCTGGTGGCGTGCTGGGTGGCGATGCGGCTGTTATCGCTTACGCGCTAGCCGGCGCTTCACGCACGGTGACGTCTCGCGGTCAGTTCAACCCTATTCACGCCTTCACGGAGCACAGCATTTCCCCGGCAAAGCGGGCCACAAACGAAAAGGAGTTCGAGCTGATGATCACCAACCCAGGCCCACTGCGCGTCGCCTACTCGCCGGACTACCTCGACTGGCTGTACCGCGCGTACCGGTCGAAGCTCAAGTACACCGACGAGCGCAAGAAGGCGGAGAAGGTGTTCAATGGCCTTCTGCTGACAAACCAGGCCGATGAGCCGGGGCCCGCCGCTGCCGCTGCGCTGCCTGGTGCCCCGCCGCCGGGGCAGACGCTGCGTCCGCGCCATTCTGTGCGGCGGCAGGCGGGCGAGGCGCGGCGAGCGGCTGCCCAGGCGAAGCTGGATACTCTCGCGAAGCAGCAAGGCATGCTGGACCTCTTTGAGCGGCAGCCGCAGTTTCCTGCAATTCACATTGACAAGGCCGCCCGCTGCCATGTGGTGGAACTGTTCAAGGAGATGGTGCTGGACCGCGCCTGGAAGCCGGAGGAGGTGTGGGACAAGGCACTCCTGTACCGCGCGATTCTGGCGGAGCGGCAGGCGTCATATCCCGCCTCGCACCGGTACATCCTAGACACGGCGCAGGGAGTGAATCTAGCACCACGCGAGAGCGGCAGCAGCGATACGGGTAGCAGCAGCAGCAGCAGCGTCGATGCACGCTCGTCCAACGAATCTGCTGGTGGCATTGTGAGCGAGTCGACCTTGGTCATTCCGAGAGAAGATGACTACATGTACTTTGTGTACCTGGTCCGGCGGTACTACATCGATAACGCGGTGGAAGGGCACGTTGTGCTGCGCTGCCACCGCCAGCCGAACGCGTCAGAGCTGCTCTTCTCCCACCCGCCGCCGAAGGATGAGCAGGAGGTGTTGCGGAGCCTCTACTGTCCGGGCACAGGAACAGCTACACAGGGAAAGAACGCGTCTGCCAAGGCCCAAGATGGGGCAGCCGTGGCGCCGCAGCAAAGACCGTCAGGAGCTGCCAGCATCGCCCGCCCACGGCCTCCGTATTCCTACCCGCCCATCGAGGCGCTGTGGCGCTGCGAGGAAAACGAAGCACTGTTACGCGTGCTGGTCTTCGGCGAGCTGAACCTGCTCGTGTCGGAGAACCCCTTTGTCCGCTTTCCCAAAGCGCAGGCGTATCTGACGCGACCGTCAGCGAGCACTCCCGTGCCTGGCGCCGCGGGAAGCACCGTGGAAGGGGCGGACGGCTATGGCGGGCCGCAGCAGCAGCGTCGCGGAGGTGGCCACCGTGGCATCGGCAGTGACGGTGGCATCTCCCTGTCGAGCGTGATCGCGGAGAAGCGGGGCCATCTTCTTGCGCCGCTGTCTCGTAACGTGGCAATGATGATCGACAGCCGCGCCAACGATGTTCGCCGTCTCCAGCAGCGCTACGAACGCGAGGACACCGCGTCGTTCCAGAAGATGCTCCGCGGCAGCGCACAAGTAGAGGAGAACCCCGGTCTCTACTCGGCCTACTCGGACTGGAGCTACTTCAACCCACGCGCCGTGCGCGCTGAGGAGCGCGATGCGCTGTCGCGGCAGACCGTTGCGGCTCTCAAGACTTATGACGAAGCCTCCAGGGACATCTATCGCGTCGGATTCGAGGAGGCGGAGGCGAGGAGCGCCGTCCGTCCCGTGGAGGGGGTGAACAACGCGCCATCGTACGTGCCCACACTGCCGCACTTCGTGGCGCTGGTGAAGAAGGACCCCCACGTGTCGTTTCTGAGTCACGTTGCGCTGCCAGAGGAGTATAACACTGCCTCCCATGGCGCCGCGGGAGTCTCGGAGAAGCACCAGCTGGAGAAGCTTGTTGTGCAACTCGCTCGCGCGCTTTATCGGACGGCGCTTGAGTTTCACAAGGAGCGATTGCGTCGCGTGAACCGGCAGAAGGTGCAAGTGGCCGCGTCGCTTCTGGACCGCTTCGTGACGGAGCGCTGGCGGGTACACTGCGTGGCACACCCGTCGTCAGAGGGTGTACGCGACATGGCACGGCGCTTCAGTGCCTACATCCCCTTCGAGGGTCGCATTCTTGACGAGAGCGGGTTCCCAACAGACGCGCGTGTGGAGGACTACGAGCGGTGGATGGCGGCGCCGTCAGTGTAGTCCACCCACTTCCATCTTTTCTCCTGGGGGGGGGGGCGAGATTTGCTCTGTGTTATGACGTGTGCCCTACCTCTGAGGACAGGAAGGGGTGGGGAAAGGGCAGAGCGAGTCGTACGACAGCTGCGTCTGCCGTCTCTGTTCCACTGAATGCATTCGATGCTCTCTCCGTTTCGGATAAACGAGCAGGCTGCTGCTGCTGAGGATGCTGGGCTCAGAGGGAGGGCTGCATGCCGGCGCGCGCACGCACGCGTGTCTGAGCGCAGCTGTGTGATTGGCAGCGGTCAGCCTGCGCTCGTTTTCGTTTTAGGACATTGTCGTTGTTGCTACAGAGTCGATGCCGCCGTAACCACCATGCGCTGTGTTCTTTACTCTGGCGTATGTGCTCTTCATGACGTGATATGCCAGTGAAGGGTGAGAAAAGGGTCGCACACGCACATGTGCGCGGAGACCTTTGCTGAAGTGCGCGAGTTTGGGGATGTAAGGGAGAGTTTGGAGGGGAGAGGGAGGGACCTGCCGAGGAGGCACCCGAAGTGGATGAGGTGCGACTGTGTCTTCTCGTTGAACCCCCGCCCCTTACTTTCGCCATCGCCTTCTGCTCCCGCTCTTCCTGCCTTCATTTGCTTCATGTCTTGTCTTCTTCGTCACCCCGTCTCGTAATGACCCCCCCCCCCACGAAAAAAAAGACGTGGTGTGTGCGATGGCACAAAGATCGTCTCATGCATCCTCTCAGACAAATTCGTGGCGCTGGGTGCCCACCGTAGACTCACTGAGCCTGGGGACCGATTTGCAAATCTGCGACGGTCGCTGCCTGGTGACCACGTCTATTGAACGAGTGAAGCGACTGAGGATGGGCATCCGAGAGCTTCTGTGCTGACACCAACAGCCCCACACGCTCCTGATGCAACTGATGTGGTACTCCTACACGTTTTACTTAGCCCCCCCCCCCCCTCTCTCACTCTCTCCCGCTCCTCGGTGCTTCAGCCTCTCTTCATCCACGCCCTCTTGCGCGTTTTTTGCGTGCTCTGTGCCGTTTCCCCTGACGCTGTTTTTGCACGGCACGTGGTGCTAAATTCGCATACCCGACCACTGCACCACGCAGGCTCATTCACCCGTGGCAAACTTAGCCACGCTGTCCCCACACTCAGACACGACGTACACGGATACCGACAGTACGTTTTCATTTTTCTTTTCGGTCATCTGTGGCCTCCGCACACTCGGTCGCTTGTATACAGAGTTTTCCGAAAGCCAAGCGCTCATTGTCTTTCGCTATCCCTCTCGCTCTCACGCTTTCGTGTCGTCGCGGCGCCCCCTCAGGCGACGGCCGCCGGCTGCCGCAGCTCGCATCCCTGCTGCCCTTCGAGCTAGGGAGGGGGGAGGGGCTCGCTTTCTTTTCGCTGTTGTTCTCACGGCCTTTCAGTTGACCGCACTACCGCCGTTGGAGCTCCCACAGCATCGCAAAAAAAAAAAACGGAAGGGTAACACCAGCAAACAGCTGCGCAACTTCTCGCTGGCCACGCTGCCGGTGCGTCTGTGTCCGCGTCTCACAGCTCGGCGTGCAGCTCCGACGGAGAAGCTGGGGCATGTCCTCGAAGGCCGCACTGCTGGCTGTCTTGGCGGGGAGTGGCCAGGAGCATCTCGTCGACGACTACGACGCGCTTTCGCCATCAGAGCAGACGACGCTGGCGACTCAGATTCTGTCGTACACGAATGCGCAGTGGAAGCGCATGAACGTGATTCTGCGAGACAGCCTGCGCCTCCTGAATTTGAACAACGCCGCGGCAGGTACAGGAGGGGGCGATGCTGCGACGGCTGCCCCGCACATTACGCCTCCTCCGGCGGACACGATCATCAATGTTCCTGCTCTCCTCGCCAAGAGGCCCAGCGAGCTGGCAGCTATCCGAGCCGCTGGCATGCGCGTGGTCGCGAGCGGCGAGGGGGCGGTGCTGCTGATGGCGGGCGGAAGTGGCACCCGTCTGGGCGTCACCATCCCAAAAGGCCTGCTCGAGTGCGACAAGCTCGTCAGCGGACGCTCGCTCTTTGCGTACCACTGCCAGCGCATCCGCAAGATGGAGAGGATGGCCGCTGCCGCGGCCGCTGCCGCATCGCCGTCGCCGCCGTCTGCTGTAGCTGCAGCAGGTGCTGCGTCCGTGCCAGCAGGCGCCGGCCGTGGGACTATGCCGCTGCTGGTCACGACGTCAGACCAGAATGACACCGCGACGCGGCAGTTTTTTCACGACCACGACTTCTTTGGGCTGCTGCCCGATCAGGTGTTCTTCTCTCGTCAAAGCTCACTCCCGTGCTACGACGAGGCGACAGGGCGAGTGCTGATGCAGGCGAGAGGCAGCATTTGCCTCGCACCGGGCGGCAACGCCGGCGTCTATGAGAGTTTGGCCAAGGCGTCCGCCACGACGTCTGGCAGCCAGAGCGTGCTGGCGCAAATCGAAGCACGGGGCGTGCGCTATGTTCAAATTGTGAGTGTGGACAACATCCTCGCCAGGGTGGGTGATCCGTACTTCTTCGGTGTGGCCGCATCACACCAGGCTGAGGTAGTCCTCAAGACGGTGCCAAAGGCGTCAGCGGCCGAGAAGGTCGGCGTCGTAGCGCAGGTGGACGGTGAGTGGGCCGTCGTCGAGTACACGGAGATTGGGGATAGGCGTTCCGCCGAAAAGGATCCAGCGACGGGCGAGCTTGCTTTCAACTGCGGCAGCATCGCTTCCCACTGCTGCTCCCTTGATTTCCTGGCGCTTGCTGCCACGTACATGGAGACGAGCACCTTTTACCACGCAGCCCGCAAGACGATTCCGACCACTAACGGTCCAGCCCCCGCGATCAAGCTTGAGGCGTTTATCTTTGACGTCTTCCGCTACGCGAAGGACGTGCCGAGTCGGGCGGAGCGAGCCAAGAAGGCGCCGCTGCCGGACGCGTTGCAGATTCTGCAGGTGGACCGCAGCATGGAGTTTGCGCCGATTAAGAACGCTGATGGCGCTGCCGCGGACACGCCAACGACCGCCGCTCAGCTGCTCTTGGACCTGCACACCAAATGGGTGACCAAGGCTATCGAAGCGGCTCCGGGGACTTATGCAGCGGCTTCAACCAGCACGTCCAGGATGTGCACGGCACAGGAGCGCGCGACAGCGCTCCAGCGACTACGTGACGGGCAGTGCTGCTGGGAAATCTCTCCTCTCGTTTCGTATGAGGGCGAGGGGCTCGCGGCATACGTAGGGCAGTTGATTCACCGATCTGCCACTGGCAGCGGTGTTTTAGGCCTGGAGGAGGCAACAGCGGGCACGGCGAGCATGTGACAGCGAAATCGAGGCGAAAGGGGACAAGGAGACGTGCTGGTTTCCTTTGAAGACGACGACAGATGCACCACAGGGCCCCGCTATGTGCCTCTCGGTGGATCCTCTGAGCTCACCTTCGGCCCGCTTTCGCATACAGGCTCCCCGATCGTCGTCCCCACCTTTCTCCTCAAGGCAGCCGCTCCCACCGCTGATGAACGCACACACACACACACACACGTGCACGTCCGTCAGTGATTTATATTGCAACTGCTGCGCTTTCTCTTCACGGCGACAAGGGCGTGCGTGCGTGTGTTTTGCCTTCTCGAAAGCCGCGTTTTCGCTGTTCTCTCCCCTGCGTGCGTGCGTGTCGCGTCTCTGTCTTCTTTTTTTTCTCTTTGGGAGGAGGGGGGGGGGGCTGCGGCTTCCACCTTTGTGTGACGGACTCTCCCCCCTCCTCATGCCCCTCAGCACGGGCCCTACAGAGGGGGGAGAGACCGTATGACGATGTACCTGGGTACAGGTGCTGTCTGCTGCACTCCACGATGCCAATGTGGTACTCTACACCCCTGCCCGCGCCCGCTTGTGCTGTAAGAGCGTCCGATCCGGCGTTATGCGTGGTATGCTACGCGCGATGTGCGGATCGCTCGACGCTCACATCACACCCCGTCTCCCTCTATGATCGTGCACGCAGCTACCTGATTACGCACGTCTCCCTTGCGCGACATGGCCTTTCCCCGTTGGCTGCTCATCCCTGCCCCTCGTGCCCCCTCACAAGGACAAGCTGTGGGCTCTTTGTGCGCCGGCACATGCTTTTCCGCGGGGCCTCTTCCGCTTGACACACCCACTCCTGCCCAGGGGCCTGCGCTCTGAGGAGAGGGCGGAGTGCCCCTGCCGCCACAGACTCATGGCATCGCTCCACCTGTCGCTGCAGGTGCGGGCACGACTCCCCGACAGCGACACCGTGCTTAAGCAGATCCCGTCATGCAAAAATGCGAGCACTGTGCGCACGCGCTGTCAGGCAGAGCTGGCATGGTGCATCGCATCCGGGCAAGGCATCAAGAGGGGCGCAGAGCAGGATTGCTCCACGGACAAGGCGTGAAACGATGCACCCGAGTCAGCTCCATAGTGCGTGCGCGCGAAGCATGCAGCATCTCCTGCATCTGACCGGCGCGGGCTGATGAGGCGTAGATGCCTGAGGCATGGCGAAAGCACCCTCGAGCTCTACCACCGGGTCCTCCAGACTCCCACGTGCAGATCCTCCACACCATATTATGGGATACCGCCGCTTGACGCGACTGAGAGGGCGAAGCACTGCACACAGGCAGGGGGGAGCCCTGGCCCCGAGGCTGGCGGACTTGGTCTCTGCGCTCATCCGGCATGCACCCGGGCCACCCCCTGTTGCCCGCACGGCAGACGCCACCGCCTCGGCTCTAGACGACGACCCTGGACGTTGCTCGCTTTGGATTGGAGCATGCAGCCCACACGAGTCTCCGTGTGTAGCCGATCGCGCCGCACGCATGCAAGGAAGGGACGAGGAAGGCGAGGGAGGCCCCGCTAGGCGCACGGCTTCGATCCGACGGCAGACGGCTCGCCCCAGACGACGAGGGATGCATCCCGCAGCGCAGCAGGCGCAGGTGCGCTCTGGCCGTGGTGTATGTGTATGCTTTTGTTGGCTTGCTTGTCGGCGAATGTGGACTTTTTGTCGAGACGAAAAAGAAAAAAAAAGTGACGTGTCGGCGTATGGTTGAAGCTGGAGTCGCTCCCGCCCTCAACAGCCAAAAAAAAAAATGGCGATCCGCGTCGTGGTGCACAGACAGCGCTGCCCATGAAGGACGGACTGTCGACATGAAGCTCGCGGCTTGCCTTTGATTTATGTTGGTGCAGTTGGTACGACAGGTGCCGAGGCATGTGCCCTTCTTTCGTTCCTCCGGATGGGCACTTGCCTACTTCCTCGCTGCCTTCCGTTCTTCCCTGACTCCCTCCCTCCCTCCCTCCCCACTGCCCACGCACGTCGTCTCTTTGTCGGTTGTTTCCACAACGTCGCATTATCGCATCATCATGCGGCGGCTGGTCAGTGACTCCGTCGCCCCTAATCCCCGTTGTACTGGAAGAGCGCACGGCTCGCGTGTACGTCTAATTTTTGCTTTTGCGGTGTTGGTGTGCCCTCCCCTCCTCCTCTCCGGTCGGGGGTTCATTGGGCCCCGCTGACGCGCATCGCGCATCTTCCTGCCGTTATTGTTCCTGCCCTCTTCCTGCTGTTTGTGCGCAGCCGCTTCTTCCCTCCTCCCAACCCCCACGCACCGCTGTTCTGAGAATGGTGGGCCGACTGAAGCCCTCAACAGGGACCTTGTCTGGTCGGGTCAGCGGTGGTCTCCGCCGCACAAAGAAGGGGGCCAACCTCAGTCGCAAGCAGGTATTCGAGGCACAGCAGAAGATATGGAAACAGAAGCAGCGCACCGCAGAGGAGGAGGCGAAGGCCGCCAAGCGGGAGCGGATGGCGCAAATCCAGAAGGCCAAGAACAAGAAGATCCACCACGTCTTTGACAAAACTACCCTGCACGCCGTTCAAGATGGCCTCACGAGCGCCATCGAGATGCTCGGGCAGAAGGTCAGTCCGCTTGCCCTGTTCATCAGCGCCTTCACGGCCTTGTCCAAGACGCCAGACCAGCGCCACGTGCCGTACATGCTGTCGATCATGGCCGCCTGCGTCCCGCAGCTGACGCAAGGTGTCTTGCTGCATCAGTTGCAGGCCTGCTTCGGCCTCTGCGACCAGCTGATGGCCGAGTACGGCACAAACAACACCCTCATTGTCGCCAAGGCGTTGAAGCTCGCTGTCACCGTGCTCCTCTCCATTGAATCGCCCACGGTGGAGCAGTTGCAGCTTCTGGAGAAGCTGGAGCCGAGCAAGCTGCAGACGGAGGCCATGAAGCTGTACCTGTCCAGCTTCCGCAAGGTGCTCGAGACGAACGCCCTCTGCGCGCGCGATGCCGGAAGCCCCGCCCCACGCAAGGATCCGGCATCGGCCCTCTACAGCCTCAACACTCGACAGCGCTTCTTCTGCGCTGGTCTCCCTGTTTTTGTGCGCGTGTGCCTGCGCAACCTCTCCGAGACCCCCGCTGCCGTCGTGGCTGCTGTCATGGCCGAGCTGACGCTGCTCTTTGACCATGCGCTTTCGCCGTACATTGTCGAGTCGCAAGAGGGCCAGCGGTGCCTCGACGGGCTCTTGTCGGAGGAACTGCTGTCGTTGCTGAAGCCGCTGCATCAGCAGTGCTGGGGAATGTCGATGGAGCTGCTGGCGACTGTCTTTAAGCGGATGAGCTACTTGAAGCGCGTGCAGCCGCCACCACAGGAGGTCGCCAAGGCGCAGGCCGAGTACGCGGCGAGCGTCGGTAAGACCACCAGCGCAACACAGCACGGCCTCGATCGCACGCAGACGTACATTGCCTTCACAGATCGATTTCCATCTGTGTCGTTCCTTGTTCAGGTGCTGAATAAGCTTCGCGTCATGGACGACTCCTCCCTGAATGCCAAGGTGGAGCGCGCGCTCGTGGCGGTTGGGTGCTGCATGTACATGCGCGAGTTCACCGAGCTGCTCGATTTTGACCCCCGCGCCGCATACAAGGCGGAGACGGTGTTGGATGAGGATGCCGCAGAGCAGGCGTCGACCCTCTGGTCGACAAGCTACTTGCTGAACGTGTGGCGCCGCACCTCCTCACATGACTCGCTGCCGTTTCTCATTCAGCACTTCTTCCCGTTGATTCAGTTTTGCAGCAGGATGGCCGTGGACTCCGAGAAGGAGCAGCGCGTCGAGGAGTTCACGCGGTGGTCGGCTCTGCAGGTGCAATACTGGCGCGTCGCCGCCGGCTTCTGTCACTACCCGGTGGAGGTCACGCTTGAGTCGTTTCGCGACCTGGCCAAGCAGCTGGTCGGCCTCCTGTCGAGTCCGGTCTTTGTGAACACGAGCGCGTCTGCGATTCATGTGCTCTGCAGTGGCTACTCCTCTCTCAGGCGCGCCGAGCAGGATGACGACGATGACGACGACGACCTCGACGGCGCGGAAGTCCTGCCTGACGACCTGCGTGGCGAAGTCCCTGCGAGCACCGCGGTGCAGCGCCAGCAGCGCCGCCTTCGCAAAGACGCGCTCGACGAGGACCTCTACGTGCTCTCCGTCACCGACCCAGGGTGGAACCCGCACCGGTACCACAACATCACCCAGGCGTACGCCGAGCTTGTGTGCGACACGATTTTCGCCAAGTTCAGCGCGAACATTATGCCAAAGCTGTGCAACACGTTTGAAGCACACGATTCCACGGCTGTCCTGCTGGCGATCCAGAGCTTCTCGACAGTGTGCAACGCGTGCGTCATGACAACCATTCTAGAGGGCATTCTCAACGTCAGCTCGAACATCGCGGCGCAAACAGCGCGAAGCGCCAGCGGCAGCAAGGCCGGCAACGCCCCGCTCACCTCCAAGCGCCGTGTTATTCTGGATATCGCGTGCGCCGTGGTGCCGCAGCTGTCGCCGGAGAACGTCATGACCCTCTTCCAGGACATTATCGAGCCGGTCCTGATGGATCCCGCACCGGAATCACGGCTTTTGCAGAAGAAGGCGTACAAGCTCCTCTACGCCATGTTTGAACACCGCATCAAGGATATCTTTCCAGTGCTGCAGCGCGTCCTCGGGCTGCTCTCCGTCAGTCGCCAGCACGTCACTGTCTCTGGTCTGAAGATGCGCATTCGCTGCCTTTCGTGGGCCCTCGACGCCTGCAAGATGTACTACCCTGCCGAGCTGCTGCCCACCATCCGCTCCCTCGTCGGCGAGGTTGTCCTTTTTTCGCGTGAGCGCTCGAGCGAGACGCGGGCGATGACGATGGATGTGCTGGATAAGATGCAGCGCTACATGACCGCCGCCGGGGCCCCGGTGAATGCGCTGCTGCTGATGGTAATAGCCGGGCTCTCGGGCAAGACCACGATGATGGTGTCAAGCGCAGTGGTGTGCATGGCGAAGATGGTGTACCTAACGCATAATGAGTTGCCGGAGTCGGACCTGCAGGCCGCCATGGCTATCGGGTTCCAGCTCATGGAATCGAGAGACGTGGAAGTGCGCACGGCGGCAGCCATTTTCGCCCGCATGGCGCTCAAGCTGGCGAAGCGAAGCCCCGCCGTGAAGGCGGCTGTCTCCAAAGCGCTGCCGAAGCTGCTCTACGCCATCGCCCTTGTGACGTCGCAGCCGAGTGTGTCGAGCAACACGCGCATGCAGCTCCGCGTACTGCTGGAGAAGTGCTTGAAGCGCTTCCCCATTGAGCAGATCGACCCTATCTTTCCGCTTGGCAGCAAGAACTTCCTTCGCTACACGCAGAAGATGATGAAGCGCGAGGAGAGAAAGTCCGAGAAGGAGCTGAAGAGGCGCAGAGAGAAGCAGCAGAACGAGTTCGACAAGCTGTTCCTCGGTGCTGCCATGAACGCCGGCCGGGAGGAGGCAGCCGAGGAGGACTTGCTCGAGGCCGGTGCCCTGAGCAGCTTTGTTGCCAAGCACGCCGCTCCCGTTTTTCAGGGCTTCGGCGGTGCCACCATTGCTGTCGGTCGTGGCATGGACGTCGAGGACGACGAGTACGACAACATGGTGCTTGACTTCCAGAGCGACGGAAAACTGCACATCATCAGCAAGGAGGAGAAGCGAGCGGAGGAGGCGCACAAGGCCCGCCAGGCGATGGCGGAGCGGCTGCTGCGGCGCAGGAGCGGACTGGTGGTGGCCTCTGCCTTGAACGATGAGGCGAGCGGGCGCCCCGGCAAGCGCTCGCGTGTAGAGGATGAGGACTTTGAGAATGAGGAGCTCACGCTTCGCTACGGCAGCCGTGTCACGGAGGCGGCGGCCCAGAAGGCCACCGAAGTGTACAAAGGGGGTCGTGGTTTCGTCGGCCCGAGTGCGCTGCAGGTGTCCCGTCTGCGTGACCAGAAGGCGGTGAAGCGCGAGATGAAACGCCAGCGTGTGGAGGAGGACATTCGAAAGGGTGACGAGTTCCGCGGAGCAGGCGACGGTGATGTGAAGCGCGGTAACCTTGACCCGTTCGCGTACGTACCGCTGAACCGTCGTTACATGAACCGCCGCAACGCCCGCGACGCCGTCCACCGCTTCGAAGCCGTGACCAGCAAGCACCTGAAGGGCAACAAGGCAAAAGCCGCGAAGGGGGCGAGAGACAAGTGAGGTTGTGGCCTGCCGCGGTTGTAATGACCGTGCGCACGTTGTGCTGGCGCCGCAGCCCCTTTGAGTTGCTCTCGCGCTTCTGCCCCCCCCCCCCCCTTCCGTGGGTCTCTTCCCCCCCTTTCGCGCATTGCCCGCGCTCCTCCGAGACGACCGGCTTGTGTAGTGCGACCTTGGCGAGTGTGCGCACGCCATCATGTGTGTTCCGCTGTGTCTCGATGCGTGTCTAAGAACGAACGGACTTAAGTATGATTGTCTTTGAATGCCCGTGTGCGTGCGGGTGTGTTTTGGTCTCGGACTTCCGTCTCGTAAAGGATCCACCTGTGGCGTGGGGTGATAATCCAAGAAGAAAAAAGCAGCGCTGGGAAGCGTGGAGAGCGCCAGAAAGCCACCTGTCTCTGCTTTTCTCCCGCCGTGCTTTCTCATGGCGGGCACAGTCGCTGGTGTTGGTGGTGGTCGGGGGGGGGGGGTTAGTGATGAGGTGCCACGTGCGTGATGGCAAGAGCCTTTCCATATCCGCCTACTCGCACTCTTCCACTTGCCACAGCCGTGCGCTGGCGCCTCGCGATTTCAGGAAACAGGAAAGGGAGCGAGCTTATCGCGGGGAGGGGGGGGGAGGAAGACGTGTGGCACGGGTCCTACGAAAGCCGCCAAAGCAGCGCCGCCACAAGAGGAAAGGGGCGCTCTGCTCATCTTTCCTTTGCGTGCGCGCTTGTGTGTGTCCTTGTTCTCGGAATGACCTTCATGAGTTCCGCACACGGACATCACCGGGGAGCTCCCTACGCGGTTTTGGCAGCGGGAGAGCGTAACACTGTTAGGGTTTCGTGACGTCATCCTCAAGACGGATTGTGGACGTGCCTTGCCGTCTCGCCACCCTTCCTCTTTCTTCTATCCTCTTGCGTTCTGCTGCCCCCTCCCCCTTCTCCTATACAAACATCTTCCATCAAATCATCATCCCCTCTGCACACCAACGTGAACTACACTTGCGATCCTATATCGCACCACCACCGCTGACACGCGCACACATAAAACCAACGGCGCGGCGGACGCCCTCTGCTGTTTTTCTTTTTTTGTGCTCACGTACCATTTCCCTGCACTTGGTGCGTTCTCTCCTCCATCACTTACTTGGCTTGCCCGTTTACCTGACCTTTGAGCTGCATTCTTTTCAGCACGTCAGCGCCGTTCCCGAGTTCACGGAATACGTACCCCCTCCCCCTTCCTCATAAAAGAACAACAAAAACGTTCAAGACGACGTCGCGCCTTCTTGTACCCCATTTTGTTCTGAGCACGTTCAACCTGTGCCTTGCAAACATGGAGCCGTACAAGAAGCTGGAAACGATCTTTACGAAGGTCTACCGCCTGGACCACTTCCTTGGTCTCGGCAACTGGGACATGAACACAAACATGCCCCCCAAGGGCGAGGAGTCGCGCGGTGAGGCGATGGCGATGCTCTCGGAGCTCCGCTTCAGCTTCATCACGGCACCGGAGGTGAAGAGCCTGATTGAGAGCGCCACCAAGGGCAGCGACGAGCTGAATGCGGTGCAGCGCGCGAACTTGCGGGAGATGAGGCGTGCGTGGAGGAGCGCCACCGCCTTGCCGGCAGAGTTTGTGGGCCGCAAGATGCGCCTCACCACACACGCGCACAGCGTGTGGCGCGACAGCCGCAAAGCAAATGACTTCACCAAGTTCCTACCGGTGCTTAGGGACCTGGTGGCGCTCGCCCGTGAGGAGGGCACCTACCTTGCCGCCGGCACCTCCCTCTCCCCGTATGAGGCGCTCATGAGCGAGTACGAGCCGGGCATCACGACACAGAAGCTGGACGAGGTGTACGCGAATGTGAAGTCGTGGCTGCCGCAGCTGCTAAAGGACATTGTGCAAAAGCAATCTGGCGACGCGGTGATAGCGTTCTCGCAGAAGTTCCCGCAGGACAAGCAGGAAGCACTGTGCAAGGAGCTCATGAAGATCTGGCACTTCGACACCGATGCCGGTCGCCTCGACGTCAGCCCCCACCCTTTCACGGGAATGACGAAGGAGGACTGCCGACTCACAACAAACTACATCGAAGACACGTTTGTGCAGAGCTTGTACGGCGTCATCCACGAGAGTGGACATGGCAAGTATGAGCAGAACTGTGGCCCACGCGAGCACATCACGCAGCCGGTGTGCAACGCCCGCTCTCTTGGCCTGCATGAGAGCCAGAGCCTCTTTGCGGAGTTTCAGATCGGCCACGCGACGCCCTTCATCGACTACCTCACAACTCGCCTTCCTGAGTTCTTCGAGGCGCAGCCAGCGTTCTCGCAGGACAACATGCGCAAGTTGCTGCAGCAGGTGAAGCCTGGCTACATCCGCGTCGATGCCGACGAGGTGTGCTACCCGCTGCACGTGATCCTGCGCTACGAGATCGAGCGCGACTTGATGGAGGGCAAGATGGATGTGGAAGACGTGCCGCGCGCGTGGAACGCAAAGATGCAGGAGTACTTGGGTCTCTCAACGGAGGGCCGTGACGATGTTGGGTGCCTGCAGGACGTGCATTGGTCCATGGGTGCACTCGGCTACTTCCCGACGTACTCGCTCGGTGCCATGTATGCGGCGCAGATCATGGCGAGCATCCGAAAAGAGCTGGGAGACGACAAGGTGGATGAGTGCCTGCACACCGGTGACCTCCGCCCCCTCCTGAAGAAGCAGCAGGAGAAGATCTGGGACCACGGATGCCTGTACGAGACGGATGACCTCGTGACGCGTGCGACGGGCGAGACGCTGAACCCCGAGTACCTGCGCCGCCACCTGGAGGCGCGCTACCTAAAGGCCTGAGTCGCGAGCGGTCGACACAAGCGCTCGCCAGCACATGACGTGTCTTTATTATTCTTTGTTGTGCATTTGTTTTGAGAGCATCTTGTAACGCGCACGCCGTTGGTTTCACCGTCTGTTCGTAGCGCGCGTGGACCTTGCATCGCACAGCGCGACGGATGCGCAGTGCGCAGCAATCATTTTTCTTCTATATGGCCATCATAACGCTCCCAGAAGTCCGAAGGCGGATGCACAGTGGTTAGGGGCGGGCGGGCGGGCAGGCGGGCGGGGGGGGTGGGGGAGGTAGGGATTGTCCAGCGTTGCGCGCGAAGCGGCGTCTCGTTTTTTCTCGGGGAAAGACAGCAACGCCGCCACACTCCGTTCTCGATTCTGTGCGCTTTCACGCATCGCGAAGACGGTTGCCGACGTGGCAGCACGTCCACAGCCACCACTGTGCCTATCGTTCAGGAGGTCTGTCGGAGGCGGTCGTGAGCGCACAGACACGTCGCACACCTTGTTCGCTTTTAACGGCATTGGCCGAAAAATGTTTTTCTTTTTTTTTTGTTTCGGTGCATCCTCTTTTTCGGTGAACCTCCCTGCAGCCCGTTATGTCTGCGCAGACACGTGCTCTTTCCAACAGCCCTCATAACGGAGTGGGGTGGAGGGACACCCCCCTCCCCCTCCTGTGCGCGGTACCGCACGGTCCAGCGCACTCCCACCCTCTTATGAGCGTAGGCCATGCAGCCCGCCACCCCCCCCCCCCCACACATACTTCCGGTGGCGACACGGTCAAGCACCGACGACGTGGGGAGGTCAGAGTGGTGTATCGTTACGGGTGTGCCGGCCGCGAGGTCCAAGATTGGCGTTGCGCTCGAGCGACCTGCAGCAGCGAACACACCTGTGCCATTCGTGCGCTGGGCAAGCTGTCGGCCTAAACTCGACTTCATCAAACCAGCCCCTTGCACTGCCGACAGAGTGGAGGAGCCTGCGTGCCACCCCGAGGGGGATGCACCGGATGGCGGCCGGCATGGTGGGCGCGCAGAGTGTGTGGCACGGGCCGTGATCAGATGGCCGAGTCGGCGCATTTGCGGTAGCGCGCGTGCCTACGGCATGCTTCGCACCACGCGGGGGACTGCCTCTGCGGCAGTCCCCGGGTGGTGGTGGGTGGAGTGGCGATGACGTCACGCTCTGTGGCCAAACGGATCCGTCGAGCAGCACAAAAGAGGGATAACATTCTCGTCTCATCACCTGTCCAGCTGAACACATCGTCCTCTCTCTCTCTCTCTCTTTGTGTCTCTCTGGCACACATATACATATACATGCACCTACACGCATGCACGTCCCCGCACATTTGCTGTCGCTGCATGTCAGCCAGCGGACTTAAAAGCAGCAGTGTAGCACCCACATCCCCGTCGGTCTTCGCCCCAGGGTTTGCTCCTTTTCTCATACTCAGCACCGCTCTCGTCTTCTCTCTCTGTCTCGCACGCATTTGCCGTGCTCTCTTTGGTTGGCTCCTCTTCTCCTTCCCCGACTCCCCCCTCCGTCCTCTCTTTATTGCGGATCCCCCCCCCCTCCCACGTCTTCCGTCTCCGGTTCGAGTGCCTCGCGTTTGGTTGGTGGTGGTGGTGGCGTATCGTCCGCGTTCCTGTCACGACTTATAAGATTGCACAGCCGTTCTCTTTTCTCTGCCGCGTCGACGTGTGGTAGTACCGCATCTGAAGGGGCAGGCGTCTAAGAATGGCGAAATCCATCTCTTTCGCGAAGGGGGCGCTGGTGGTGCCAAGTTGCCCCATTATCCCCTACATTGAGGGGGACGGCGTTGGCAAGGAGATCACGGAGGTGGCGCAACGCGTCTTTGATGCGGCGGTGGCGAAGGAGTACGGCACTACCCGGAAGATTTCGTGGTTAGAGGTGCTTGCAGGGGAGAAGGCGTTCGAGCAGAAGGGCACGTGGCTGCCGGAGGAGACCATCAAGGCATTTGACAAGCACCGCATTGGCATGAAGGGCCCACTGACAACCCCGGTGGGTGAGGGAATCCGCTCGCTCAACGTGGTGCTGCGTCACCGGCTGGACTTGTTCGTGTGCCAGCGCCCCGTGCGATGGTTCACCGGCGTCGGATCGCCGATCCGTCACCCGGAGTGGGTGGACATGGTTGTGTTTCGCGAGAACACGGAGGACATATACTCTGGCATCGAGTGGGGCCAGGGCACCCCTGAGGCTGCCAAATTTGCAAACTTTCTGACGAAGGAGATGGGCGTGACGACGGTGCGCTTCCCTGAGACGAGTGCGTACGGTGTAAAGCCGGTTTCGCTGGAGGGAAGCGAGCGGCTGGTGCGTGCGGCGGTGCAGTACGCTATCGATCACCATCTTCCGTCTGTCACGCTGGTGCACAAGGGCAACATCATGAAGCTCACAGAGGGTTGCTTCCAGAAATGGGGCTACGCCTTGGCCGAGCGTGAGTTTCCCGGGGCCGCCTTTACAATGAAGCAGTACAACGCCATCAAGGAGAAAAGCGGCAAGGAGGCGGCTGAGACGGCGCTGCGCGAGGCGATGGACAGCGGCAAAGTAGTTATCAAGGATTGCATCTGCGACGCCTTTCTGCAAAACACGATTCTCCGCCCATTAGACTATAGCGTGATTGCCACCATGAACCTGAACGGCGATTACGTGTCTGATCAGCTGGCCGCGCTTGTCGGTGGCATCGGCATCGCGCCAGGCGCGAATATCAACTATGTGACCGGCCACGCTATTTTCGAGGCGACGCATGGGACGGCGCCGGATATTGCTGGGCAAGGCAAAGCGAACCCGTCCTCGCTCATCCTGTCTGGGGCTATGATGTTTGACTACATGGGCTGGTCCGAGGTGTCGGCGCGCATCATCAACGCACTTGAGATGGTCTTTCAGGCAAACATGGCAACCGTCGATCTTGCGCGGCAGATGACCGGCGCCAGGGCACTCTCGACAGCAGAATTCGGGGAGGCGATCATCAAGAAGATCAACGGCGACGATGTGTAGGGCAGAGGCGGCGCTTCGATACCCACCAGTGGAGTGGCAAAGAAAGAGAGAACACGGGCGCATGCGGATTCGGCACTCCCGACTCTGCTGCGCCGCATCGTGCTTCGCTTTGTTTTCCCCTCTTTCGCTGTAACCCTCCCTGTCTCGCTTTTTTTTTTATTTGCTCAGAGCGGGGTTAAAGTAACCACCACAACACCCCCCCCCCGTCTACCCCTTCCCACCGCTCTCTGCCCCCCTTTTTAGATATGTGTGTACGCACTGGATCTGTTCTCGCTTAGCTGCGCGTTGGAAGCCCATCGCCTGTACGCTCATCTGTGACTCTGGGTAGAAAGATGCCGAGCATGCGATGAAGGATGTGAGAAGGGGCGACTGCACATTAGCATGGTTGGCGTTGTTTCATGGAGTCCTCCCCTGCTCTCTTTCTCTCTTGTTGGGTAAAACAACATAAAAGAAAAAACACAGCGCGACGAGAGGATCCCAGATGCATGTGTGCGTGTGTTTTAAACTCAAGTGCCAGTAGGTGACGGGCGCACTCCACCTGTACCTCGTGTGCTTCTGTGTGTGCGTGTGTTTATTTTGCCTCTATCACTTGCGCCTATGACGGTGGTGGTGGTGGTGGTGGTGTGTGACACCCCTCTCTCGGTGCGTGGTATCCAGTGGCTAGTAACTTCCTGCCACACTCTAGGGAGAATGCCAAGCAGCCCTCCTTCATCCTCCATCCCTGTCACGGCCAGAACCACTTCTCACTGTGACAGGGTCAAGTGCCTGCGACGCGGCGACGTTACATCGATTCATTGCCGCTGATAAGTCGACGGTAAGGGCCTGGATGGCGCCGTGTTGGAGCGACCTGCGGCAGCGAACACGTCTGCACCACAGATATGTATGGGCAAAAAGTGTCAGCGCGACCCGACTTCATCACACCCGGCCCTTACGTCGCCTACAGATGTGCGGACCGCCCGCGCCCCCCCCCCTTCCCGAGGGGGGGGGGAGTGCCCCGATGGTGACCGTCATGACGGGAGCATCTGTGGGGGACATGCGAGGGGTTCGCGGCTGTGGGCAGAGCTCGAGGTAAAGCTCGTGCTTGGATGACGGAAATGGCGCATTAGCCGTAGGGCGCGGGTCTAAGGCAGTTTCGCGCCACGCGTATGGTGCCTCTGTGACAGGCCTGGGGCCGGGTGTCGAGTCGTGGATGAGCTCAAACACTCTCGCGGGGAATCGACAAGTCGATGAACAAAGAAAAAGCGAAAACGTTTTTTTTTGTTTTCACTACTTTTCTACTTTGAAAAAGAAAATATGTTTTGCGACGCTTCTCATGTGTTTCTTCCCCTTCTTTACCATGTCTGCGTGTCTTTCTCTGTCTCTTCTCTCTCTCTCTCTCCGTGTGTGCGTGAGGGAGAGGGGGAGAAAAAGAGAGAGAGGAGGACGCACACTCACACACACACACACAGAGAGAGAGATGAATTGTCCACTACAGGTTCCTTCATATGCTCTTTGTGCTTTTCGATGGTGGTTTTTATTTTTCCCTTTCCTTGATCGGCCGACTCGCACACGGGTTACGTGACGGGTGTGCCGTGTGTCTTTTCTTCTTTCTGTGTCTCTGCCCGCTTCCCTCTCTCGTCAAGACTAGCGCGACCAAGCACACCAGCGCCGATCTACTTATCTGCTCGCTTCTGTTATGCTGCCTTTGTGCAGTACTTTGGACGGGAAAAACGTTCACCTCTTCTTCGTTGTTGAACTCCCTCCCCTCCTCCCGTCCCTGTCCCGGTCCCAAGCCGTATCCCTCTATCTGTTGGGCAAGGGGAACGTCCGTAGACCCGGCTTCGTCGCTTGCTCCGTTTTCTTTGGTCGCCGCTCCCTATTGTTTGCTGCGGTGACGCGTTTGAGCTCGATGCTGAGTTTGCGGATGGCTGACGCAAGAGTTGTCGAAGGATGTTTGGAGAGGGTGCGTGCGCGTGTGTGTCGGTGGGAGGAGAAAGGGGAGAGGAGGAAGTGTGGGGGGGGGGTGGGGGACAATGAGAGGGCGATAGAGAAAACGGAACGAAGAGCCGGCGTGTGCGCCGAAGTCCTCTCATGCACGTGCGCGTGTGCACGAGCTCCACTTGTAATCCTGCGTAATGTAAGACGACGAACCACAAAAGAAGCCCAGTGGAGAGAGTGAGAGGGACGAGGTTCACAAGGGCAGTCTACATACATAGTCTGTAATTCGTCAAGCGAACAGCGATGCACATCGGAGTGTCGGCTCCTGTTTCACGACACACGCGCGTTGAGGAGCGCAGAGCGAGCACGCACCTGCTTTGTGATTGGCAATGAGTAACAGAATTGTTTATGGTGCGATCTGGGGTGTGCTTATACACATCAAAGATTTGCGGTACAATTCGTCAAGGCGCAACACAACGCTTGAACGTGTCTTCACCCCCCCCGCCGCCGTTGCCGTGCTCTCTCTCTATAGCAGCTTCAGCGGGCAGATAAATAGGTGAACCGCCCCGAAGCACAGCATGATTTGTTCTCTTGCTGGCACATGCTTTTGGCGCGCCACCGTACGACCGCACACTCATGACCCCTCCTCTCAATCACTGTTGCATCTTCGCTGCGGTGCACCTCTCACGCAGCGTAGCGCTTTTCGCATGCCTCGTGATGCTCCGCTTTTTGCGTTCCCCGTTTGACGAGGCCATCCTGCTTGATACCATGTCCCGCCTCCCTTGGCTTCCCTCTACCTTCTCTGGCAAGACACCCCACCGTCTACCATTCTCCCACGTGTCGTTGTCGTCCCAGTCGACACGGCAGCTTTTTGTTTGGTTTCGCGTTTGCCCTACCTGAGAAATAGACACATGCGCGTGCATTCCCGTCCTCCCGGCCCTCTCGGCGTCTCGGGCTTGGTCGTGTACGCCGTCGCGTAGCCGCTTCTACTCTGCACCCTCCCCAGCGCCGTGGTTTTCCCTCGCTTTCTCCGCCTGGCAAGATGACGAAAACATGTCTGAGGCGTACGGTGAGCTGGAGAAGCGGCTTGAAGAGCACTAGCGCCACCACCACGTGGTGCACGTCGCGCTGTGAGACACGCGCAGCATGAGGCCATCGAAAGGGTAGCGGGCCTGCGGCGAAGAGATGGCGCTGCTCACGTGACACAAGCACGAGCTGCAGGCAAACGCCTGCATCAGGAAGCTGCCGGTGGCCATCGCGTCGGATGCGGACAAACTGAGGGACATTGCCCAGGGGAACCTTTGCGGGATGCTACGGCACCCACCTGTCCGAGTCAGCACTGCCGGTTGTGTTTGTGACCTGCAAGGCCAAGCTCTCGACGGAGAAGGAGGTCTCACGGGCAAGTGCACACGCGCAGAACAACTTAGCCCTCCATGAGCCGGGCCTGAATCAGTGCTTCAAGGGTACGTGTGAGGCGGCGCGCTACGGAAGCTCCATCTTTGGGCGCGACCAGGTACCGCCTCATCTTCCACCTGTGCGAGAGCGGCATGTCGATGGAGCGCATCGATGCCACGCGCAAGGAAAGCAAGCTATGCTTGCCACCGCTTCTCAAGAGTTTCCTTGAAGCCACACAGGAACTGCTCGCGGATACGGTGCCGCTGTGTAGGCCGGCGCTGGTTGTGCAGTAGGAGCTGCTCGCCGGCAGGGCGTGAGAAGAAACGCGGGCCACCACAAACTTAGGCACCGCTGCGTGCGCAAAGACGATGCGTATGATGATGCGCGAGTAAGGTAGTCACTCTAAAGACGTGAACTTTGGCCGTACTAGCGCAAGCGTAGACAGCTCATCGCCGTGGTCTGCTTCCCGGGTCATTCACGAAGGGTATTCACGCGTGCCCTGGGTGGTTCACGGTCGATCCGGCACCTTAGCCGCGTACGTGGCTCCAGTGCTGCCGTCGCTAAGAGCGCGATGGCATAGACTTGGTCCTTGCCGGGAATGTGCGCCATGTGTACCAGCACGTGCAGCCTGGGGTGCTTCCTCGCATACACGCTAGAGCCCATGTACACGGCGCAGCTGATAGCGAGGGGCAATCGCGAACTCAGCGAAGGCGAGGTAAACGAGGCGATTCGCGCTGGCCAGCTGCTGTCTATCCTGATCCAGCAGAACGAGAGATTCTGGGAGAATGGGAGCCGCGACAGAGCGGAGGAGCTTATTCTGTGAGGCTCACCAGTGAGACGCTGAATCCGCCTTACGTGGAAGGACTCATGCGACCGCCGCTGCCCGTGCAGCGAGGATTGGGTGCAAGAGTTGATGGTTGGTCTCTTCTCGTGTTGTATGACGTTGTGCTCCTCTCTCCTCTGCTATTTTTCGAGTGCATCGGGGCAGAAGGCCCTCTTGCGATGCACGGTGGGCAGCCCTCATGGGCTGGGGCGCAGGGCGAGAGTGTGTGCTTCTCCAGAGAGCGGTGCCACGAACAATACGTGTTGCTCCTTGTTGGATATCGATGTATCGCTGTGCCGGCGCCTTTCTCCCCACATCTCCCCACTGCGGGCATCACAGGAATCGGAATACGACGAGGAGCGGCGGTGACTCAAAGCAGCCGTTGCGCTTCTTCTTCCTTTGGGTCTGATGCCGGTGGTGTCGTCCTTTTTCTGGCGCACTTCTCTCTCTGTGACCACGTGTATCTGCTTGTGCGCGCAACACGCAGAACTGGCAGAGGAGAGGTGGGCAGCCGACAAGCATGTCTAGTAAGTTCCACGCAAGCACACACATCTTCTCACCAGTCAAGTCGGTCCACCCTCTCTCTTCTGTGCCAGTGCGCTCTTCTCTGCCTCGTCACCGCCTTGTCTTCGCCGGCACACAACGGCGCACGTGAGAGCGGCGCTCCCACGTTGCATCTGCGCTGCTTGACGGCAGAGGGGTGAGCGGAAGGTTGTGGGGCGGAGGAAAAAAAAGGGCTTCAGGTGATGAGGATGTGGAGACGGTCGACAAGGATGATGGTGAACGCATCGAGAGAGACCTGTCCGGGTTATCTGGTTGTTAACCCCCTTTTTTTTTTTGGTCTGAAGCTCGCTCAGCGGTCGGCGCCCTCCGCACTTCGCGGACGTCACCGCATCCGCTTCTTCACCGCGTGTGCCGCCGCCTTGTCTTTTGGCGGGGGTGGACTGCAGGGCAGGATGGTCGTGTTGGCTGAGGACACTCGCGGGACGCAAAGGCCCGGGGGGAGGTGGGTGGGTGGGGGGGGGGCAGAAAAAACAAAAAAGAAGGGCAGACAAACCGAAGGAGAACACGGCACATTCGCGAAGGATGGGCGACCGCATGGTCGGCGAAGAAGGTGTCTGTGCAGGTGCAGGTGCATGAGTGGAGAAGCTGCCCTCGTCGCCAAGGATGAGGATACGGATGGAAGCTCGTCACGCTTCATCATTCCCCTCCCCTCACTCTCTCGCTTCTGTTCTGCTGGAGACTCCAATGGTGGTTGCGTGCCCCGCGCGCATGCTGGTGTGGCGTGTGCATACTCGACTGAGAGGAGGGCGGTCGCTTCTCCAACGCATTCGACGGCGACGCTTTCTTGGCTAGGCGCCAAGTATTGCTGCGGAGCTATGCCTCTGCTTAGCTTTCGTGTGCTTAACTCGTCTCCCTCTTTTTTTTTTGCACATCATCCGCACGTGCACCTCCTGCGTTCTTATCGGCTACCCCCAACCTTTTCCACTCCGACAAGCCACACGCCCACGCATACCTCACACCCTTTTCTCTTCTATTCGATCGCATCTCCTACGCAGTCTTAGCTCCTTGGCTGTCCTCTGTATAGAGCTGGGGGCACCAGAGAAGCGTTTACTGCGTGCTTTCTCTGCTGTTATTTGTTCCACGTCTCATCCTTCTTCATCGGCTTGCTCCTCCGCCTCCTCTCAGTCTGCGCTGTGTGGCGCAGGTGAGTCAACTGCTCGCGCTAGCGTGGGAGAGCTTCCTTCTCTTACCCCCTTCCCCGGCATCGGGCACGCTACGAGTTGTCTTCGCTGCTCGCACGGCGTGGGAGTCTCAAGCTGGCATTGGTGTCTCTGCGTCCCTCGTACTCTCGCGCGAACAGGAAGGCCTAGCATCGGTGAGGGTGTTCAGGGGAGTTGCTTACCGTTTCTGTTTCCGTGCTGGGCTTTCGACTCTTGAGGGGAAGAGTGCGAACCGCGCTTGCTGCTCTTCCATCACGCGCGCTGCGGCTCTTGTGTTGTCTCCATCCAGTGACTCCTTTCCTGAGCTGGCACCTTTTTTCTTTTCTTCCGCTGACGGCTTCTCACCTCCTCCTTCCTTTCTCAGAGGTCGCTGTCAACTCCGTCGCGCATCGGCGACGGGTGGCCTGTGTGTGTGTGTGTGCTAGGACTGCTCGGCTGTTCCTTCTTCCTTTTCTTCTCTCTGCCGGCGATTGGCTCCTCTAGCTGCTCCTCGCATCCCCGCTCGGACACCACAGACACACACACACACACACACACACCTTACACCTTCTCTTGTAAACCCCCGCCTGACCGCCGTCTCACCCTCTCTCACGGAGTGGCCTGGTGTCACACGTGTTCCTTCACACGTTCCCGCACTGAAGTCAGGTGCACATCTTCTTCCTGGGCTATTCGCTAAGTGTGTCTCTCCGCTCTGGACTGATCACATGCGGAGACGGACAGCGCAGGAGAGACCGTAGTTCAAGAGATGAGCGAGAGCTCGAGGGGTGCTTCTCAGGAGGCAGATTTGAGCTGGGCCCAGTCACCCACACACTCGAGAGATCAGAGCGCCGAGCCAAACACCGGCTACGAGGAAGGACGCATCACTGTAAGTGTCCGCGTGCGGCCACTGAACGCACGCGAGACGAAGCTGAACTCCGGGAGCTGCATCGCTCCACTTGCCGCGTACAACACTCTCTACATCCTCCCGCCAGGGGAATCGGAGCAGGATGTCAACGCGCTGCTCGCCGTCGACCCACATCTGCGCGGCACCCGCCACCACCGCTTCACCTTTGACCACGTCTACCCAGTGGATTCCACACAGGAGCAGGTGTACGAGCAGATCGGGAGACCGGTGCTACAGTCCAGCTTCCGCGGCTACCACACATGCATTTTCGCCTATGGCCAGACGGGCAGTGGGAAAAGCTACTGCATGATAGGCGCCGATGGCGGCTGCTCCATCGACGACGCACCGGGCATTATACCGCGCCTCTGCCGTGAAGTGTTTCTCGAGATGGACAAGGTAAAGCAAGCCGCTGTGGCAAACGAGGAGAACGTGGACTTCAGCGTCTACGTCAGCTACCTCGAAATCTACCGGGAACGTGTGCGCTCCCTCTTGAACGAGGTACACGATGCCAGGATTGTGGCAGGCAGCAACGAGGAGTATGGGTCCGCCTCGCCGCGGGCCATATCGGGGTCTCTGCGTCGCCAGGGCCTGCTTCACGCGGCTGACTCGGCGGATGCCGCTCTGCGCGTGCGCGAGCACCCAACCCTTGGCGTCTATGTGGAAGGGCTCGCCGAAATTTCTGTGACGAGTGAGGAGCAGGTGCTACGGCTCATGGTGCGAGGGAATCAGCGCCGGCACATGGCATCGACCCGCATGAACGAAACGTCAAGCCGCTCGCACGCCATCTTTACGCTACAGCTGCTGCAGAAGCGTACACACGCCGTCCAGCCCGGCGAAGGCGGCTCTGGCGGCGCGATCACAGGGGCACCATCCACCGCCGTGGCGACAATGACGACCCAGCTGGGGGCCAAGATCAACTTGGTGGATCTTGCCGGCAGCGAGCGTGCCAAGGCAACCGGGGCGGATGGCGACACCCTCAAGGAAGGCGCCCAGATCAACAAGTCTCTCACAACACTCGGCATTGTCATCAATGCCTTGGCCGCCCAGTCAATCGCCACCGCCACCAGCTCCCCCGGGCAGTCGCCAATGAAGTCCGCTGCTGCATTGAAGCGGCACATCCCCTACCGAGACTCGACACTCACCTTTCTCTTGAAGGAGTCCCTGGGTGGCAATAGCAAAACCTTCATGATTGCCACTGTTAGCCCCAGCACCGACAGCTACGACGAGTCGCTCAGCACACTCCGGTACGCAGATAGGGCCAAGTCCATCGTGATGAAGGCGTTTGTGAATGAAACGGCCGGCGACAAGCGAATACGAGAGCTGGAGGAGGAGGTGATGCGGCTTCGCGAGCAAATTCGCTCGCTGCTCAGTGCCGAAGCGAGGCGCTCCTCCACTCCGATGGTGACGCCGGCAGCAAGGCCGGTGATGCTCGCCGACAGCGACTCGTCTCTTCAGTTCTCACTCGTAGGAGGCGGTGACGGCAACCCTGTCGAGGGCAAGTGGATTGACCAGGACAAGAGCGACAGCCGTGAGACGAGCATGGCGCACTCATCGGCAACCGGTAGGGAGGCGGCAATCGTGCCCGATGGTGAGGCGGACCTGCAGGCGCCGTACGCCGGCTTCAACGAGCATGCGGGCAGCGGCGCGGGGGCACCAGAGCCAGTGTCACGTGTGGCGTCCCGCACCGAATTTGTGGCAACACTGCAGTCGGAGCTGTGTCGTGCAGAGGAAATGATTCGGCAGATGTCTGCGTCCGAGGCAGAGCGCAACGCGCACATTGCCCAGCTTGTGAAGCGGCATGAGGAGGAGCAGGCGGCGATGCGGGCTGCGTCGGCGGCGATGGCCGCGGCGGTGGCAACGAAGGACGCCGATAATTGTGCCCCCCGTGCAGTGACGTCGACAATGCGGCTGTGTCGTGATGAGCCGTATCTGCTAAACATGGACGGGGCGGGTGACTGGGTCGTCGCGCATCTTGGGCCCGGCAAGACGCTTGTAGGGGTGTTTCCGCCCAACGGTGGCGCTCTGAAGAACACTGCAGCGGCGGCATCTGCCGCGAAGGGGAATGAGGGCGGTGAAGTCGGCAGCTCATCAACATCGTTCGACTCCTCTCTCGTGCTGCCATCGTACCATACTGGCTCCGACGCCGGTGCGAATGGGGCGGCACCCGATGAAGGCGCCGACGTGCGACATGTTCGGCTGCCAAGAGAGTTTAGCGAGGGCGTTGGTGGGCCGCACTGCATCCTTGAGCACTTCAAGGCGACGGGCACTGCCGCGGCGGCTAGCTCGACAACGACACTGAGGGCGTGCGCGGGGTACGACACGTACGTAATCCGGCCCAGGTACCCTAGCCCGCTTGTTGTCAAGGACGGGGGCACGCTCCTCCTGCAGAGCGGGGACGTGCTGGACATCGGTGCCGACCACATTCAGCTCAAGTACATGGTCCCTGCAGAGCCCCCGGTGACTGAGCGTGGACGGCGAACAGTTCGCATGGAAACGACCGCATACGTCGGCGGTGACGCCCAGAGTGTCGATTGGGCTGAGAGCGATCGCGGCATGAGCTCGGCGGCGGCTTCCCCTGCCTCTGCAGGCTACAAGGAGGAGGAGGCGTTGATGTCGCTGAAGCGTTTCATCGGTTCTTCTGAGGCACACCCGGACGAGGAGGGCGCGCGCGAGACACGCGTTGCGTCTGGGGACGGCGACGGCCGTAAGGGTGGTGGCGTGGAGACGGCGTCGTCTTTTGATAGGGGATCCTTACATTCGGTCTTCGACGACGAGTACTCGACTTCCGTCGCCGCCGACGAGTACAATGAGGAGGACATTGGCGGGCGACGAAACAGTCGTGAGGCGGGTATCAGCACCACCATGGCGACGCCGCAGCCGCCATCTAGACCCCTTATTCCTACCCTGGCCTTGGCCAAGGTGCTCCCAGCGAACCGTCTGTCAACGCCCCCGCCACAGCAGATGCCCCAACGGCATCACCCGGCGTCCGGAGTGCCCTTCGGCACAACGAGCGGCGACGCTAAGGATTCGGCATCCTCTGTGATACTGTCGGGCTGGGAAGACCACTCAACTGCGAACCCCTCGGTGAACGATGGCATTAAGGCACCTAGCCTCCCGATCTCCCTTCAGCGCCGGTCGACACCGGCAGCTGTCACGGTTGTGAAGACGCGAGTGCCGAGCAAGCGCGTTCCACAGACGGCGCACTTGAACCCCAACTCGGCGTTGTCCCTGTCAGAGTTGCAGTCGATGCGCGCCAAGTCGCCGTCGAAGTCATACCGCAGTGAGCCTCCACCACGCTTTGTGGGTCTCTACAATCTTGTCCTCGTGGGGCCATCCGGCAGCGGCAAGAGCAGTCTTGTGCGGAACTTGCAGACCGAGGACACGCCATGGCTGCAGTCTGCTTTCTCAACGCTCATGGCCACCGGGCGCGCCTACACGGGCGCCGATGCCGACGGCAGCACACCCGCCTCCGCGGAGGCGCATCCCACGATCGGCATTCACACCACCACGCTGACGGCCGCTGGCGCGACACCGATGCGCCTTCACGTGTACGAGCTTGGCGGCACGCCGTGCTTTAGCCCACTACTAGACCAACTCCCATCCCGCCGGGTGACATACTTGTTGTGCTTCCCGCTAGACGGCGGACCGTCGCTCGTTGCCCTGCGCGGCATTGTCGAAGACATTTTGTGCCGCACGGACAGTCACACGGTGTCACTGGTGCTGGTTGCCACACACGTGCACCACAGTAGCTCTGCCGATGGCAAGGGCGGCGGCGGCGGCGGCAGCCTCTTTTCTCGCCGCCTTCCAGCCGTGCGACAGGAGATGCTGCGAGCTCAGATGGAGGAGGTGGAGCTGCAGGTGGTCAGCCTCATTCAGATGCTGCAGCCGTATGCACAGCTGCGTCCTACAGTAGTGGGCCGGTTCGCAGTTGACAACGTGCACCGCCAAGTGTACTCGACCGGGTATCGGGCCGTGGAGGGGTTTCCCGAGTGGCTGCAGTGGCTCGGAGACCTGGCGCGCGAGCGGTGCCGGGGTGATGTGGATTTTGCCAGCGGACTCGTGCCTGCACGGTGCATGGAGCTCAGCCGCCAGGTGGGTCTGCTGCGGGAGCGTGGCAAGTGGTGCCTGTCTCTGCGCGACTTCAAGGCGCTGGCAACGGCCGTCAGCACGCAGTACAACACAGCCGAAGCCGCGAGCGCCTCTCTCGCAAGAGACACGCTGCATCAGCACGTGCAGCTGCTCGCAGACTGGGGCGTGCTGGCGCACCGCTTTCGAAGCACACCGCTACGTCAACATGTGGTTCTCGATGTAGTTTGGCTCTGCCGCGTGCTGACAACGCTGGCGTGCTGCGCGCTGGTGGGCCAAGCGGAGTCTGGCGGCCTCAGCACCGCGGATGCCACTAGGATGGCTGCCGCAGCCGGTAAGCGAGACACGGCGCTTCTGAATCGAAAAGACCCGGCACTGCGTATCTTGCTCACCCCCGAGGCGGCGCGAATCGTAGATGTGGTGAAAGTCGTGACTATGGACACGGCGCGCCTTCTTCGCTATGGTGTCTTGTCGATGCCCGTTCTCGTGACGATGCTGGAGCCCCACTTCAAGCCATGTGACAGTGAAGGAGCCGCCGCCGGCCGCAGCGGCGGCCTCGAGGCAGGCATGAGTGCCGTGAGGAGAACAGACAACCTCGCCGTCGCTGGCTGTGACACGGCTGCGAGCAGCGTGCGCTATAGCGTTCCGCTGGCTGGCGTACTCGAATTCCTTGTACTGTGCGACGTTATCATTCTGGGGCACAAGCTGCTGCTCAGTCCATCCGCCGAGGAGGCGGTTCGAACTTCTACGGCGCCGCCGCAGGATTTAGTGGGGTGCTCACGCAGTCTTCCCGTGTCTGCCGCATCACAGCAGCAAGGAGGCCGGTCACACGATGACGACGATTGCATCCTGGATGACATCAACCCGGCGGAGGAGGGCTTTGTTGTGTACCCGCTGAGTTGTCGCACCCCCGCATCTGCTGGCGTCACGTGGCTTTTCCCGTGCTTCCTCTCCGGTCCATTCTACATGTTCAAGCTCGACATGGTGCCACGCAACTTCTTCCCGAAGCTCATGTGCCGCTTGGCAACGGTATCGGACAAGATCTACCTCGGCCCTGTGCAGTCGCAGAGCTGGGGCCCACCGACTCAGTGGCGGGCAACGGATGCGACGCGTGGGCGAGGTGTTGTTGGCGGGAGAACACCGGCGGCGCACGGCCCGTTCGACTCCTACTTTTCGGAATGCGCTGGCAGGTCGTTTGTGCTGCCTCGATTCTCGACGCACGTGACGCAGACCGCCGCCGAGGTCTCACCGCGAAGACGCGAGGGACTATGGTTTGATGCGGCATGGCTGGTGTACAAGGACTCGGCGCACGACGATGACGGCGAAGGCGACAACTGCCGCGTGCTTGTGCGGCTGGTACACCACAGTGTGTTCCTGTCTTTCCACTGCCACCAGGCAGGCTCGTCATCGGGCATGAGCGGCGGCGGTGCTAGCCCTGGCGTTCAGGATTTTTACGAAGCCGTTCTTGAAGCGGTTCGGCACGTGGTAGAGGAGTTCCCCGGAGGCAAGTGCAGCGAGTCTATGCAGTGCTGTGCTGACCCTGCGATAATGCTCGAGATGGAGGTGAAGCACCCCGCCGTTCAGTCCGACCGAGAGACGGCAGCCTTGGAGTGTCACGTGCGATTTGCCAGCATCAACGACAACCTCAACAGCCTTGAGCGCGTGCTTGCCAAAAGCGGCTCGGCGCTGTGGACCGCCCGCACCGCCCGCCGCTCTCACACGTCACATTCGGAAGATGGTGAGGACGAGAGCGCCTACGTGCCACTGCTGCGCAATTTCAGTGCTACGTGTCCGCTTGACGTTGCCGAGTGTATTCGGCGCTGGAAGACGGAGCAGCACTTCCACATATCCACGGAGCTGGAAGCACGGCTGGTGGGTGCCCTGCAGGAGCTTGGCGCATGCTACCATGGGTCGGCGCCGGCCGCTGTTAACAGCTGTTTCGCCCTGGATCGCTTGCTGGACGTGCTGGCTCACATTGACACGGTGTGAGAAGGGAGAGAGGTGTGGGGGTAGGCGATGGCCGCTAATGCGCACCGGCTTGGCGTGGTGGTCTCTTTTGTGATTATTTTGTATATATGTGCGTGCTTCCTCGTGTGGCTCCTTCCCACATACCGTGCCCCACCCATGTGTGAATTTCTGCCTTTGCCTGCTTTCTTTTCTTCCCCTTCTCGCTGCACACCTAGAGGCATCTGAGCATGTCTGTCGCCGTTGTTGTTGTTCTGTCTAGTGTGCGAGGCCTCCCTCACCAAGCAAGAGGACGACGATGAGAAGAGTAATAATAGAAGCGGACTGCAAGCGGTGCAGTGCGCAGACGGCGCGGAAACGCATTTATGTGACATGGCACGCTGTGTGGTGTGACGTGGAGGATTGCGTCGTGCGTCTTCACCACTGGCCATTCCCCCCCCCCCCCCCCCGCCCCCCGACTCCCTGAACTACGCGGTCGTGTCTTCGCGTGAGGATGCCTGTAACAGAACGCACGTGGATTTTCGTGTTTATTGACGATATGGGTGAAGTACACGCGATTGTCTCTGTCGCCTTCGAACGATTTCCAACGCGTCTTTCTGCTTGTGACCGCTGCCGGCGCCCCCGCTCCTCCCATGCAGCTACGAGAAACTCGCCGGTGCGACCAAGCTTACGCGTATGAAGAGGCTTGATTTGCGCGTGCATCTCTCGCTCGGTTGCCTGCGCGTGTTATCAGGACTGGCCATGTGGATCTACCTGGGTGACAGTGCGCATGGCTTGCCTTTGAGCCCAACGCATGCCCACCCTACCCAGCCGTCTTCTGTCTACCCTTCACCGTCGACAGCCAACGCCTCTGCTCTTGTGCGCTCCAACTTCGCCCTACTCTACTGACGTGCATACACGCACGATGATGCACGCTGTCATGCGCGCCTTGGTGCCACAGGATCTGTCAAGTTGCATGAAGGAACAGTTTCGCTGTGTCCCTCGTATCTCCCGTGTCGCAGCACATTGATCTGCACATCGAATCCTTTGTTTGCCCCCGTCGTGCCCGGTGCTTTGCTTCCGTTTCTGCGGGCTCAGCAAGTGCCATACCCGTCTCGCACAACCTTCTCTGCTCGGGCCTTTTCACAGGCTGGTTCTTCTGCAGCCTCTGCTCGTCATAGCAGCTGCCGCAGCCGTACGTGGAAGGTGACTTGAAAGATGGGCACCTACAAGCGCATCCGCTCCCAGTCGGCGTACGAAGAGGCGAACGTGTCCGCCTTCGTAGACAGCTGCGTGGACTATGCGAGCAGCGTGACGTTCCACGCGGTGGACAAAGGCCGCGCGCTGCCTTCAAAGACGGGGCAGGTGCAGACGGTGCTTGTGCTGGGCACGGATGCGCAGCTGAAGGAGATGGCGGCGGCGGCGGTGTGTCCGCACTACGATGCGGCGGCGTGCGCTGCTGCGGCGACGGCGCCGGAGTCGCGTGCGCACGCCGTGAAGGTGACGGCGACGATACGGCTGCTGATCGGAAAGGTGCCGTCCGTCGCGTCGCGCCACAACTGCGCGTCGCGGCCGGACCAGGTGAGCGAGATCGTGAAGCAGGCAATGGCGGAGTGCCCCGCCGCGGACGCGGACGCCGGGCTGGACATCTACTACCTGGGCAGCGACCACGAGGTGAGCGTGGCCGTCGCGATTGCGCGGTCGTGCAGGCGATCGTTCACTGCGAAGCGCGGGCACGCGGAGCAGGGCTACCTGAGCGTTGGCCGCCCGGTGCGCGTGGTGATGCTGTCCGGCAAGACAGCGCAGCTCGCTGTGATTGCGCAGTGCGTGCAGCTGTGCCAGCGGCTGGTGGACGCGCCAACGAACCTGCTGGACACGGTGACGTTCACGGAGATCGCTGTGCGGTGGGCGGCGAAGCTGAAGGCGGCCGGCATCGATGTGTCCGCGAGCGTGATCGCTGGAGAGGAGCTCCGCGAGCGTGGGTACGGCGGTCTTTACGGTACCGGGAAGGCCGCTGAGTACCCGCCGCACCTTGTGACACTGTCGTACAAGCCAAAGGCTGGTATGTCACCCAAGGATCGAATCGCACTTGTGGGCAAAGGCATCGTTTACGACACCGGCGGCCTTGCGATCAAGCCCCGCGACGGCATGTGTTCGATGAAGCACGACATGGGCGGTGCAGCGGCCGTGTTCTGCGGCTTGTTGTGCCTGGCGATGATGCGTGCGCCTATTGAGGTGTCCAGCATCTTGTGTCTCGCGGACAACGCCGTGGGCCCCCGCTCGCAGCGCAATGACGACATCCTGCGCATGAAGTCCGGCGTCACCGTGGAGGTCAACAACACAGACGCCGAGGGCCGCCTTGTGCTCTCGGACGGTGTTTACCATGCCTGCAAGGAGCTGAGCTACACGCCGAGCATCATTGTGGACATGGCGACGCTGACCGGCGCGCAAGGCGTTGCCACTGGTCAGCACCACGCTGCCATCTACACGAACTCAGATGCCAGCGAGAACCGCTTCGTGGCCGCCGGCAAGGCGTGCGGCGACTTGTGTTTTCCAGTCGTGTACTGCCCTGAGTTTCACAACGCCGAGTTTGCCAGCGCTGTGGCCGATTGTAGGAATAGTGTAAAGAACCGCGCCAATGCACAGGTGAGCTGCGCTGGGCAGTTTATTGGCAACAATCTGTCCAAGGACTACGAGGGCGAATGGGTGCATGTTGACCTGGCCGCGCCCGCGACCCGCGATGAGGCCACAGGGTTCGGTGTCGCCTTGATTGCGCAGACGTTTGCAGCGGAGCTGTTGTAGATAGGATTTTGCCGTCACGTCAAGCAACTAAAGGAGTGAGGGGCTGGCGCTCGCGGTCGTGGTGGAGGGTGTCTGCGGATCCACGGACCCCCGCCCTTCTCCCCCTTGTGCCTGCGGCCTATCGGCCGGAAAAACAACACACACCCCCACACACACACAGCCCTCTGTGCTGCATCCATCCTCGCTCCTTTTTCGGTGTTTTTTTTTATTGCTTTTTTTTTCTTCCGGTGGTATGGGCATCGGCCGCGCTCCCTGATAGTATCTCTTACACACTCCTCACTCAGGCCCCCCTCCCCTCCTCTCCCGAATCTCTGATGCCGTCGCAATGGCAGTTGCGGCTCTGCCTTGCTCCCTACCACTCCGCTCGATGCGTACGAGGGATGCTGCAGCGCTCCTCGTACACGTGACACCACCGCGGGGTCTGCGCTGTCCATTCGCGCAAGCTGGGCCGTATCACTCTCGTCCTCTTCCCTCGCTCTTTTCTCTGTTCGCTTTTCTTTCCTTTGTGTCGGTCGGCGCATGTGGGGACGGGGCACAGCGAAGAGGTTGCTGCGCCACAGCGTCCTTCCCTTCCGTGTTGGTGCGTCGGTGAGTGTCTGTGTCGTTCATCGGACGTGCACAGAGCGACGGCCCCACCACCACTCACAAACACACGCCCATGGCTTGAAAAGCGTTTGAATACGCACAGTCGTGTCAGCAGCGCAAGTCTTTCCATGGTCGATATAGAGCTCTCTATCTCATAGCCGATCCTGGTGTCTTCTTCTCTAAACTGTCCTTAAGGCTACGAAACACACACTTGCACGCGCACGAGCAGAGAGCACGCACCTCCCGCCCAAATCGACGTAGCGCTCTTTCGGTTCCGATTTCCGTCTTGCGGTTTGCGTGCCTCCCTCGCACCGAGCGCGTCAGGGCAACGACCGCCTCCCCGCACGGGCGAGAGGACAATTTTTGCCGCTTCTCTCTCGCCATCATTCTCTTCGGCATTCTTTCCCCCCCCCCTCCCCCACCCCCGACGCAGTGTCCGTAGACGCCTTTCCGCTTCCCACTCAAGTTCGTCGACGGGTTCACGCAGGTAAGCCATGGGGCTCCCAGGTTGGATGCGGCGGTGTGAGATCTATGCGATCTGCATGGTGTGGCCCATCGCCACCGTCGTGGGGCTCGTAGGCACCTACCGTCTCTTCATGTGGAGCTACGGCGGTCGTGAGTGCTTCCGCTACGTTGCCATCCAGGAGCCGTTTAAGGGGGAGTGGTATCAGGCGAACCCCAAGTCGGCGCTTGGCATGGACACGCCGCTCTCGCATGTGCCCAAGTACCTGGAGACGCCAGGGTACACCGTCGACGGGGCCACGGACGATCATCCACACCACCGCAACTTCTAAGCGAACACACAAGGAGATGTCAACGACTCGCCAATCATACCGTGGGCTCTCTCTCGCAGCGCCCGTGCCCATTGTCGTGCTCCAGCAGCTGTGCTTTGGCCACCTGACCCTTCCCCTTGCCCGCACCCTGTGCGCATCCGCGCGCTGGCGTTAAGGGGGCGTCGAGCTGCGTTGCTTGTCGGGGCCTACTCACGATTTCCTTGCATGATCGCACACGACTACTCGTGCGAGGGTGGCGGTGTTGCTTGAAGGGATCTACCGTGCTACGCTAATCGCGTTCTGTTGCGGTGCTCTGTGTCTGGGTGTCTACATGCTCCCTTGCGTGGTTGCAGTGCTCGAAAACAGCTAGCGCGGAGTCCAGCCAAGACCCACTGGCTGTAACCTCCCTCTCGGTTCTCCTTCGCCGTTCACAGTTGCCCGCATCATCTCTTTACTTAACAGCAGGCCTTGCTGGTGCTCGAAGGCACCTTCGAGGAGCCTTCGGCGGGTGCCGCCGGCGTGCCGTTGCATGTGTTGCTGGGCGGCCGGCCTCGATCTTGTGTCTCTCTCTCGTGCACGTGTTCCAGCTCGAACCTCATCATCGCCTCTACCTCCCCTCCTTCCGCCTCCGACTTGACCTCGTGTGGCATAGGGACATATCTTGCACGCCTCACAGCGCCTACGTGGCGCCCTGCACGAGGGCGAGTCTGACTTCTTCTCTCCTCCGTTTTCTCCACCGTTTCGATTGCACTCTCCTTGCGCATGAGATGCTCTGCCAGCTTCCTTTTTTCCGACGCTCCTCCGGCTTCTGCTGGCAGTGCTGCGGGTCAGCGCCAGCACTCGTTGCGTCCTCCTCCTTTGGCCACGAGCCACCAAGACCGCGAAGGCCAGACAAGCCTGGATGTCAGAAGAATGCGCCCATCAGTGGATCGTCCCAGCAGCCGCCGCATCAGTTGGCGCAGCCGTGCTCCTCGCCCTGTCACGGCTCGCCAACTCTGCCGCGCTGTTCTCGGTATGGATCATGTTGACGTCTGCACAGCAGCGGTCGGGAAGCCCTGCAGTCGCCACGCCACGCAGGAACCGCAGACTCGTGTGCTCTCGTCAGCGTCAACGTCTAGTGTGTCTGCGCTGTGCGGAGAAGACCACGAGGTGCGCGGTGGCAGACACGGTTTGCGCGAGGCCGTCACCGCTGCCCGTCTGGGCGAGAGCACCATTCAGCTGGATGCAGCCGCGTGCCACCGCGTTGTCGTCTGTGGCCGCATTGTGCGCTGCATCGACGCCTTTTCCAACGGTAGCGTCGCCGCTGCAGCAGGGGCCGCCGCATCGTCCGCGTCCCCAACTGCGGTTCCATACGACCTCTTGTGGCTCTCCGACGCCACCGGTGTCGTTTGCGTGTTGCGGCTCCGGCCTGTTCTCGTGCGCGGGCGCGCACCGCCTTCTTCCCCCGGTTGCTTGCTCGGTGGATGGACAAGCGTGTCCGCGCGCGATGGGCGCTGCGACACACTGGGCGCCGCTGGTGTGGAACTATCAGAGGTCTTTGCCGCTGTTGACGCCGGCGGAGCTGCGCCTCCTCCCATGTCTGCAGCGGCACGCGCGTCGCTGCCGGACCGCAACTCATGCTCGCCTGTGCCTGAGGAAGGGCGGTGCCCTAGTGACTTGGGCAGTGGCGAGGTGACACACAAGGCCATCAGTTGGGGCACGGACGCGACAGCGGCTATGGTAAACCTTGGCCTCGCGTATGAGGATGACTATGCCCTCGGTGTCAACGACTACGTGGTGTGTGTAGGGTCTCTTGCCTTCGTCGACGTTGATGTGCAGATGAGGCATGCTCTGCAGCCGTATGCCAGCGATCTACGCCAGGCTACCTGGGCTGCAGCCACGTCGTCGCGGTCATGCTTCTCCGCCTTCCGGGCGACGCAGCATCCTTCATCGGCACTGGCGATGCCTCGGGTGACACGGGCTGCCGTGCGTGCGGTGCAGATGGAAGAGATGCCGCTACCGAGGAGGAGGGTGCTGCGGCTAGCGTGCGACGCCGCTCAGTGCCAGCACCGCCGCCGCGGCAGGCGCTTGTGTTACTCCCCGGCAGCGAGGTGCCGCTGACTCTGGACGCGGCACGGGCGCAGCTGGGCTTGGTTGGATCGCTGCCATCGAGCGCCCATTACCTCACCGCTGCTGAGGCCGTGCAGTGGGGCTGCACGCCTTTTGATCATGCCGCCTCGAGCTCAATACTGTCGCCATTCTCGGCATCCGAGCTCCGCGACCAGGGCGGTGGAAGGAAGCTAGCGACATCTGCCGGCTGCGTCACCTCGACGGCACCCGCCTGTGCAGGGGCTGACATGAATGCAGTACCACTCATGGGCATCAAGGGACATCCACGCCTCGTGCTTGACACAAACGAATGCTTGTTTTGGTGGCTGGCGGCGGCCGAGACGCACGTGCGCTTGCGCGCACGCTCGTCTGCCCCCTCGGCCGGTGTCTGAACCAACCGCTTTCCAACCCTCCCTTCGCGCATGGATACCGCTTATGAAAGACAGAGAGGCACAGCCTTTCGCTCTCCACTCTCCTTGTTTTTTTTTGTGTTCTTGTTTGCTGGGGCTCCTCACATCCCTTGACGCGTCTCTGCTGCGATCTGCTACTGCTCATGCTCGCTTTCGATTCGGCCGCGCTCACCGTCGACAACCGCCCCCGTTCCCTACACACAGCGAACGGGAGATAGAGAGTGCCACAGGCGCCTATCACGTCGTCAGCGCACCGCGCGCAAGGCGGCCGTCTTGTCGTCCCTCGGCATGCTGGTGCACGGAGGCTGTGGCGAAAGGCAATGCACACTGACACCCACACGTGTCTTTCGTGTAGTGTTGCGCGTGTGGTTTTGATTTTGGTTGTCCCACGCGTCATCGGCTCCCCGGCTCTCAACCCTCACCGCGTTCTTCTCTGCCCTCCCCCCTCCCCTCCCCTCCTCCCCTCTTGTCTGCACCACGTTTTCGTTTCCGATTTGCGTTTTTGGTTGGCGTTGACGCAGCCGTTAAAACACACACACACACACACACGTGCGGGGTGAGCACTGCGGAATCAAGACGTAACGGGCCTTGTGCACCTTGCGCAGACCTCGCCACCCGGACTTCACTCTGCGTCCACCGCTACCCATCCCTTGTGCTGACGCTAGCCAAACGCAATGCGGCCAGGCGGACGTAAGCGCTGCCGCAGCGGCTCCTGTTCTCCGCCGCTTCCAACTGCGTATGCCGCTGACAGCGGTGGCGGCAGTGTGCCTGCTGCTTCAGCCTCTGCGCTGGCTGACGGCAGCGACCTTTTCGCGTCCTGCGGACTGCTTCGAAATCGACAGCGCCACATCGGTGACATAAGTGCCGCCGGCTTTCGCGGTGATGGCGCGTCAGCCGCAGCTGACGTGTATGTCCTTCGGAAAAGCCTGCTACACCTGCAGACACTGCAGGAAGTGCTGCGGCGCACCTCGCTAGCTGAGATGCGCGACCGTGAGGTGGTGGAGTGCCTGCTTGGGATGGAGCAGTGGCTACGCGAGCTGAACCGTCCGTTGGCGTCGGCGGGCGTCGGCGGCAGCGCCAATGTTGGCGCATCATCATCGTCGCTCAGCGGGTTTCCGCCGTGCGTGGAGGGCGACGCACTGAGAAGCGCTTACCGTAGTGCCCTCTCAGAACTGCGCCTACTCGTGCTTGGCGTCTTGAACACGATGCCATGGTGGCGCGTCGTGGAGACAGTGGCGGGCCACCCACCAGCGGCGCAGGCGCGCGGAGCACGCACGGCTAGCGCCGGCGGCGGCGATCACAGCGGCAGCGAGGCTGGGGCTGCACGGGTAGCAGCGCGCCACGCTAGCGGTTGGGATCGTTCCGTGGCAGCGCTCCACGTCATCACGCGTTGGCACGTGCGTCTCCAAATCGCCTTTGAGCGTGTGTGTCTGGTATTGATTGATCAGTCGCAACAAACCGTGCGCGGCGTTCTCGAGGTGCTGCTGAAGCCCTGTCAACTGCGCCCACCCGTCCGCGACGGAGCGCGGCGCTCGATCCCGAGCGACAGCTTCATTCGCGTCCTGAACGCGGTGGCGACCAAGTACAGCCCCTTCTACGTTGTGGAGCTGCTGGAGGGCTGCATTGCCGACTTTATGCCGCGGCGGCGGTGGGCGGAACGACGCCACCACGTGGCGTGCACCGCTGTGTTGCTGTACTTGGCACTGGAGGGGCACACCCCAGCGTACCATCCACGACTCGGCAACAGCCAAAGCTTGCAGCGCGCCGTGGGGCTTCTCAAGTCGCTGCGCTCGCGGCGCGCAGATGGCAGAGGTGTTCTGAGCGGCTCTCCGTGGCTGCTGCCCCCCGCCACGGGCTCCTACTCCCTGACCCTCCCAGGAGGCACGTCAGAGGAGAGCGGAACCGACCTGGGAGGGTTGTCCTCTCCGATGTCGGCGAAGCAGCAGTGCCACCACGCTTCACTGTCGTCGATGCTTCCGACGACCGGCGTGCTGCCGTCAGGCTACGTGAGTGCGACGCTCTTGGAGAGGGCAAGGGCTGGCGAGGTGTCGCTGCGACAGCCGACTCTGCCACATCCATCCCTACTTGGAGGCAGCTCGTCCTTGATGGATACCACCACAACGGCGAGCGACACAGAACTGAGCGACGCCGGAGCGCGTGTCGGCGGTCGCGCGAGGTCTGCGGTGAGTGACAGTCTCACGGGTGGCCCATCTGGACGCCACGTCAGAGCCGCCTTTTCTGGCGGCGGTGGTGGCAGCGACAGCTCAGCAGCAACAGCAGCAGCGGCCCGCGGGAAGGGTAGATCTGGTGGAGGGGTAGCTGGACAGCTCAGCAGCGAGGGCGGCGGGAGCGCAGGGGTTGTGCCTGGTACGGCAGTAGCAGCCGGCGCGCCAAGCGATCTCGACGTAACAGTAGAGCACAACAACAAGCTGCTGTCGTACCGGAACGACATTGTGCGCGTGCTCCTGAACCGGCTGCTGGATGTGGAGTTGACGCTAGAACCGAGAGACGCAGAGGAGCAGCAGGGCGGATGGCCACTTCTCGGGGGCATGTACGGGCTCGGCGGCGGCGGCCCATCCTACGCGATTTCGCTGACGTCGCGCCAGGCGTCTGTCCACGGTAGCCCGTTCGGCTCTCCAGCGACGCCCGGGCTGGGGAGCCCGTCAGCCCTCCTTTCAGCGCCGGCATCGTTGCTTCCGGGTCGGAGTGGCGGCGGTTCCGCCAGTGCGTTCCCCAGCACCCCGATCACCGCTGCAGACGCGGATACATCGCGACCCGCCGCGACTGCGTCCTCTGACCGCAGCAGTCCTGCGTCCTTCTCGCCCACCGCATTTCTTCTTCCACGGTCCGACTCGCTTGGCCTCATTGGTGGACTGGCCTTGCTGACTGGAGCACTGCAGCCGCCTTGCCCGGCGCGTCGCTGGCCTCAGCGCAGCCCCTCGAGCGTTTTTTCAACACACTGTCGCAGCCCTATCTCCGCATTCTGCGCGACTGCGCAACGCTCGTGTACGGGCGACTGGCTGATGACCTCCGTCGCCAGCAGATTGCCGGCTCGTGCGGAAACGCTGATTGGTGGATGGACATTGTGCCCTTCTATTTGACCGTCGTAACGCGTGTGGATCGGCCAGTGTACTTGCTGTACCTGGCCCCGAGCCTGTCAATGCTCGGTACGGAGGATGAGCCCGTGGGGCTGCTGCACAAGCTCATCACTCTCGTTACCAAAGGTAGCATGCCAGTTGAGCAGCCGCGCAGCAGCAGCAACGTAAGTGGCGCCTTTGCGCGCTCCTCGGCGATGTGGCCGTCGTCGGCAGCGGCATCTGTCTTCAGCGCTTCGTCGCTGCCTCTCTCGACGGCTCCCGCGCAGCCGGTGCGTCTGCGCATGGCGCCCCCGACAGGTGCCAGTCGTCGGGTCGCTACAATGGAAGAGCGCCTGCGTGCGGCTCGTCACATCTTTCCACTCTTTCGCTTTCTGCACAGCCGCATCGACGAGGCCAGCGGGGAAGGCGTGCGGCGCCGGCTGCTGAAGTGGACGGCACAGGAGCTGCGCCGGCTTGGCGGTTCCTCCGCCTCGGCTATGGGGAGCAGCGGTGGGCCAGGCGGAAACGTGTATACGCGCAGCCGTCCGCTGCCCTCGCGAGAAACGCGACTAGCCCTCGTTACCTTCGCGCAGTGCGCGGCGATATCGGAGCTGATGGGGGTGGACGTGGTGCCGCAGCTCAGCAGCGCCGGCAAGGCGGCCCGCGACTCTTCTCGGTTTACGTCGAGCACCGCCTACGGAGATGCCTCTGAAGGCGTTGCGAGCGCTTTGGAGCCCTTCCTGAACCGATACACGTTGCAGAGTGAGCCGCCAGCAGAAGATGGGGATAACGAGAACAGCAACTGCTCAGCAGCTTCGTCGTCTGCATCTCTGTCGGAATCATTGTCGTCACCATTGGCGTTGGCGTCTTCTGCAATGCGTGACGCGGAGCAGGCCAGACTGAAGGCATCTGGAAAAGTTGCAGCGACTGCTGCCGCAGGGGCGCGGCTTGCGACCCCGCGTGACACGGAGCTGCGCCGGCGCCGTCGTCATATCGACCTTC
This sequence comes from Leishmania aethiopica, assembly GCA_003992445.1. NCBI lineage: Eukaryota > Euglenozoa > Kinetoplastea > Trypanosomatida > Trypanosomatidae > Leishmania > Leishmania aethiopica. The sequence continues at coordinate 1,082,515 of RZOE01000012.1, forward strand.
GACAAATGGAGTTTGAGGGGTTGCTGCAGCCGCAGTTGATGGCGTACTGCCCATGGCAGGCGTGGTTGCGTTGATGTGCTCTCACGAAACACACACGCGCGCGCTGGCGATGTCATTCTGTTGTGCAGCAGGTGTGCTTTGGCGCCCGCAGACCAAAACGAAAGCGAAAGGCTGCCGAGCGGTCCCTTGTTTTTTTTTTTCGATGTTGTTGTTGTTTTACGCCGCCCTTCGGTGCGGGTGTGTTGTGTTGTGTTGTGTGTGTGTGTGTGCGCGCGTAGGGGTGGGGTGCGCCACCCTTTCTCCTCTACACTTCAACGTCAATGCCACGGCAACAGGTGCCAAGGCGACGGGGCGTCGTTGGGTAACAGAAGGAAGTGTGGCTAGCGAAGTAAAAGGTGTGTGGCAACACACACGCACCCGACGGACAAGTGATATGTGTTGCCCCTCTTCGTTTTTTTTGGTGAGGGGGGGGGGAGAGGGGGACATCCGTGTCTGCGGAAACAAGAAAGCATGGGCAAGGTCCGTTGCGTGAGAGGATTGGTGGTGGTGGTGGGGGGAGGGAGATGTGCGCCGCCGTCGCTCGCCCTCTTCTCTCTCTGGTGACATGCGTGCTGGTCGATGCATTTTCATAGTGGGTAGGACTGCGGTCGGAGCACACCCCTTCTGTTTTCCATCTTTGACGAGGTATACATGACCCACTGTCGCGGCACCGACTGTGAGCGCTCCTTGCATTGCGGCTTTAGTCGCTCTCCAGGATAGTCGCGACTGCGCTATGTCGCCCCTTGTCCCCTCCCCCTTCCCCTTCGAACCCTGTTCGGTCCGACCGTGCCACGAATGCATGTACGGCATCACTCTCTGCATCTCTTCCATCCTAGCTTGCACTGCCTTCGCCCCACCCAGCTGCACCACAGCTCTCAGTAGCGTTACAACCGACACCATTGCCACCTTCTCCACGCCCTTACTCCCTCGCCCCCGTCCATCGTCGGAGCTCCTTATCCCCGCCTTTGTGCTTGCCTTGACGCACTCGTGGGGCACCCCTCCCCTAGCAGATACCCACATAATGAAACGCATAGAGACCGTTTCGAAACACCTGCAGGACAACGAGTTTGTCCGCGTCGAACGACGTGGTGGAGTTGGGCTGATCCACATGCTGAGCTCGGCGCCGCCGCGCTCGCACATCGGCGGCTGCATACTATGTGCACCAATGCGAGCGCAGGTCTTGCGTGCCCTCAAGACGCTAGAAGCCGACGCCGACTGTCGTCTCATTGTGCTCACCTCAACCAGTCACCGCTTTTTCTCCAGCGGCATCGATATTGCCAACTTCGCGGAGTGCTTCATCTCCGACCCCACCGCGCAGCCGCCTGTGCCATCCTTGTCGGAGCTAACAGCCGCGGTCGCCATGTGCCCCAAGGTGTGTGTAGCAGTTATTCAGGGCCTCTGCTCGTCCTGGGGGCTTGAGCTTGCTCTGGCGGCCGACTACCGCATTTGCGAGGTGAACGCACACTTTCGCTTCCCGGAGGTGCGGTTCGGCATCACCCCCGGCGGCGGCGGCGCACAGCGGCTCGTATGCCTCGTTGGCGTGCCGCACGCGCTGAACATGCTGTGCTACGGCCGCCGAGTGTACGCGAAGGAAGCGCACCAGATCGGCCTCGTTGACGCACCAGCGTACAGCGCCCCACACTTTTGGACGGCGTTGGGGGGGTTCCTGGAGAAGTATGTCACCGTGGCCACTCCCGGCGCGCAAGGCGGCCACGGCGAAAAGGCGACCGGCCTGAGCGCACTAGAGGAAGCACGGGCGGCAAAAGCGGTTGCTCTGCACCGCCGTCGCACCTGCGCAGCGTACGCGAAGCACTCCCTCTTTAACAGCGGCTGGTACGCGTGGATGGAGCACAAGCTGCGCGACTCTGTGCCGCGCGAGGTTCGGGCTCCGTACCGCGCGATCGAGGCGGTGAGGCTGGCCGTCACGCACAGCTGCCGTCTCAACGGCCGCCGGAGCGTTCCAAGCTCAAACGGTGCCGAGCAAAGCGACGCCGCGGCTGCATACACGGCGGCGGAGCGGGCGCTGTTCGAGTCTTGTCTTCTCCTGCCTGAGGCGCAGGCAATGCAGCACCTGATGCGTGCGTCACAACGGACATCGATGTTGTGGGAGCGGAAATGGATTAGTCAGCAGCGCCCGATGCCAGGACTGGGGGTTATCAACGATCGCAGCTCGGCAGTGCATGTCGCGGTCAACCCTTCCGTCTCGGCGGCCTCCGTGTCCGACCTCCTCACAGACGACGCCACGGCGCGGCTGGGACTGAAGAAGGTAGCTGTCATTGGTGCCGGAACCATGGGAACGTCGATTGCACTCATGCTGCTGCGGCAGTTGGAGATCGAGGTCATCTTGGTGGAGGCGGACACTCAGCGGCAGGAGGTAGCTCGCCGTAGCATCGAGGACTACCTGCGCAGCCGTGTTGAGGCCCACCGGCTGTCAAAACGCCGCTTCGACGACATGTTGCACCGACTGCGCGTGAAGGGCAGCCGCATAGCCCCGTTCCCTCCTGCCCTTGCGGATGCTGATCTCGTCTTCGAGTGTGCGCCGGAGGTTGCGGCGATCAAGCAGAACATCCTCGCCTGCCTCGACTCTGTCTGCAAGCGCTCCACAATTCTTGCAACGGGCTCGTCGGCGCAGGACGTGAATGAGCTCGCGGCCGTGACGCAGCGCCCTGGTCAGGTGCTCGGCATACACTTTTTTCCCCCAGCAAACGAGTCCCCGCTGGTGGAGGTGATCCGTGGCGCTGCGACGGAGCGGTGGGTCGTGGAGCTCGTGATGCGCCTGTTGTGCCAGCTCGACAAGTACCCGATTCTATCTGTCAGCCGTCACGGCTACGTGGGGACTCGGCTGCTGCTCACAGCGCTCTACCAAGCGTACGCAATGCTGGAGGACGGCTGCTTCCCGCTACAGATCGATAGTGTGCTGCGCAAGGATTTCCACTTCACTCGTGGCCTCTTCGAACTGGAGGACATCATGGGCCTTGATGTGATGGCCATGGCGCGCGCGTCCATGATGGCAGTGGCAGCTCGCGCGAGCGGCGGCTCGGTACCGCCGCCCAAGAGGGTCGACATTGAGCCGAGCGTGCCAAGTGCCTTTGAGCTCAGCAACGCATGGTGTCTTCCGAGTCGGCCTGTCTTTGACATCCCAAACGCCCTCGTCGCGGCCGGCGCCCTTGGGCGCAAAACGCGAGAGGGTTGGTACAAGTATTCGACACCGCAGGAGGCAAGTCTGGGGTATCGCCTGCGCCACCCTATCGCATCCTGGCTGTGGACCGGATCTGCGCCAAACCCCCTGGGCACCGGCAATCGCGACAAGGGCGGATCTGGTGCAGGCGCCACCACCGCTGCAGGCTGCGCAGCCATGCTGTCGGACGGTGCCACAACACCGTCGGTGGCAGCTTCGAGCGCGGCGTCGCGCCAGCGATACCCACTGGTCAGCTTGGCATCTCTTGTTCGGCAGCATAACTACTCCATCGAGTACCGCACAATCGACTGCAGCAAGCGCCGTCGCGTGGCTCGCCGGCCATTCTGCGAGGAGGAGATCTTTGAGCGCATCGTGTTCGCCATGATAAACGAGGCGGCCAAAATCATGGCAGACGGCATCGTCAGCAACTCGGCTGACATCGACTGCACCTCCGTCTACGGGCTGGGCTTCCCGGCGTGGAAGGGCGGACTCTGCTACTACGCGGATCACGTGGCGGGGATCGACAAGGTCGTGCGCAAGATGCAGGTGTACCAGCGCGCGCTCGGCTCGGAGGAGTTTCCGGCGCCGTGCTTGGCGTTAAGGAAGATGCAGGCGACGGGCACGACGTTTGCCTCCATGTGCAAGTAAGCGACGGCACGAGGCTTGGGAGTATGGCTGGCAGCCGCTTGTTCTGGACACACCAGTACTGCGGGAGCGCAAAACGAAAATATTTTCCTATGAACGTGCGCGAGCGCCCGGCAACCTTCTCGCCCCTCCCTCCCCCCTCCTTCCTCCCTCCCTCCCTCCCTCCCTCCCTCCCTCCCTCCCTCCGTCTTTTTCCCTTTCTGCCGTTTGAGCAGCCACCTGATGCGAAGCGGAATCTTACAGACGATGTGCACAGGTCTGCGCAACCTTTCAGTGCCAAAACTGCTCCAGCTGCTGTCTTGCGGTTCGTGTGTGTGTGTGTGTGTGTGCACCGACGGCACGCGGCGCTCGGGAATGGGAGAGAAGGATGCCCAGCTAAAGCGAGACGCCTGCTGCGCTCGGGTTTCCTTGCGCTCTGTGGCGTATCTCACCAGGGCATGCTGAGGATGCGTGTACAAGAGCCACAAAGACAATGAGACAGAGGTGGAGAGGGGCAGGACATCGATAAACATCGACAAGGAAGATGAGGTGTGCGAGTTGGGTAAATCTCAACAGCAAGCATACCGAAAAAAAAACGAGAGAGAGAGGGCGGGGGGGGGGGGAGGGAGCGGAGAGGGGCGCGCGCGCAAACCTGTTCATGGACATGACATGCACATCTGGGAGAGAGGGACAGTTGAGAGGGACAGGGGAGCAAAACGCGCCTCGGTCCAGGAGTCGTCCCGGTGAGCTAGCATAGGAGGAGAGCGAGCGAACATGAAAGGCCCGTGCGCATGTCGCCTTTGCGGCGACGGCTTCGCGATGCGCGCTGCCTTCTCATCACATGCGAACGGATGCTCATCACATTTTTTTTTTTTACTGTGCGGATTCCTATCTCAAGCTTGCAAGTGTAGGCGCGAAAAACGGGAGGGTCATGCCGGCGGGTGAGATACAAGGTGCACTCATGTCGCGTTAGGGCTTTCGCGATTACTTTTCTCTCGCTCTCGCTCTCTCGCCGCAGCTCGCATTGAGCTCGTTAGTGTTTCCTTGTTGGGTGCTTTACCTGTCTCCAGGCTGTTGACCTTGCGCTGATATCAACTCGCTCTCTCTCTCTGTTGCTCTCACTCCGGCGCACGCCTCTGACCGTACTCTCCACATGGCGACACATATTCACGAAGAGAAACACACAAGCAACTGCCACTAGCCCCCCTCCCTTCCTCCCACCTCACCTCCGAATCGATAGCGATGCTCGCTGCGAGTCGTCTTGTCCGCGGCGTTGCCGAGACAGTCACGCGCGAGAACTTCACCATATCTCGTCTTACGAACGGCCTGCGCGTCATCACATGCGAGGACGGCAACGGCATCACCGGCATGGGGCTTTTCTCCTTGAACGGACCCAAGTTCGAGGAGGAGGGGAGCTTTGGCGCTGCTGCGGTGATGGAGTCGCTTCCGCTGCGCAGCAACACGCGCATGACGACCGAGACGATTAGCCAGTCGCTCGGTGTCTTCGGCAACGCGTACAAGGTGACCAACAACCGCGAGGCCATGTCCGTCATGCTCATGATGCCGCGCTATCACCAAAAGGAAGGGCTCGATGTACTGAACGGGATGTGGCTGCACCCAACCGACAACGACGAGGAGTTCGCCGTGGCGAAGGCGCAGACCCTGCACCGCAGTTCTCTCATGAGCCGAGACGCGACGAGCATGTTGTTCGAGCTTGTCCACAAGGCCGGCTGGAGCGGTCGTGGGCTCGGCAACCCGCTTTCCCCGACGGAGCAGCAGCTGGAACAGCTGACACTGGAGAGGTTCCACGCCTTCCACCGCCGCCACACCACGCCGGAGCGGACGGTGCTGGCGGCGACGGGTGTGGCGGATCACAAGGCGTTTGTACAGGAAGCGGAGGTGCGGCTGCAGTTCCCTCAAGCGACGGCGCCATCCCTCCATTCGTCTAGCACAGAGACGGCGAACAAGGCAGCTGCTGCGACAGCTCAGCTTCACCCGTACACGGGCGGCTGCGAGTACGTGCAGAACACGACGGCGCCGGAGTCCATGAACAAGTTTCAGGAAAAGAACCTTAGCCACATGGCTCTCTTCTTCCAGGCCATCCCAATGGCCCACCCCGACTACTTCACCTTCTCGGTCATTCAAACACTGCTGGGTGGCGGCACCTCGTTCAGCTCTGGCGGCCCTGGCAAGGGCATGCAAACCAAGCTGTTTCGTGAGGTGCTGAACCGGGAGCCGAACCTGCACGGCATGGAGTGCATTACAGCGTGGTACAGCGATGGTGGCTTGATCGGCCTCTACGGCTCTGCGCCGCACGAGCACGTGAACAACCTCTTAAAGATCATGATTTTCCAGGCGGCGTCGATTAGCCAGCGCATCACCCCGGTGCACGTGGAGATGGCCAAAAACCAGCTAAGCTCGCAGCTCATCCTGTTGGGCGAGGGGCGTGAACAGCTGCTGAACGACATGGGTTTCAACCTTCTCGTGCACAACTACACGATTACGCCGCAGGAGACTATTCAGGGCAGCGCGCAGGTGACAATGGCACGCCTCCACGAGGTGTGTGCGCAGCTGATTGAGCACCCGGTGACCTTTGCCGTGTACGGGGAGACGAAGGGGATGCCGGAGTACCATCAGCTAGTCCAGGCTCTGAAGAAGTCGTATACGTCCCTGAACAAGAGCACACCGGCGTGAGGACGGGGCAAAAAAAAAACAAAGAAATGAAGAAAAGCAACCGAGAGAGAGAGAGAGGACATGTGGTGCTGGTAGCTCACTCGGGGGAGGAGGGAACGAGAGGGTGTTTGGCAATGTCGCGCTCTCCGTGACTTCCTTCTTGCCCATGTCTCTTCGTTCATGTGTAGCTGTGAAGTGTGCGTGCGTGTGTGTGTGTGTGCATATGCGGCCCTTGATTCGCCTTGTATTCTTTTCGCTTGTTTCCATCATCTTCACAGAGAGCAGCTGAAGAATGTGATCGCGAGTTGGCATGTGGTGTCACCCCCTCCCCCCTACTCACCCACCATCACCACCACCTCCTCCGTGCTGTTCGCTTGGCACGCATGCACGCAGCTCGTGCACGGGGGTTCAGAATCGTTGTGCGCACATCCTTTGGTGCGTGCTTGTGCGTGTCGGATATGGTGTTTGTGTTTGGTGCGTATGCGTTGACAGTGGCGCCTACGCACAAGTTAATGTGCGAGCTGGCAAGCGTAATAATGCGCGATAGCTCAACGAAAAAGAAAAGGCAAATCGAGAACCGTCCTCTGGGCCAAGCCGACTGCAGTGACACTACACAGAGTCGAGGCTGCCATGCCTTGACGAGCGTGGCTCCAGTCCATGTGTGTGGGCGTACGCCAGCCACTGTCGCCCCCCCCTCCTCCATCCACGGCCGTGCTGCCCACCCCATGCGTCTCCCTTTTCACCTCGTCATCTTCAATTTCAGCGCCCTCCGCAGCGTGTCTTGGAGGGTTCACACAGCAGCGAAGTCAGAAAGAAAAGCGCGCCACGGCTCACTCACACCCACCGGACGTCAGCACCCAGACGGAAGGAAGCTGCAAGCAAGCAAATACATCGCTGTTGTTGTTGTGCGCATCATGAGTGTCCTACATGAGGTGCTGGTCAACGAGACAATCGTAGAGGCGGTGCGGGTGGTCCTCGACAAATACACCGCCGAGGGGCATCAGCTCTCCGCAGCAAGCGGTGACGCCGGCCTCTCCGTGGAAGAAGAGAATTTAATCCGCAGTGGTGTTCTTGCCGGGTTGCAGGATCTGTGCGCAGCGGCCCAGCAGAGTCTCACCCGCATGGCATCACTGGAGAACGCCAAGGGGGCGGACGGCGTTGCGGATTTGCGTCCGGCGACCGCAACGACCCCGACCACGCCGCGGGCGTGGAATTCCGCTCTCGTACGACTGGGACGCAATGCAACGGCGATGCAAGATGTCGTGCAGCAGGCGGTGTCCAGCATCTGGGCCCATCTTCGCACCGGTGGCAGCCGCAAAGGAAACGGTGCCGAGCCCATCGCCGCCACCGCTGTCTACGCGGCCACCCCGGAGGTGACTCGAGCACTGGAAGCTGCTGCCGCAGCGCAGCACGCTCTTGCAGGGGATGATGCCTTGCCAGCGGACGCTGCGTCGCCGATGACGGCCGGGAGTATTGCCGCGCGTTTAAGCACTTTCTCTGCTGCGGAGTGGGTGTGGCTGTCGGCTACCCTCGTGCTTGGCTACCTGGTTGTGTTCTTGGTGTTTGGGCGTATACTGGGTTTTGGTGCTGTGCTCAACCGGCGGCGGCCGCGGACGACGACGGTGTTGATTGGCCTGCCCGGCAGCGGCAAGACGGCACTCTTCGTGCAGCTGGTGCACCATCGGCAGCTCTTTGATTCACGGACAAGTATGCGCGAAAACAGTGGATACATGTGTGCAGCTGCGCAGCATGGCCGCTCCAACAGCACGGCAGGGGTGAAGGTTGTCGACTGCCCTGGACATCCGCGCCTGCACCAGGGAATGCTGCGCGCCCTCAATGAAGCCGTAAACGTTGTCGTGGTCATCGACTCCGTCACCGCCCAGGACAATCAACAAGAGGGCGTTGCCGCGCTGGCGGAGCTTCTCTTCGATGTTTTGCAGTCCCCTGCGTTCTACGGGGTCCGCCGGTTGCTCTTTGCGTGCACGAAGCGTGACGAGGCGATCAGCTACGCCTCCAAGGCGGTGCGCAAGCTTCTCGAGGCGGCCATGGTTGCCTCGATCGAGTCGCGGCAGAATGCGATGGGTCGCGTGGAGAGCGTACGCGACGGCCACAACGCGGTCATCACCGGGGAGGGCAAGCCTGGCCGCGGCAGAAGCGTTGGTGGCCGTCGGTACATGCTCTCCTTGGACGGCGCGGACAGTGATGACGGCGGGGGGCAGGCGCCGCCTCGCCATGGGCCTTTGCGTGGGGCGGCCGGAGCGAGTGCGAAGAGCTTCAGCTTTGACCAGCTGGGGATTCCTCTGGCATTTGTGGACGTGAGCAGCCGGCCGAACGCGGCGGACCACAAGTACTCGATCACCGTCGTTGAGGAGTTCCTGCTGGGGAACGGCTGAGGAAGCGGATGCGTCGGCGTTGAAAAGAAAAGAGTAGTAGACCACAGTGGCGGAGGGCCGGTGGGTCGGTGAGGAGAGGCAGAGGAGGTCGTCCTGAGCAGTGTTCCGTCTCGAGAGCGTTTCCGTCGAGTCGCTCGTTTTGTTTGTTGTTGTGTGGAGCACCGGCGCTCTCGAGCACGTCTGTGCCTTCGTGGTTCTCGGCGCCCCCTTGCCATACATCTTTCTCAGTTCTGTTGTTGTTTTTTTTTTTTTTTGGGGGGGGTACCCTTGTCGTTGCTGCTGGGGTGGGGGTGCCTCTGCGTGTTTGTGTGAGTGTGTGTGTGTGTGTGTGTGTGTGTGCATGTAAAGTCGCGCATTTGGCGGGTGTGGCCTCTCGTGCATTTCCCGACTTTCTCCCGTCATTCAAGTCCCTCTCTGTCTCTCATCTTGTGTGCATACTTTCTTGTTCTTTGCTGCCCCGCACCGTTGCTGTGAACTTCTCCGCCCTCGCTCCTTCTCTCTCGGTCTCCCTGCGACCGTTTTGGGTCGGCGTACCTGTGCTTGGTGCACGCACGCGCGGATTTTGTGTTGCCGTCTTTCCGTGCACTTGTTGGCTCCTTTCGCAACCTTGCCCGCCTACAAGTGCTCACATGTCCGTGAGAGCATGACATGCGGAACTGGAGTGCCGAAAACCAAAAAAAAAAGAACCCTTCTCCACCCTCCCCTAACCCCCTGATGGGGACGGGGGCACGGAAAGGGCACAGCACCCCTCTGTGCGTGGTGTCGCAGGGTCCAGGACGCCTACCCTCCCTGTGTGTGTGTGTGCATGTCTGTGGCGACAACTAAGAGCCAATCCAGTCGCTATTCCAGTCTTTGTGCACAGCAACAAGAGAGAAGAAAAGACCAAGCAGCGGCAAGGGCATGCGCAGCCTCTGCAGTGCGTGCGTGCGCGCAAGTGCCTCCAGGCGCTACCGCGAGCGCTTCGTCATCCATGATGGCATGGGTTGTTGCGTGCGGGAGCGCACACTCTTACACACGCAAGCGTAGCTTCCGACGCGATCCTCACCTCTCTCCCTTGTGTAGCTACTCATGTCGTGCAGCGGTAACGGTGGGTGCTCGATACGCTTCTGCTTTTTTTCCTGCATTTCGTTTACCAGCCAGACCCAGCAAAGCGCGCGTGCCGCAGACCGCACCTGCATGCCTCGCTTCTCCGTCTGCACAGGCGACCAAGAAGCACACTACGTCATGTCTGCGCCGGCTGCCAACGCTCTACGCCCCTCCTCCGCCTCCTCATGCGTGTAAAAGCTCACTGCGTCTGCCCTCATCTCGTTTTCTTTGTTGTTGTTGTTGTTGCCGAGCCTCTGCTCTGTCGATCTCTCTTGCTTGCACCCTTGCGCCACGACACCCGTGCACCTTGCGCATACTCGACGGCACACAACCAGAAGCCTCGTTTCGTTTTTCTGGTCCTGCTTGCGTGACCCTCTTTTCGCTCGCTCCCTTTCTCTGCCTCTCCTCAGCGGCTACCCATTTCTTCACTGAGACGTCTTTGTAGCGATCACAGCTGTGAGTGCTTTGTTGACAGTGGGTCGTCTTGTCGTTGTGGCCAAACCTGCTCCTCGCGATCTGCCTCGGTCGCCTCCTCCACTGCCGCCGTGGAACTGCCCTTTCTTCTCTGTGCCCGTGCGTACTGCGGTCTGTGGTGCCGCTGGCGTTACCGAGCTCCATCCTCCACTCGCTGCCGAGATTTACACGGACGCCATCATTTTGATTGTTTGTTTGCAGCTGTTGCTGTTGTCTCCGGCACCCTTGTGGCCCCCGCTTCCCTCTTCCCCACCCCCTCTCTTCCCCGCGATACCCCGTGTCGCCGAGACAGCATGAGCAGCTTTGTTTCGCTCTCGTCGCGCCGTAATCAGCAGCCTCACAGCCATGACAGTGCGACGAGTGCCACAACACCCACGACAACGAGTGGTGGCGGCAGCGGCCCCATGCACAAGTCGTCGTCGTCGTCGCGGGCATCGGTGCAACAAAGCAAGCCCATCAAGGTGGTATCGTCAACCTCTCGCGAGGAAGTGCGGAAACGCCCACATGACATGCGCGCCGAGGTGGAGGGTGTCATCCACGTGCTCGATGGCGGCATCAACCGAACGCCGCTGCCCCTGCAGCAGCGACAGAGCCTTCTCGGTGGTGTGCCGCATGAATTGCAGCTGCTAAGCAGCGGCGGCACCACTGGAAGTCGCCCAGAGACGACTCAGGAGGCCAGCAGCACAGTGAACCTCATGTGCGGTGAGCTGGGCAGCTCTTTCATGCATTCGTCTTTCATGTTCAACACGAGCAGACGCAGCAGCATGAAACCGGACTCGATAGCGGTGAGCGCCCAAATTCAGAGCAAGGGGAGCAGCGAGGCTGGTGACCACGGCAGCGGCGCCGGCCGACGCACCATTGGGGGCGACATCCGCAGCCTTGATTCGAGCCTTCAGTCGCTTTCCTTCGCCTGTGACCACCGCATCTCGGATCGCTTGTTGTCCGTGTACGACTCCCCGTCGATGCGCAGGCGCAGTATCGCTGCCGCTGGCAACGCCGCCGATGCACCGCTCCCCAGACTTGCCCAGCGCAACGCGCTGCTAGAGGAGGCCACCTACGCCCCCCCTGCGCCGCTGACAGCAACTGAGAAGGCGGCGTGGCGCAAGGCAACCACCACCGTCGTCCTCACCGAGACCCCGACCATCTTCCTCTACGCTCATCAGGACGAGGCCGTGCCAAACGAGCACGCCGACAAGGTCACCGCCGTCGTGGCACGCAACAGCGAGTATGCGGCCGTGGAGGAGATGTACCGCACCGACGAGGGCACGCAGTTCCACAGCACCGGCGCCATCACCATGCGCGCGCCGATGAAGTCGGTGCAGACCGAGGTGCACCCGCCGGCGAGGAAGGACAGCGGGGCTCTGCAGGTGACCCCATGGATGCTGAAGGACGCGTACGCGGCGGCGCTGGAGGCGGCAGAGGACGCCGAGGAGGATACCCAGGAGGAGCGACAGCAGCAGGTGGGTGACGCAGCTACCGACGCGGCTGGTGGCGGTCCCGGCACGAATGTTGAAGACGCCCTGTGTGACGGAGACAACATCGACGGCGACGGCAGCCTAGAAGACGATAACCAAAGCAGCGACAATGGGCAGTCCACCTTGATGTCGTCGGAAACAGTGACGCATACGATGAGCAGCGATGGGGGCATGGCGAACAGTGCTAAAGTCCCTGCTGGGGCCTCCGCCAGGACTGCTGGCGTGGCGGCGAGCAGGCAGTGGATGCTGGCGGAGACGTTGCTTTCCACGCTGCGCATCATGGAGCGTGCGGTGGTGCAGAACAACATGGAGGCGGTGCAGCTTGCCTATCGCGGTATCGCAGTGGAGACCTGTGGCCAAGGTACGGGGACGGGTGCGGCAGGCGGAGAGGCCATTCCCTCTTCTGCCGTCAACGCTTCTACCCCCGCGGCCGCGATGCGGGCGCCAACGGCGGTACCGGGGCCTCTGCCAGCGGCTATCAGCGTGCACACCACCCCTCTGCCAGATGTCCCGGCCGACGGCCACGCCGCGACTCTACGGGCTGGAGGAGATGCAGCAACGACGGCGGACGGGAAGTCGGCTGGGCGGGTGGCTGGCACGGAGGGTACACAACCGGATGCTGCGGCGAAGCTCACATCATCGGCAGCCGCGACCTCCATCGACGCCCCGCCGGTGCGACTCAGCGAGGGGATTCGCCTTCTCTGGCGTTTCGGCTCGCCGCAGCTTACGCACGATCGCGGTGTGGCGTGCATGACGTGGAACCGGCGTGAGAGCGACATGCTGGCGGTGGGTTACACCGCGCGCCGGCGATCGTTGCCGCAGGGCGACGCCGGCAACAGGGCTAGCGATAGCCCATGGGTCATGGCATACAAGCGAGCTCAGGGCCAGGAGGCGCACGGGATGGTGTGCTGCTGGTCACTCAAGAACCCGCTGGCTCCGGAGCTTGTCCTGTACCTGCGCGGCGAAGCTGACGTCACGGCCCTCGCCTTTTCCTTTGAGCACCCGAGCCTGCTTGCCGTCGGCAGCAGCACTGGCGAGATTGTCGTCTACGACATCCAGCACGACGTCTTGCTCCCTTCCATCGCTGCCGCCATCGTCGGTGCGACCGGCGGCCAGCACACCGGCTCTATCTGGGAGTTGCAGTGGGTGCCGAAGGGAAAGGAACGTGGTGAGTTCCTCACCTCCATCTCCGCCGACGGCCGCGTCGTGCAATGGGCGGTGGGCAAGTCGATTGAGCGCGTCCCACCGGATCTCATGCACCTGCAGCGCCAGCCGGGGATACAGGTAGAGAAAGCCTTTGTTGCTGGTGTCGCGGAGGCAGAGGCGGCTGCGGCAGTGTTGGCCGAGTCCGCGGTGGGCGGCAAAGGCGGTAAGAAGACGCGGCACCGAAAGCCGACTCAGAAGAGCGGTGCCGGGACTGCGACTACCCGAAGCGCCGGTGGCGGCGGTGCTGCGGAGGAGGCTATCCTGTCTCGGCAATGCGGGGGCATGTGCTTCGATATTTGCCCTGCGGACACGGCGGTGTACATCGTCGGCACCGAGGACGGCTCCGTCCTGCAGTGCAGCAAGAGCCAGACGGAGAACTACGACTTCGAGTACGAGTCGCACGCGGAGCTGGTGTACCGCGTTCGGTGGTCGCCCTACAGCGCGGCATACTTCCTTACCTGCTCAGCGGACTGGACGTCGCGCCTGTACAAGGTCGGCACGAGAAAGGCGCAGCTGCGCTTTCACAGCGTCCGGCAAGACGCCGTACAGGACGTGGCGTGGTCGCACACGAACGCTCTCACCTTTGCCACGGTGACGGCGCAGGGCAACGCCGAGGTGTGGACGGTCATGGATGCCATGCACCCCCACGCCAATGTCGAGTACCGCGACCATCGCCGTCTCAGCGCTGTCGTTTTCGCAGAGCAGGAGACACCGGTGCTCGTCGTTGGCGACGAGGAGGGCGACGTGACGGTGTTCCGGCTAGACGGCTCGTCGTACAACCGCGGGGACGTCACAGATGACGAACAGGAGGCGTGGCTGAAAGAGGCGGTCCGGAAGCAGCTTACCTAATCCACCGTCTGCTCGCTAGTCAGGAGTGGAAGCGGATGAGGGCAGAACCGTGCTGGGGAGCGTGAGGTGAACTGCATGCTCTCCGGCTCCCTTCCTTTCACGTTGATGAGAGCTCGTGCGCGTTAGTTGTCTTTTATTCTTCTGCACCGCCCACTTGTCCACAGCGCTAGCCGGGTGTGGGCGTTGCTCTTCTTTCTGTGGGGATGTTACCCTCGTCGTGAGCATAGCTCTTCGGCCTGCGCATGTCTCCGTGGGTGATCCCGCGGAGGTGAATGGCGGAGAGCGTGAGAGAGGCCCGTTTGCTGTGAAACAGAGACGGTGAAACGAGGCCGAAAGGGGCGGCGACGCGGGCGCGTGTGGTACGACCAGATAAGTGCGCGGCTGTGTGTGTGTGTGTGTGTGTCCTGGACCTTTTTTTTCGGTCCACCCAGCTGTGCCCCGCTCCCCCCCCTCTCGCTCACCTCACTCTCTCCGTTTGTTTTTTAGTAGTAGTTTCCCCCACCCCCTCCTCTCTGCGTTGTTCTAGACGCCATCGGGTGCTGAGGCTCGTCGCCCGCGTCTGCCTTCACGATAGATGCACGTGGGCGCGTGCTTGTCCTTCTCTCTCCGATTGTGGTTGGTTACTGCGCGTCTGGTTGTCGCCCTCGCATCTCTATTCCTGTGAGGTTTTGGCTCGGTAGTCCTTGCCATGTACACTTGTATGTATGATAGCTCTCGTACGTCCTCGCACGCTCGCACTTGTCCAGTCCCTCTTTTCGTTTTTTTTTGGCTTTTTTACATTTTCTTATGTTTGTGTCGCTCCTCCATGCAGCGATGTGCCCGCACATATTAGACGAAGTACGGGAAAAAAAAGGAGGCACTTGTTCCGGCGCGTGTGTGCGGCAGTGAGCAGCTCACTGCCGCTCTCTCTCTCTGACGCACCCTTCTGCAAGTCTGGTGCGCGCTCACTCATGATGCACATAGGCGTACGAACGGCGAAGAGGTGAGCGAGGCACCGTCAGATCGACGTTGCCTTCTCGAACCGTCCCCTCTGCGCCCCCCCTCCCACTTACCCTCGCGCCATGCACTTACTTCCCCGTTTCATCTAACGACGGAAGAGGAGGTGCTTTCTTGCGCATGAGTGGGCGAAGGTGGGGCTTGCGAGGTGGCGGACGGCGATTGTACGTCGCTGTAGATGGCAGCCGCTTTTCTTGCGCTCCGCAGACACACGAGCGCATCACGCAGCCGCCAGAGGGGCCGAGGGCTGCTTTGCCCTGTGCGTTTGTAACCCTCGTGCTCACCGTGCTGCCTCGGTACCGCCTGTCTGCCCGTCCGATCTCTCCCCTTGCCGTCTCGACCCTCGTCTTCCCACCCCCAATCCTTCATCGAACATTCAACAACGACACAAAAGGAGTAAGAGCTTCGCTGCAGCCCTCCGGCACCCAAGCAACGGCAGCAGCAACAACTAACCAAGAGCGATTGCGTGCGTGTGCGTGTGTTGGTGTGCCTTCTCGGTGGTCCGTACTTGTCCTCCTCTCTCTGTCGCCGCCTCTTCCATTTGCACGAGAGCAGCAGGCGAGGACGTGTTTCCTCTTTTTTTTTTACCTGTAATTGACGTGCTCGCACGCGCCGGCGTGTGCCAGCCCGAGTATGGAGCAGCAAGGTGAGGCAGAGGCACCACCGTCGCCGACGCAACCTACCGATGCGCCAACGGTGAAGACCAGCTTGGCTGACGCGGCAAGCGGTGCGTTGCCTAGTTCGGCTAACGCTCCTACCGCTATGGAGGACATCAACTCGGTGTTTCAGCAAGTCGACGTCCCCGTTGTGGCCACTGATCGTTCGCAAGAGGATGGCGCCAACGCTCCCACCGCGGCTGCACGGGACAAAGCCAACGCAAGGGCGGTGAAGCGGGAAGTTGGGAGCAGCAGGGTCGACGGCACGGCAAGTGCCACAGCCGCGTCGTCGACGTCGCTGGTTTTCAGCCAAGGAAGCAACCAGCCGGACCATCATATGCCGCATTTGACCGCGCCGGTACACCTCAGAGACGAAGTTCAGTATAGCTCGGCGATCGCCGTTGGGTCAGAGTACACGGCTGCGCCGCAGCAGCCGCGCCTGTCATCGTCGCCGCGCTACTCGCACAGCGGTCGGCAAGTGATCTCCGACGCGTGCAAGCGCTCCGAGCCGTTCCTGCGCGGCGCTGATGGCAACTACAGCACCGTGTACGCCGCAAGTGGCCTGACCGTTAACGCACAGTACCAGACGATCCCTGAGGAGCACGCCGAATACCGCCAGCGCAACAAGGTGAACCTCAACTACCGGGGACCTCTCTACGTGGTCGAGGATGTGTGCGTGCCGTGCAACGCCTGTGGCGGCCCTGTTGACCCTGTGCGCCGGGTACCGGTCGGCTCTCTCTTCTTCCATGAAGGATGCCTTCACTGCTACCTGTGTGGACGTCGCACCGGTGTCGCAGGTCTTTATCTGCAGGTCGATCGTCAAGCTGTCTGCAGCGAGTGTGCCGGCCGCGGCTACGAGCATTGGGTGCCGCGCCAAGAGGTGGAGTCGCGCGGCATGGTGTACGGCGCCATACGAGGCGATGTTTATGCAGCGGTGGACGCGCACGACCGCGGTGCTGCGAAGCATCGGCAACGGCGCATTGGGAGCCTGCCCATCACAGCGGTTGACGGATCCTCGACATTGAACAAGGCCGTCGTGCCGGGCGCGCTGCCGCCGTCTCTCTCCATCGCTAACGTGCACAACCGTCGGAACACCAGTGCCCGCTCCTTTGCGCTGATGAGGCGGCAGCAGTACTACACCCAGAGCGATAACAACGTCATCATGGCGTTGCCTGCCTCGGCGGCGCGGTCGCCGTCTACGGCTGGCGGACGAAAAGGTAGCACGGCGCCGCTGCAGTATCGCCTCACAAGCGCACGACACGCGTGATGGTCGCCGGTGCAGCGTCAAGGGAAACTGAATTGTGTATACTTCTCTACTCAATCCCCCTCCCCCCCCCACACACACACACTTCTTTCTCTTTTGTGTGTGTGGCGTCGAGGTGGTGATGCTCATCTCGACGCGAGCGTGGCTCGCTGCCATCACGTATGCGTACAAGAGCCACCACCACCACCCTTCCCTATCCCACTCTCTGTGGATTGTTTCGTTATTGCTGCTCGGATTTCCCGTGGCGTGTGAGCGCGTGGGTGGTTTTGTCGGATGGCGTTATGTATCACATGTACAGTACGAAACTCGCCTCGTTTTCTTTTGTGGGATACAACGGGGGAGGGGAGGCGGAGGATGAGGAGGGCCCCTTCGCTTCCTCTTGTGGCTCTCTGTGCCGTTGGCGCCATGGGCGTGTCGGTGCGTGCGAGTGGAGCGGGAGGGAGACGCAGTCACCGAAAGAAAGAAACGGGAAGGGCGTATGTATGTGTGCGCGTGTGTCTTGCATCATGCCTGCCTTCCCGCTCATGTGACACCCGCCTTTCTGTTGTGCTTCCGTTTTCATACCCTCCTTCTCTCCCTCTGCACGTCCATCTACTTGAGGCTCAACGAGTGCGATAGCTCATGACAGCTGTGCGAGTGAGGACGATGGAGGCGGGGAGCTTACTGGGAAGGAGTCTGCGAGGCCGCACACCGATCCCATCCCGCTCGCCGTGTGCAGTTGTGCAAGTCAGCGTCTTCGCTGGTTTTCTGTTTTTCTTTTTCGTTGCCTTTTGTTTCATGGCTGAAAGACACGATGTACTCTCTCTCTCTCTCTGTGTCTGTGCGCGTCGCTGTCGAAGTTTTAGAGGGGTGCGTGTGTGCCTCTCACGGCGCCTGTCTTGGCTGTCGCGCTCTCCACCATGTGCGTCTACTTACGGGCTGGCTTGCTGGTTCGCATGCTGCCTAGTGGTACAAAACACACTTTGGCACTTACTTCCTCTCCGTTCCGGGATAATGGAGGTGCTACGGCTTGAATCCCGCTGCGATACCTGGGCTTGCACGTGCGGGCGTGCCTGCTAGGTAGGAAGGGAGCGAGGAGAATAGGTGGGCGAAGGTGGCCCGCCGCACATAGTCTGTCGGCCTCCCTCTTCTCTCGATGCACAGTGCCCTCACACATGTTGAGAGGTATCAAGAGAGCCGAACCCCCTCCTCCCTGCTCTCGTCTCGCTGGCAGGTTGTCGCCCTTCCGCTGTAATACGCAGCAAATACTTGCGTCTGGCATCTTATCCCCCTCCGCCTCCCCATCTGCCGGTAGTGCAATCTTGCGCCCTCGCACCTGTTCATCATATCCCCGCGTCTGTCGACGCACACGCACACGCATGCGCATGCGTCTTATCGCTCGCCCCTCCTTCTCTTCCCCCCTCCGCTTCATTTTGCCTTTTTCGCTTTTGGTTTGTGCTCCGCTGTCGTCGTTTTCGTTGCTGCCGCTTCACCGTGCACGCCGGCCACTCCCCCGGCGGGAGCACCTACAGGAAAACAATAGTAAAAAAAGAGAGGCGAACACCACAAGGGGAACTTCACGCGGAGAACGAAGGGAAAGATTGCGGTGTCGATGCGGCGGAGGTCTTGCCCCTTGGCCTTGTGAGATTATCGAATGAGGGACCGCCCCTCTCCCTCTCTCCGGCCTCTCCTCTCCGTAGCCTCTCTCGGTGTATCTTTCTGCCGAAGCGCACACCGCAGGCACTCGGCCACTTTCTGTTTCGGCATCCCAGGTCTCTCTGCTCGCACGAGTGGCGCAGCAAGGAACGGCGCGCGGAAAGCGCTCGCGTCGGTGCCGCTAGACAATGTCGGCGTTCAATGCGCCTCCTCCGCCGGATGCAAAAGACATCATTGGCGGCAGTGTGAAGCAGATGAAGTTCGATCGTCAGCTGCGCCTCTGGGGTGCCGATGGGCAGGCGGCCCTTGAAGCAGCGCATGTCGTCGCGCTCGGTGTCACTGTGGCTATTGCCGAAGCTCTGAAGTCGCTCGTGCTGGCCGGCGTGCGAACCGTCACCCTCGTGGACGAGCGGGTTGTGTCTGGCGAGGACGTGGCAACCAACTACTTTGTGGCGACCACGGCGATCGGCTCTCCTCTGGCGGCGACGGTGCTGCAGCACCTCTGCGGGCTGGGGGAGCAGTGCAGGGCTGTGCCCGTTCAGGAGTGCCCGAGGGAATGGGTGGCCAAGTACCGGGCAGCCGTAGACACGGACTGGGCTGCTGGCTACGTAGACAGTGGCCGACGCTGCCCAGCATCGGCGGCGAGGGAGGCACCGCCGGAGCCGACCGGGACGACATCTGCTGTGCTGCGATTCCTCACCGGTTACGCGCCGCTAGCCATCTTGGACAACACATCCTCATCATTGCATGTCCCCCCATGCGACTCCGCAAACCCGTCACCCACTGCCGAGGCGCCAGTGTCTCCACCGAGCCTCATTCTTGTCAGTGAGCGCTACGGCGATTTCTCGTCAGCGTCGCTGCTGCTGCAGACCTGCGCGGCGCGCGTGCATCCTGATGTGCCGGTGCTGTTGGTTCGCAGCAGTGGCTTACTCGGAATGCTGCAAACCTACTGCTGCGACCGCGTCATTATCCGCCCGCAGAACCCGACGCAGGTACAGATGGAGGACCTGCGCATCTTTGAGCCGTTTCCGGCGCTGCAGGCGTGGTTTGACGCTCACGACCCAGACGACGTTGTGCAGTTTCCCGCGGACAGCGCGGATGCCATGACGCTGCACAGCTACCTGCCGTACCCGTGCATTGTATATCACGCCTTTCGCAGATGGTGGGCCACGCTGCCGGAAGAGGAGAAGAGGTCGCGGCAGCGGTCGTCATCCTCCTTGATCTTTCCGCTGAACGCAAAGGACTACCGCGCCATCGCTTCCGTCGTTGGTGGGATGATACGGCGTCAGAGCGCGCCCGAGGCGGCCTTCGTGGAGGCCATGGAGAAGTGCACGGCGAAGCTGAACCGACCGGTGGTGCAGCGGCTGCCAGAGGCGCTAGCGGAGCTTCTGCGCGATCCTCGGTGCGCGGACCCGATGCGCGCTGTAAAGGCGGTGCAGTCACGCCTCTCGCCAGCGGCATTGATGTCGTCGTCGTCGGCGGTGCGCGAGGTGGCGGCACTGCATGTTTGGGCGTCCCCCGATGTGCTTGTGTGGTTTATCCTGCGCGCAGTGCAGCTGTTTGTGACAAGAAAAGTCGCTGGCGAGCTGGAGGCGAGCAACGGGGCATCCACCAAGCCGCCAGCGGTTCACTTTTGTGCAGCGAAGGCGGCGGCGGCGGAGGAGGAGGCTGAGTGCGTGGCCGCCCACGCGGCGCCGCTGCCGCTCGGTGCCGTGTACGCTGCCTATCACATGCCACACTCCGGCTACCTGCCGGACTTCACGACAACCACCATCTGGTACCGCGAGCTGCAGGAGCTGTACCAGGCAAAGCATGCCGAAGACGTGGCGTGCATTGCGGCAAAGGCGATGGAGCTGCTCGAGGCGGCTCTCCAGCAGGACGAGGAGAAGGAGCGCAAAAGAAAGGACGACGAGGAACAGCGGCAGTTCCGTGACCCATCGAGGGCGTCGCTGGTGGCAGCGAAGTTGAAGCCGCTGCTGCTCCAGCACACGGCGATGGTTGTCGAGAACATTTGGGACGTACGAGGCGTCCGCTTCTCGCCTGCCTATCGCGCCGCTGCGGAGGCGGAGTGGCGGCAGCGCCTGGGCCAGCGGCTCGCGTGGCTGACGCGCCACATTTCATTTGACGTGGAACGCAACGCCGACGCGCGCCGGGCGGCGTGCTTCGCGGTGGCCTATCTGTGTAAGGAGGAGCTTCAGCGTCATGGCGCGCGCGCTGAGGAGCGTGACCTGAGCGGGAGTGCCATCGCGCAGGAGGCTGACGTGCTCATGTCGCAGGCGTCCCAGGAAAAGGCCCCCGTTGGCGGCGACGGTGACGATGACCCACCTCTTGAGCTCTTCGATGCGTCGCTCGCTCCGTGGTGGTCCGAAGAGGACTCGCGAAAGCTTTTTGCTCAGGCGTGCGAGGAGGTTGCGCGGTGGGCCCGTGGCAAGGGCGGTGACGGTGCTTGCGTGCAGCTTCCCTCCGTAGCCGCGTCGACTGGCGCCTTGGCGGCGCAGGAGGCAGTGAAGTTGCTCATGCGCATTCGCGTACCGTGCACCAATCCGATGCTCTATGACGGCTACACGAACAAGGTGTTCATGCTGTGATTCTCGTGCGCGTGGCGTGCTTGTGTGCGTTCCTCCCCGCTCCTGCCTTCCATCCTGCTACCCCTTCCGCCCCTCTCCTCTGCAGGCGTGCCTTACGAGAGCACGAGAGCGCGCGCGCACGCGCGCCACAGAGCTCAGAATGTGAAGCGTCCGAAGAGAAACCAAAGAAGCGCGGACTCGCTGATGAATGCATTGCTGTGAAACAGTGACGTACCATCACGGCCGTCAAGACCTTTTCAGCCTCTCTCTCTCCCTGCCCCCTCATCATCTTCCTCCACGGGCTTTCATATGTCGAGATGGAGGGTGGGAGGGTGGGAGAGCACGGGTCGAGACCTTTTGGTCGTTATCCAGTATCCGAGGGAAGGGGTCACGCTCATCCACGAAGCACTGGACATCACGCCGCATGTAGGAACTCAAACCGTGATCCGCCCTGCTCCACACTCACTCCCCTCTTCTCCGCTCCCTCCGACTCGTCGGCATCTTTGTGTTCCCAGTCGTCCTCCCCTCCTCCCCTCCTCCCCTTAAGCTCCCGTCCCCTGTCTCGCACCCGCGGCAGCGCGCGCATGACCTCCCGCATCCCACTCCCCCTGCGACTGGTGCAGTCTGACTTGTGGAGTGCCACGGCGAGCGGCAGGAGCGGCGCCGGTTCCCGTGTCCTGACTGCGTACAAACCAAGCGGCCTCCCGTGCTATGCCACGTCGCAGGTGAGCGCGGTGGCCTCCAGCGGTGGCGATGGGCGCCGCCTCTGCGCCATTCACACACGACACACATCCTCTGCATCTTCCTCGGCGATTGCTGTCGAGGCGGGACCACAGCCGCACCCTGAAGACCCCAGCGACTCCCTTCTTACCCGCGTCGTCGACGCCGCGCTTCCGGGGTGCGTGCCGTACGTGGCACTGCCGGTTGTCTCGTCCCTCCTGCGCCGCGGGGGTCGCAACACCGTCGCAGCCGCGCAGCTGAACCAGTGGACCAGTTGCCACAAAGGCCTTGTGGTGGTGACAGGGACACCGAGCGATGCCCTGTTCCTTCGCAACGCCGCACAGCTCGACCTCGTGCAGCAGACGTACCGGGTGGTGTGTCGCCTACCACCAGGCGTTGCCGCCGCCGCGCGGCGGTATTTGCGCGCGCATCACAGCTGCCAGCAGCCGCGACAGGGTAGCGATGGGGCCTCTACGGCGAAGGGGATGCTGAACCCATACGTGCAGGCGCACATGGAGCGACGGCGTCAGCGACGGCAGCTCGCCGACCTTACAATCGGCATTCCGCTGAGCGCCGAGTTTCCTCCTGCCGCAGCGAAGGCTACAGCGACTGTGGTGTCGACGCTTGCAAGTGATGCCCGGCTTCCGGCCAGCGTGCGCCCGCACCCGCTCGTCGACGGGGGCTTCTTTGATGTGGCGCGTGGGCAGCTTCGCGTGCAAGGCACGGTGAGGTGCTGTATACGGGCTCGGGCGCCCCTGACGGCATCCTCGGCAGCGCGTGTGCACCAGCGGTCGCGGCTGCACGGTCTTTTTTCCGCCCCGGATGCTGTCACACCTGGCCACGGCAGCGGCGCATTCCGCCCAGACGAGGACCTGGGCGAGTCCCAGCACCCCTGGATGCGGCCGGGGTGGCGCCTCGGCGTCTCCCTTGATATACCGTACATGCAGTGCGACGTAGCAGCAGAGGGCGGCGACAACGTGGGTCACCCCCGCCGCACGAGCGTTCCGGCGCCGCGGGGCAAGTCGCTGTCGATGGAATTCCGTTTACTGTCCCTGTCCCCGCGCGACGACAGCGATGTGGCCTTGTACGAGGTGCACACCCACGGCGACACCACCGCCGACGAGGTGGCCGCGGTCTTCCAGGCAGAGGGGCTGCGCGTGGTGAATGACTACGTGCAAGATGTGCCGTTGGCGGTGGCAGTGGAGGAGGTGGCAGCGCGCATGCGAGCGGCTCCACCTGGCCTGCTGCACGAGCTCCCACTTGGGCTGCAGCACCGCCTTCGCTCGGCGACGGCGGAGGAGCTGGTGGCGCTGCCACTGATGCGAATGCCACTCGAGGATGCCGATCTCCTTGCTGCGCAGCACACGCTCGCACATCTGTCCTCACTCCCGCCATCGCTGCCGTTTGCTGACGATGTGGAGCGGCTGCGGCAGGTGGTGATGACCGCGGCGTCGTCCGCAAGCGGCAGCCCACGCCACCCCCTCCAGCGCCTTCTTCTCAACGCTCTCTCGTCGTTGAGGCTGACAAAGGAGGCGGAGCGCCGCGTGTACGAGCAGGTGCTTGCGTTGACCCTCGGCGCCGGCGTCGAGTGCGCTGGCGTTGTCTTCCCAGATCCATCGGACGCAGGCAACGTGCACGTCTTGCAGCAGCTTTGGCTCACCTATGAGCAGCAGCGACAGCGACAGCCGTCCTTGGCCGACGCGGCGCGCGCGGCGCGACAGCACCCGCTCGCCTCCTCGCTACGGTACACCACCCGCAGCGTCCTCGACGATCCTGCTGGGCTAACCCGTGTGCCGCTTCTCCAGGATGTGGCAACGGGCTTCGCGTCAGATGGCGCTGCGGAGTCGGTGAGTGCGCGTGATTGCCACGGCAACGTTCCTGGCGGTCGCGGCGAGTGCAGCTTCACCCAGGCGGCGGAGCTGCTCAGCGTGCTCTCTCACTCGCAGAATGTAGAGGCAGGGCACAGGTTATCTGGCGACGAGGCGTGCGAGACGGCGGCGTCGGCTCTGACGCGTCTCAATGACGCGGCATCGCGATGGATGCAGACTGAGGTTCCGTCGCCGTATGTGGCGGCCTTTCAAGAGTGGTGCGCCGCTTGCCTGGCTCCGTCGTGCTGCACCGATACGGCTGCCCCTGATGCGGGTGTGGCCGTTCTCTTGCCATGGCCTGAGAGCCTGCGACGGCGCTGCAACGGCCCAGGCACATCGAAAGAGCGTGGATCCGACCGTGTCGCGGAAAGCCATCGCTCAAGCGATGACGGCGGCCACGCTGCAGCGCCACCGCAGGAGACGCCCCTGGAGCACGTCCGCCTTCCCGTGCGCGTGTTCCTGCGTGTGGAGGAGCTGGCAGAGCTGCGGTGTGCGTACTGTGGAGGGGTGGGGCACACGTGGCAGCACTGCGTCGCGCGCGTCGCAGAGGCTGTGGCCGTGCTGGAGGATGGCGGTCTCGTGGCCAAGTCGTTGCCGCCCCCCGAGAGCACCGCAAGCACTGCTGCTGGATCACCTGTCTCCCAGCCCGCGCCGGCACCTCTGGCGACCTCGTTGATGGACAGCGAAGGCATCACCTCGACCGACGACGCTGCGGCTGCACTCGCGGAGCAGACGAACGCTCTCACGCGGCATCGTCAGGACCAGCAGCAACATGCTGCGAGGATCGGCTACGATGGTGATGCCTCTGCGTCGCTGTCAGCGTCCTCCGCACGATTCGCAGTCGACGCCCAGCTCATTGCCGTGCCCAATGTCGCTGCAACGCACCGCTTCAAGGCTGACCACGCGCTGCGCAGCGAGTCTCGCAAGCCTGCCGTGCACCGTCGCGTCATGCGGTGTGTGTACTGCGGTGGCCGTCATCACGTGACGGCGTGTCCGGCGCTGCATGCGCAGGACAGCGAGTCCGAGGCGCGCCGCGCCGACGCTGCAGCGGTCGCCACGCCGGACTCGACCTCTTCGACGTCGTCTCCGCACCACAGCGGGCCGCCGCTCTTCTGCATCAAGTGTGGGCAAGCCGGCCACCTCTACACGCGCTGCCGCGAGGTGCCGGTGGGCCTTCACCACGCGACGCACTGCCCCATCTGCCTCCAGCCGCGCACGAGCGCGTCGCACGAGCCGGCGCATTGTCCTCGGCGGGCGCCCGTGCCAGACGGCTACCGACGCAACGGGATTCCAGCAGCGGAGGAGGGCTGCACTCAACGTAAAGCATCCCCTTGGCAGTCATCGAGACAGCCACAGGCGCATTCAGAGGACGGTTGTCGTCCAGCGACGGCTGACCGACAGCCGTGGCGGGGCAGTACACATGTTGGCGGGGTACCTCGCCGTGGCCGACGCCGCGCCTCTGTGTTAATAGCCGACAGCTTTGTGGACAGCAAGTGAGACACCTGCACACATGCTGTGTGTCTGTGCAGGTGTGTTTTTGTGTGCGCGTGTGCGTGCTGCATGAAGCGCCCGCTTATGTTTTTGTTCACAGGTCGAATGCGGAACTGCCACTGCCTGCAGTTGTATCTCGCCAGCGGCGTCAGCGTTTAGAGTGCAGAGGGGGGTTGTGGGTTGCTGCAGAGATACTCACGTCTCGCATACTCTGCGACCTGCGACTCACACTCATGCTCTCAGTTGGCAGCGGTACTTTTATGGGCTGTTATTGCTGCTGTGGGGGATGCAGCAGCCACGCCCTCCACCCACACCTCTCGACCCACCACCATCGTCATCGTCTCCTCTGCGTGTAGGTGTTTGAGTGATGGAAGCTGGAGGGTGGTGGTTGTGGGGAGGGGGGGGGGGGTTGCCGTTGTCAGCACATCGTTGGCGGTAAGGGGTGACGACAAGCGGTGGTGGCACCCTGCCGTCCTGCTTCGCTGGCAGGGGTAGCGACATGTCTGCGTCACAACTGGCCACGCCTCGCCTCCTCATGCCTCTTCTTTCTCATTCTCTTGTTCTTTGTTCACGTGTCGCGTCGACGAAGCGAAAAAAAAAACGGTGTGATTCGCAGAGGCCTCCACGGAATGCACCCACGTTCACACACCCAAGCACACACATTCCAGCATTCTTATACACCGTGCCACCACCGCCATACCCCGTTGCCTCTGCTCCACCTTCCCCCCACCCCCCACCCCCCATATATATATATATATGCGTAGCGGCCTGGGGGCGACGTGCCACGCGCAGGGAGTGAAGCCATGTGGAGGGAGTGGACAAGCAAGATCAAAAGCTTTGCCGAGGACATTGCGTCGCCCGACTACGACGACGAGAGGCACTCTGGAAGCGGCGAATGTGAAGATGACGAGGTGGACAGTAGATTAGAACACAGCCACCACCTGCCCCATGATGAGCGCGGCCATGCGCGCCACAGAGGCAACGTGGGCGTGACACGTGCGACAGCACATGGCCAGCAGAACAGTGGAGCCGTCTATGGTGACACTGGTAGTGCCTCCGCGCTGGAAGCCCCGACGCGGCGCTTGGCCTTGCAGCACAATGATCTGATGGAGGATCGGTATGCAGGCGCCTGCGCCAGTGTCGACGCTGCCGCATATGCACGGGCGTCCTCGGTTTCCGCAGTAGCGGCGCCATCATTTCTCTCACTATCGCCAAGCCCACCTTCCACAGCAGCTGCGGGAACAAGTCTTCCCGGCAACGTAGGGCCGCTGATGGCGTCTCCACAAGCGGTGGCCGTCACACAGTGCAATGGAGCCGCACAGACGCCGGCTGAAAGTCCAGGCGATGACACTGTCGCTGCACACTCCTTCTCGTCCTCCCCTGGTGGCGCTCAGGCAGCATCAGCGAGCGCAGCAGGGCGCCGTGGTCCGCCGCAGGCAAGAATGACCTCCAGTCCTCAGCCGGACACATCGCAGCCGTTACCAGCACAACTCTCATCGCCTTCTGCGGTGCCCATCTCATTTATTTCGCCAGCGAAATCTCCAGGGGCGGTGCTTGCTGCAGCTGGGGCCACTGCAGCCCCGCCGACGCCGCCAACGCAACAACAGCAGCTACCAGAGCAAGCGCATCTGCTCGCTCAGCGCGTTGCTGCTCTCGAGGCAGGGAAGGCCCACCTGCGAAGCGATATGCGCAAGTATCAAGACGAAGTACGCGCCACACACGAGCAAACTGTGCAATACTACGAAGCGAAGCGCAGGGAGGCTGCAGCGACGGCAGCGGTCACCGCCAGCGCGCCGGATGCGAACGCGCAGCAGCAAGCTGATGCGCTGCGCGCTGCTCTCCAGATAGCTGCGGGCCAGCTGGAGCGGGAGAAGGCACTCAAAGCAGCACTCGAGGAGCGTGTCGGCGAGCTGCAGCAGGAGGCTGACGAGCTCCGCGCGAGTCTCGCCGCAGCGCAGAAGGAAGTAGCGCCCGTGGCAGCGGCTGCCACTGCAGCCTCAGCACCTTCCGGGACACCCGACGCGACCTCGGTGGCTGCAGAGGAAGACTGGTGTTGGCGCCATTCCGAAGAGCTGAACAGTCTCAAAAACGCAGTGCACGTGAAGACCACGCAGCTAGCGGCCCAGGCGGCTCAACTGCAGTCCTCGGAGGCACGTCGCCGTTCCCTGGAAGCTAAGTTGCAGGCGGCGCAGAGGGAGGCGATGGCGAACATCACGGACGGTCATGACAAGAGTGCGGATGCCGCGCGCGAAGAGCAGCACTCCCATGCGCAACTTCAAAACGAGGTGGACCGGCTGAAATGCGAGCTGGAGGCGGAGCGTCATCGCTCTGCTACGACACAGGCGCTATTCGAGGATGCCCAGCGGAAGAAGGAAGACCTCGCCGCGCAGCTCGTACATGAGCAAGCCATTTCGAACAGTGTCGCTTCTACTCTAGAGCAGACGAGGAAGTCGGCCTCTGCTTCCGCCGCCCCTGCCGCTGCATCGGCAGCTCACGAAGAAGAGCGGCAGCGACTCGCCGAAAAGCTCGACCACGTGGAGGCGGAGCGCGGTGAGCTGCAGCAAGAGGTGAGGCAGCTCACGGAGACGGCGGGTCAGCTACAACGCACGCTCGACACCCGGGAGCACGAGTACGCGGTGGCGCAGGCGGAGTGGACCGAAGCCCAGAAGGCTTTGCTGGAGCAGCGAAACGCTTTCGAGGCTCGAATGGCGAAAGGCCGGGACGCTTACCAAGAAGAGCTGCATCGATTACAGGCGCAGCTGGAAGGGGAGCAGAAGCGTGGCAAGGCGCTGGAGGCTGATAAGCAGGCCGCAGAGCACGCTTGCACGGTGGCCGAGGCGCACGCGGTATCAGCGGAGCAGCGCTGCGGTGCCATGCAAGCGGAACTCGCAGCCCTCCAGCAGCAACTCAAGCGCCTCGAAGAGGTTGAGCAGGATCGACAGCAGCAGGAGCGGCAGCGCATGACGGAGTCTGAGGCAAAGGAAAGCGGCGTCAGCATGCCTGTGGCGGTCCTCACGCGAGTAAAGAAAGAGTTGGAGGGAAAGGTGCAGGCGCTGGAGGTGATGATGGATCAACTGCAGCGCATGACAGTTGACACGCTGGTGCGCTTGGGCGTGGATGTGGAGCGCGTGGTAGAGGGAAGCCGGAGGCACGGCGGTGGCACCGAGCGGGAGCCTTCGGGCGGCGACAACGGCGAAGAGGACGACAAGGAAGGCGAGAGGGGTTGGGCAGCGGCGCGTACGGAAGTGCCGCTCCTGCAACTCTTTTCATTACTGATGACGGAGTGTCTGCAGCAGCACAGTATCGTGCTGCGGGCAGAGCGGGTGCAGCAGGAGTGGGAGCAGACCTATGAACAGGCCCGTCGAGTCAATGACTCGCTCAACCAGCAGATGGCTGATGCGTGGAGCGTCATTGGGAAGCTCCGCGAGGAGTTGTCGCTGAAGGACGAGGCGGCGCGTCAGATGAAGTCACGCGTGGACAGTGGCGACGCTCGACTCGTGGAGGTGCAAGAACAGCTGACCGGCGTCATGCATGAGCTGCAGACGCTGCGCGAGGAGCGTGCGGGGTGGGCGGCGCGGTTGCAGCAGGCTGAGACCGGCGCAGAGGGCCAGGCGAACACTGTGTCCTCCTTGCAAGAGGAGCTGAACACGCTGCAGGACATGCTGCAGGCAAAGGAGGAGGAGCTGCAGGCATCCTTACAAAGCAGCGAAAACCTGCAGCTCGTCCTGGATCGAATCCAGGAGAACAAGCGGCATGAGGTGGAGGCCTTGACGCTGGAGTCTCAGCTCGAGGCAGAGGAGCTCAAGAAGCAGCTTGCAGAGGCGCGGCGAATCAGAGAGCAGCACGAGAGCGAGGTGGCAGGTGTGCGCGAGGGCTTTGAGCGGCAGATCGCATCGAAAGACGCGGAAGTGACAACTATGCACCGCAAACTCGCGGAGATGCGCAAGGCGCTAGAGAAGACAACGTCGCGGCACATGGACGGCGCGGAGACAAGCATTGACAAGCGCGTCGTGTCGCAGCTTCTCGCCAAGTACATGCACGCCTTCCTTGCGCAGCGGAAGGAGGCAGGGGACATGCTGAAGGTGCTCAGCGGTCTCCTCGACTGGGATGAGGCAACGCAGGAATATGTGGGACTTTTGCCTGGCCCAAACAACCCGCAGCCGCCGGACGGATCTGCCGCACGGCGAGGCGGTGCTCGCCGGGGCCTGCTCAAATGGCTTCGTAGCGGGGGGGAGGAGGCAAACAAGGCGGGACTGGCGTCCAAGTGGGTCGAGTTTCTGCTAAAGGAAAGCGAGGGCAGCGGAGGCGATGGCCATGCGAACCGCAGCGACGTTGGCGCCACGGCGTCCACTCCTGCTTCGTCTACCTCGACCCCCGTCCCGGGCTCGCAACCCGTCCCTTCACTAAGCTTCCCATCACCTTCTCCGGCGGCGGAGACGGCAACATCGGAGACTGCTGCAAGCCGCCAACTGACGTGAGCCGATCCCCGCGGCTGCCTTCTCCCATGTCCGTCACTGTCATGGCGGTGCTCGTCGGGGGGCCCCGTTTGTGCGAACGTCTACGAGCGCCTCTCGCCGAGTGCCGGCGTGCTTTTCGCCCGTCAGCTCGCTTCGCCTTGGCGCTAAACGCGCGGGATCACATTTCTGTTCTAGGCACGTGAAGTCGTTTTCGCGAAGTACGCGCGCGCGAGCGTCTGTCATGCGCATGCACGCAGACTCTTTTTTAGCTTTTCTCTTCCTCGGATGCCACCTCACTTGTTGTATCCTTTTCGCTTTTCCATTCCCGCATGGCGCCGGGGAGTGGGGTGGAGGGACACCCCCCTCCCCCTCCTGTGCGCGGTACCGCACGGTCCAGCGCACTCCCACCCTCTTATGAGCGTAGGCCATGCAGCCCGCCACCCCCCCCACACACACACTTCCGGTGGCGACACGGTCAAGCACCGACGACGTGGGGAGGTCAGAGTGGTGTATCGTTACGGGTGTGCCGGCCGCCAGGTCCAAGATTGGCGTTGCGCTCGAGCGACCTGCAGCAGCGAACACACCTGTGCCATCCGTGCGCTGGGCAAGCTGTCGGCCTAAACCCGACTTCATCAAACCAGCCCCTTGCACTGCCGACAAAGTGGAGGAGCCTGCGTGCCACCCCGAGGGGGATGCACCGGATGGCGGCCGGCATGGTGGGCACGCAGAGTGTGTGGCACGGGCCGTGATCAGATGGCCGAGTCGGCGCATTTGCGGTAGCGCGCGTGCCTACGGCATGCTTCGCACCACGCGGGGGACTGCCTCTGCGGCAGTCCCCGGGTGGTGGTGGGTGGAGTGGCGTTCGGCTCATGCTTTGGAAACGAAGGAAAACGTGGGGCAGCCAGCAGCGAAGAAAGAGTTCCTCTTCTTGGGTCGGCCTCATCAACTTGTTTCTTTTCTTATTCGCTTGCAAGTCCTCGCTGTGGTGTTGCTCTGGCTCTGCTCATTGTGTCTGTGTGTGTGTGTGTGGGTGGTGGTGGTGTTTGCATGCATCTCAGTGCATGTGTTTGGTTGTCTATGTGTGTGCCTGCGGTTGGGGGTGCATCTCTTTCTTGGTTTCCGCACTCCCGTATCGGCAAGTACACAACGGAAGAAGCCGCAAAGGCGAACGATGACCAAGAGTCGATCTGCACAACCAGTGCACTACGCGCCTCTTTTCACACGCGCATGGGTGAACTAAGCGCATGTGCGCGTGTGTGTCGGCGCGCATCGATCACAAGCCCCCCTCCCCCCGCCTCGGTGCATGTGAGGCGTACAGGATGTTACTGCCCAAGGGAGTATTGCCGCTGGTCTGGACGCACCGTTTCTCTGTCGGCGTATGTCTCTCTCTCTCTCTACCCATTCTTTCGTCCGGATTCTTTACGATGGCCACCCATATGGGCACAAACTCTCACCAAACTCCATATATGCACCTCCGCGTCTGTATATGCTTGTTGCTTCCGCAGTGACGGCAGTGTGTACTCCACGACGGCGAAGCAGCGCAAAAGCCAAGAAAAAGAAACGGAGCCGGCGTTGGAGACGTAGACGCTCTCGCGTACGGGTGCGCAGCATCAGCGACAAGGAAAGGCAACGCAAGGCCCTCTCGGTTGCGCGCGGTTCAGCGCTTGACGCCGGCAATCTCAGACGTACACACGCACATACACATACACGGTGCTTGCAAGGAGGGGAGGGGTGTAGATCATTGGTGCTATAGTTTCTTGTAAATACGCTCTGCGCGGCACCCGTGCGCGACCACGGCGCGGGTTTGTGCGCGCGTGCTCTGCGGGCGTAGCGCGACTTCATCACCTCGCGTTTGTCTTCGCAGAGGCGAAGTGGAATGGGGGCGGGCGGGTGGGCGTCCATCCTCCTCGTCCACATTCGCGTTCTACGCCGAGGTTGTTGCTCTTTTTCTTTTTCTTTTTTCGTGTAATCGACCGTAGAACGCGAATGTCCACCTATGAGTGGGTGATCGAGCAGGAGAGCCCTGACGGCGTGACCACACGTGTCGTGTTCGACTTCGCCGACGGCAATACCGACAGCCACGGAAACGGTGGCCGCGCGAACATATCTTCGTCGTCCTACCTCCTGCAGCACCGCCGCGATGGACGCGGACGAGGCTTGAGCGGCGGCACACCGTCGGCCGCTGGCTTCTTTGCTTTCAAGGAAGTCGCTCGCTCTGAGGAAGGCAGCAGTCGGCGCAGCAGTAAGCACAGTAACGGCAGCCGTTCGCGCCGTCGACGTCAGCACCACCTCGGCACCTCCGGCAAGGGCGGCAGAGAAAGCGGCATCGGCACGATGGCAGGGCCGGCCGGCTCCGCATACACATCGACGTCTCTGCGGCAGCGCTACCAGCGCATGCTGTTTGGCGGTGGTCGTGGTGGGAGGGCGGCGACGGTTGCTGGTGTCTCGCGGACCCCAACGGTCACGCCTGACGCCTCCGCCTCCGTGCTCGCTTCAGGGCTTGCGCCGTCTTATCGGATCGATCCAGGCGCCGGCCCCAATAGTGACACCCACTCTCTCAGCTCCAGCCCATTTCGCGGTACCACCGCTGGTGGCCAGCCACCCAGCACCCTATTTATGTCTGCCTACGGTGCGGAAATGGTAGACGAGGACGAGAGTCAAGGCAGCAGCGGCTGCCTGAGCCGGCGGAACCGCTGCAGCACAAGGAGAGGTAGCAGCAGTCACGACGGCGGTGTGTCGAGCGTGGCGTGCGCTAGCGGTGCCTGTGACCGGAATGCTGCAGCACCACAGCACGCGGCTGGTGGCATGCGCACCGCCGGTGACACCCCTCGGCGCTCCTCGGTGCTGACTGCAGACGCCACGACGGCAGCTGTCGCACCGCCTTCGTCTTGTCATCACCGCCGTGTTGTTGCACGCGAGGAGAGCGAAGATGACGACCTCATGAGCGGCACTGGCACAATCAACGGGGACGGCTCGTACTACGTGCTGCGCGACGTGTGGGCGACGCGGGCCGCGTGCCCTCGCACCATCGCAACAGCTCGCGCGGCCGACTTCCCTGCATTTCCGCCACTGCACCCCATCAGCGTGGAAAAGGAAGAGGAGCCGACGGAGACGGTGACTGAGTGCTGTGGTCACCCTGCCGGGGGCACCGACGCCCGCGATGTGCTTCGTGGCATTGCAGATGCCAAGGCCACGCAGCGGGCGCCGGCCTCCCTCGCAGCGAGCGAGGAGAACATCCGTCTACAGGCCAAAGTAGGTGCAGCGGAGGATCACCGGCGCTACAACAAGATGCTGCTCAAGAAAGAGCGTCAGTGGCGACGCGATCGAGGGTGGCAGCCAACGGGTCAATTGGGGACTGTACGGTCAGCTTCTGTAGGACGCACGGCTGGTACGCCGGCGAGAGCAACCGAGGTCTCCGTGATGGCGCGTCTGCCGGTACCAGTCGGCGCGGTCGTCGAGAGTGCGCCGTGTGCGTGCGAAGCAGATTGGACGCCTACGAGCCTAGAAGTAGCAGCAGCGCCGACAGTGATGAAGATGACGCGGACGACGAGAGCGGCGACACCTCGTCTCTCTCGTCATTGGAGTGTCTGAGCACCTCCTCGAGGGATGACTTCGACGTGCGCGAGCTGCGGGCGGACTCGGTCTTCACCGCCACCGTGCAGTCTCTGGCGAGTCGAGCAGAGCGGGAGCGCAAGAAGATGGAGGCGCGGGAAGAGCAGATGCTCTGGAGTGAGGCTGCGCAAAACAAGGCAACATCAATGACGCAGCGGTCGCCGCTGCCCTCACCAGCTACCCCCCGTGGCCTGATATCTTCAGCAGACGGCGCTGCCGCCACGGCGCCGGCGTTGCCGCCATCACTGGCCACCGTACCGCGTCGTGTAGACGCCGCGTCTGCCGGTCTGTTAATCAGAAATGGTGTCGGGAGCGGCAACGCTGGTTGCAGCGGCGCTGTCTCGTCGTTCTTTATTTCACCAATTCACCAGTCTGTGGCAGCAGAGTCGGCGGCCTGGACGGCGGGCACGGGGTTCGAGTTTCTGGGGCAAGGTGGCCTTGGTGGCAACGACACCGCATCATCGTCCTTGTTGCCCACCTCACGACCGGCGCCGTGGCAGCGCCGTGGCAGCGCCTCCACACCTGCACGGGCCACCACGAGTCGACGTCGCGAGCGGTCAGAAGACGACGAAGAGGGTTACGCAGAGGAGCTGAAGGACTCATGCGACGCCGGTGCATCATCCTCCGCGACGCAAGCGATCGCTGCTGATGCTCAGAACAGCACCCACCGTGCTCGCAAGAAGCGTAAGCGAGGCGATCGTGCTCGGCAGTCCGTCGTTGGCGAGTGTGGTGGCAGCCGCGCGTTGCGCCCCGTCGCGGCCCCGTCGAACGGCCCTCCGCTGGAGATCTTGCCGTGCAGCAAGATGGATATGCGGGAAGACCTCCTTGAGTCGTTTCTGATGGAGGCGATGCTGAACGAGGACGACTTTGCGCTTTACTAATGCGGCGCGGCGGTGACGGCGGCATTACCGCAGAGCGTTTCGCCTTGGACCTCCTCTGCACCCAAGTGTGTGAGTGGGTGCGTGTGCGGGCGTGCTTCTCCTTCAGTGCTGCGTCGCACGTTTCTTGGTTACATGTTTTTCGGCGTGTGTACAACGGATTCGATTTAGAGTAAGTCACGAGATGCTGAGCAAGAACGAAACCACCGGCAAAGGCAATGACGTGCAGCGATGAAACAGACAGTGCTTGTGCTACGTCGGTGCATGCATCTATTTATGTGTGTATTTGTGTGTGTGTGTGTGTGTGCACGGGAGAGCAAGGGAGGGGAGGTGCTTGGACGGCCGCGAGAAAAGAGGCGCCTCCCTGCGCGGAGCACAGGGAGGCGGCAGGACGCACGACGATGGAGTCAATCAGGAAGACTTCCGCCGCCCGCGCTCCTTTTCGCCCTTACATACACACACACACACACACACCTCTCCCTTTCTCACTACTCGATAATGTCGCGCACGGTGCACCGTCTCCGTCCTCTGCTTGTTGGTTATGTGGCAATGGCGCGCATACATGCATGCATGCCCATGAAGCACACACTGTGGCTTGATTGTCAGCTCTGCAGGGAGGTGTTCATCGCAGCTCGTGCATGTTTACATCCAAGTGAATCGAATACCTACTTCCCCCCTCCCCCTCCCTCTCCCCGCCCTCCCGCCAAATAGACGAGCATGAGCTCCGCTAACGCCACATCGTCCACAGAACCCGGGGATGGTGACAAACTGCAACAACCGCACCGGCAGCCGCTGAATGCTGGTGCTGGCCAGTCACCACACATCACGAAGGAGAACATCGAGTCGTTCAACTACTTCCAGCTATTCGGTCTAGCTACTCCAACCGCTTCCTCGGCGGCTGCCGGCTGTGGCGGCAGCGGTGGTGGTAGTGATGCCGCCATCCCGGACATCGATGTGGCGGCGGTGCGCCGTGTGTACCGCCGTCTGAGCCTGCGCTTTCACCCGGACAAGGACGACTCTGACGAGGCGCGCCACGCCTTCGAGGTGGTGCACACGGCACTCGAGACGATCATCGACCCAACGAAGCTTGCTGCCTATATCAGAACTCTCGTTGAGGAAGACGGTGGTGCTGGCGGCAGCGGCGTCCCCGGTGAGGAGGCGCGCCAGCGTCAACGAGCGCATCAGGCTCATGTCGAGGCCCAGTGGGCCGCCGATATGCTTGTGCAGCGGGCACAGGAACGTCTGGCAAAGGAGGCGGCGGCGCGGCAGGCTGCCCAGGAGCGGGAGGAGGCAGCGCAAAGACTTCTGTCCGAGCTGACGAGCTCGCTGAACACACCGTTTCAGTTGATGGAGGCGGAGTTGGTGCGCGACTGGGACGTGGATGAGGAAATGGTGGCAATGAAAACCAAGGAAGTGATGAAGGTGCTGCGCCAACTGGAGTCCGCCGACGGTGCGTGGGCGTCTCACGTAATGCACGAAGGAGCGTCGCGCAAGCGAGACCGCGAGGACACTTCACGGTGATGTACCCGATGCAGCATTGCGCTGCCGCTCTACATCCCTCTGCCGTTTTCGTATTTCTCCGAGCACTTGACCGTGAAAGCAGCACGCACGCATCTGTGTGCCGTGAACTCCTGCTAAGCATGTGATCGCCATCGTCTCTCCCTCTGTGGTTTTGTGGGCGAGTATGGCGGCGCATCCGCTTAAACAAGCTTCTATCTCGTGCTGCTACTCACCGTCCCACCCCCACAGACAGATACACCTCCTCTTGTGAAAGCGTGGGTCGTGGCGAGTCTCCGCTAACCCGTGGAGCGCGCCGGCACTTCACCATTGGCAGTGTATTGCATGCCGCACTATCCTTCGTTTGGCCTTTATTTTTTTTATTGTCTTGTGTCTCTCCGTTCCTCTCCTTTTCTCTTGACGTCCCCGAGCAGCGCAGCCCCAACTGTCTACTCAGCCATACACACGCACACGTGATCAAGGGAGCGGCAGTCGCAGCGCGCGCACTCGCGTCCAACGAAGCGGGAGGGAAGAAACGAAGGCGACATCATTCAGCGGCCACCGCGCTGCGAGTGTGTCCTGCTTGCGCGCTGAGCTGCGCTGAACCGGACCACGGGACGCGCAGGAGGCGCACATCATCTGCGTGTGACGGCAGCCCTGCTCGAACGCGCCTGCGGCGAGAAGCCTCCCTCACCACCCGCCGCTGCACGTCACCGCCTGCTTTTTGCACCCTCTGCTGGCAGGCCGCGTCTTCTGATCCACGCACGATCACACTCATACACACATAGATTGCAGCAGCAACCCTTCCTTCCACCCTGCAGCACCACCCGCGCATCTTCGCAAGCAGGACAGCAGCGGCGTTTCACCATGCTCACCAACCGCACTCTGACGGAGGAGCAGACGATTATTCGGCGGCACTTCACCGACTTCTTCGAGAGTGAGCGCTATGAAGAAAAGTACCATGCACGCATTCAGGCGATGATTGTTGCTGGCAAGGCGCGGCTGC
Organism: Leishmania aethiopica; assembly: GCA_003992445.1. Taxonomy (NCBI): domain Eukaryota; phylum Euglenozoa; class Kinetoplastea; order Trypanosomatida; family Trypanosomatidae; genus Leishmania; species Leishmania aethiopica. The sequence continues at coordinate 1,119,159 of RZOE01000012.1, forward strand.
TGCTAGACATTGGCGACTTCCTCGACTATGTCCCCATCAGCGCCGGCGGAGATGGTGGCGACGGCGTCGGCACTGGTGGGGCTGGCAGCGAGCTGGGACTGTCGCTGGGGGCCAGCATTATCCGCCAGCCGGGCAAGTACATTCCTCTTTTGGAGTTAGCGCTTCACGATGTCGTACTTCGGCAGCAGCCCGAGTACCTGAAAGTCGACTACCGCTCTCGCGTCGTGCACGCCGGCTTCGAGGGCCCCGTTGGTCGTGTTCTGTCGCCACGCGAGCTCTACGCGCGTCACCTGAACACTATGGTTGCGCTAGAGGGCATTGTGACGCGGCAGTCGACGAACCGGCCGCGCGTTCTCGAGACGGTGCACTACTGCGTCGAGACGAACAAGTTCACAAAGAAGGAGTTCCGCGATCAGCTGACGCCGATGATCGACAGCTCGCATCTGCCCACGGTGAACGTGATGCCCAAGACGGACATCGAGGGCCACGCCCTGCGCACAGAGCTTGGCTTGTGCACCTTCATGGACTCGCAATGTGCGGTGCTTCAGGAGGCACCGGAGCGCGCACCGACCGGGCAGCTGCCCCGCAACGTCGAAGTGCGCTTCGATGACGACCTCGTCGACGCTGTAAAGCCGGGCGATCGCGTACTGCTTGTCGGTGTGTACATGCCATACACGACATCGGACAGCAAGAGCTTCCAGTCCATCGTGCTGGTGAACCACATCGTGCCGACTCAGGCCTTCACCTTCCTCTCCCGCCCCATGCCATCCGTGGAGGATCGACTGACTCACTTTGCGCAAAAGTGTGTCGAGCAGCTGGGCCCCGGTGGCGTACTGGAGACACTCTCCAAGGCGGTTGCACCTACCATCTACGGCATGACGGCGGCGAAGCAGGCGATCTTACTGCTGATGGTTGGCGGTGTGGAGCGAAAGTCGCACAACTCGCACGTGCGTGGTGACATCAACGTCCTCCTCGTTGGGGAGCCGTCGACAGCCAAGTCGCAGCTGCTACGCTTTGTCCTCGGCATCGCACCGCTCGCCCTGAGTACGACCGGCAAGGGCTCCTCAGGTGTCGGGCTGACGGCGGCCGTGGCGACGGACAGCTACACGGGCGAGCGGTCGCTCAGCGCTGGGGCGATGGTGCTGGCAGACCGCGGCATCCTCTGCATCGACGAGTTCGATAAGATGGGCTCGCAAGACCGGGTAGCGATGCATGAAGCGATGGAGCAGCAGACGGTCACCATCGCCAAGGCTGGCATTCACGCCTCGCTGAACGCCCGGTGCAGCGTGTTGGCGGCAGCGAACCCGATTTACGGCTTCTACAGCGTGCAGCACCGCTTGGCATTCAACGTCGGCCTGCCCGAGTCTCTGCTCTCCCGTTTCGACTTGACCTTCATCATTTTAGATCAGCATGCCTCGGACTACAACCGTCGCATTGGCTACCACATCCTGCGCAACCACATGACTGCGGAGGCTGTCCGGTACGACGACGTCGAGTCACGGACGGTGGTTGACAGCGTCGAGGCCGGCAGCGGACGTGAAAGCAGCGGAGCCGACCTGGACGGCCGTGATGGGCGTCGGGGCGGTCGGGCCGTTGACGGCGAGGATGGTGGCAGTGGTGACAGCCGTCTTGACTTGCGCATGACGGCGAACAGCACCGGTGAGTCGATTGTCAGCATCGACTTTTTGCGAACCTTTCTGCAGATGGCAAAGCGCGGCTCGCCGCTGCTGACCGACGTGTCGCGCGATCTCGTGTGCCAGCACTACGTGCAGCTGCGCGCGGAGCAGCAGGACGGCGGGCGCGACGGTTTTTTCATCACCCCGCGTACGCTTGACGCGATTGTGCGTCTGTCCACTGCGCACGCCAAGCTTCGCTTCTCGCCGACGGTGGAGGAGTCCGACGTGACGGCAGCGATGGCTCTCCTGCGGGCCTCCGTGAACGCCGCGACGACGGCGACGCAGCAGCGCAAGGATGACAATCAACATTCGCTCTCGGAGGCGGCCGCCGGTGTTGCTGGAGCGGCACTGGCGCCTGGTCAGAAGCGTCCAAACGCCGCCATGGAGGTGGTGGGGGCACAGAGTCGCGCGAGCAAGGCAGGCACCCACGTCAGCAGCGGCACCGAGGAGTACGCTGCCGACAGCGCGTCAGGCAGGAGCTCGCGTCAACGACTGTGCACCGAAGGCGCCCTCGTCGGCGACAGCGGTCGGGGTAGCGGCGAAGCCGCGGCAGCTGTCTCAGATGCGGCACCTGCTGTCACTGCTGGCATCTTCAGTGGCGCCGCAGCTGCTGCAGTCGACATCAATCTCAGTCGGCGCGTGATCGAAGCGCTGAAGCAACTGCAGCGCGAGCAGCGAGATGGCGTGTCGCTGGATGAGCTACATGAGCGCCTAGGTGGGCACACGATCTCGGCAGAGTCGCTGAAGCTCTCCGTGATGCAGCTGCAAGGGGACGCCTTCATCTTTGAGAGTACCGAAGACGGCGGCAGCAACACGATCCAGTTCATTTAAGCTGTGCGGTTGGGCGGGGCGGGGCAGGGCAGGGGGTGATGAAAGACGCACCTCCTCACGTTCACCACTGCCCTCACCTTTTCTCTTTCCTGGTATTGCGATCGCGTGCCTTGTCAGCGCGCGTGCGCTCCGCCTCTCTCTCTTCCTCTCTCTCCTGTACATTGATAATGATATGGACAATGGGTGAGCTCAGATTTCGAGTGGCTGTGCCGCCTCCCTTGTTCTCCCCCACGCACGAACACACAGATATAAATCTATGTAGATCTGTTTCTTTGCCTGGCTGGCACCATTAGACGCGCAACTCCGGCCTGGTGCTGTTGCTGCGCACGTTGTTGTTGACATTCGATTCCCTATGCATGTATCCCGCGGCAATGCTGATATGTGCGTCTCTCACGTTGTCTCTTCTTTTTTTTTTTCGCGCGTGTGTGCGTGTGTGCGTGTGTGCTTGTGTGTGTCGAGGCGGCGGAAGGGCTTGGCGTGGGGGAGGGGGGGGGAGAGCCCTCTTCCCATTGAGACGTGGGCCGTGGCACCAGCTCCTTTGTCGTCCCTGCTCCTGTATCCACGAACTGCCAGGACTGTGAAAACAGCTTGCATCACTGCTGTCCTCAAGTCGGCCTTGGCCCGCGCCCCTTCCCCTGCCCTCGCAGCGTCGCACTCGACGACGAGAGAGTGAGAGAGGTAGGAGGGCGTTGTTGTCCCAAGGCGTGTCGGTGCATCAGTGTGAGTGTGTGCTCGTTTCGTTCTCCTTTTTCTTCGACAACATCTCTCGCTATGCAGGAAATTGTGACTGTGACGGAAACGAATGGGCCACGCACGTACGACGAGAAAACCGGCGACACGCGGAGTGGTCGAGATTAGAAATGGGTGCGTCAGCGACGTCGAGCGTACACCGTCATCAGATGCGGTCCCTCACTCTCTCTCCCAAACCACCCGAAAGAGCAGCGAGGCGAGAGACAGGGGCGAGGGGGAGAGAGGAACCTCCTTTTTTGGACTCTCTCCCGCCTCTCAATGGCTTGCCTTGCCGACCCTGTGCATTGTGGCGCTAGTATAGGCTGTGCTTTACTCCGTAAGCACAGTTGTGCGCATGCATGTGTGTGCGCGACAGCACACCCTCGCGGGTGTTTGCGCGCTCCATGCTCGCAGCACGGGCAGGTGCGCTGGAAACACCTTGCAGACTCACTCTCCATGTATGCTCTCTCTGGCTGACAACTCCTTCTTTCGGTTCTTCTCCACATTTTTTTTTTCGGCGGCCCTCTTTCTGCCCCCCCCCCCCCGCCCGCCTATCTCTCGTTTTTCATTGTCCGCCGCCGCGCCTGAAGGCGTGTTGGTGCACATTTCCGCGGTGAGAGTAGAAGTGAAGATCAACTGGAGCCATGCTGCGTGGTGGACTTCAGACATCGCCGCGGCTGATGGCTCGTGGCATCGCGGGGCCACAAGTTCTCGGTGCTGAGGTGCCATCCTTTCGCAGCTTCCCGTACCGGGCCCAGGACACGCTGTACTTGTACCGACACTTTCTTCAGCTTATTTACCACCACTACGGGCCAGAGGAGCGCAAGGACTTGCTGTTTCGACTGCGCAATGAGTTCTCCAGCAAGCGGCACCTGCGAGGCCCTCGTGCCGTCTCGGCGGCGCTGAAGCGTGGGGAGGGGATGCTTGCACTGCAGCGCCAACTCCTTCAATCGCGCGAGGTGCGCCGGGGAACGTCACGCGATGGTGGAGCGCAGAGTGTCGATGCGCTGTGGGATCAGTTCCAGATGGTTTCCGGGAATGTGCTACCTGGCCTCCGCAACTATGAAAACTCGCTCTCCGTCTCGAGCGGGAGCTACGTTACACAGGCGAGCACGAACAACGTGTACTCGCGGCGCCGATGATGATGGCGGGGAGGCATTCATAGTTGGAGAAAAACGCACGAATCCGACATACGCACGGACACCGTCGAAGAGTTCGTGCTTCTGAGGGCGCAGGTGGAGGGGAACAGGGGAGGGGGGAGGGGGGCGCGTTCAGACTGCCAAGAAGTGCCGCGCGTGGTCGACTAAGGTGCGCGGAGAAAGAGCAGCGGTGGCGAAGAATGCGGCGGGCAGCTGCCACTCGCACGGCCCTTCTCCCGCCTTCCTCGTCCCCTTGCTGCCTCGACCTCTCCTTCTGGATACCCGGTTAGCAGATTGCGTGTGTGTGTGTTGTACCAGCGTAGCTTCCCTTCTTTCGGCGAGCAAATACGCATTTTCGCGCTCGCACAACCCTCACCGGTACAGCTGGCCTTTTCGATGCTCACTCCTCCGAGCCATCCCCACCCCCACCCACCCGCCAAAGCACCTCTCCCTCCCTCCCGTGTGCTGCATATGAACTGAACAAGGTGCTGCAACGACAGGTGGCCACGGTGCCAGAGTTAAAAATCGAGTAAACCACAAGAACAGCCCTCGCGGCAGCGACCGTCTCCCCTTTTTTCCCATCGGACGCGCGCGCACACACACACACATACATGCATGCATCCGTCTTCTGCTGACTCGATGAAACGTATCTCGCTTGCTTGCGTGTGCGCGTGTGAGTCTGTTCCCGTCCCTTGTAAGTGGTGATAGGGGAGTGGCTGATGGGCAAAAGCAGCTACGCCGGCACCAACCCCTCTGCCATGTCGGCGCATGCGTGCCCCTGCTCCACAACACCCATTCCCTCCTCCGGTGCGCCAAGGATCCTCGCCGTGCACGGCGCGACGCCCTACCGCGTCCTGCCTCTGTGTTGCTCTCTTCCTCTGCCATCCGCGCCTCCCTTCCTCCCTCGCTTGCTGGACTTCCGGCGCACCCGCACCGCACGCGCTTTCAAACTGAGACATACACACACGTAGCCGTCTTATCTGTGGCTCTACCGCATACGGTCCTTCAGCGACACCTGCACGCGGACAAAACATGGGCTTTGGCGCTCTGCCGACCCGCACCCCACGCCGTGTCGTGGTGACCGGTATCGGCATGGTCACGCCCCTCGGCGTCACCGCGGTGGACACGTGGGCTGGCGTGTGCCGTGGTCAATCCGGCACTCGACCGCTGATGGAGGCGCCACACTTTTTGCCCGGGTTCGTCGAAAGCGACAAGACGCTGTCTCCGCAGCAGAAGGCAGCGGCGCTGGAGAAGCTTGTCGCCGCCTTGCCGTGCAAGGTGGCTGCTTTCGTTCAGCCGCCAGCCAAGGTCGTGTTGACGGCTGGCAAGGTGGACAACGCAGGGCCTGCGGCCGATCCGTTTGCGCCCACCGCACACGAGCCGCGGGCCCTTCGCTTATGCGCGCGTGCGGTCGAGGAAGCGCTCGCCGACGCTGCGCTCCAACTCTCCGAGGCCGTGCAGGATCGCTGCGGCGTCAACATTGGCATGGGCATCCCCTCCCTTGCCGACGTGACGGACGTGTCCGCCTACCTGACGGGCGACGCCATCGCCACCAAGGCGGGTCAGGTGCACTACAGCAAGGTCCCTCCAATGTTTTTGCCTAAAATCTTGGGCAACATGGCAGCCGGCAACACGGCCATCCGCCACAAACTCCGCGGTCCCATCGGCAGCAGCGTGGCGGCGTGTGCAACAGGGGCGCACTGCATTGGTGAGGCGGCCTCGTGGATCCGTGAAGGCCGCGCGGACGTTATGGTGTGCGGCGCGGCGGAGGCCTGCATCACGCCGGTTTCCGTGGCCGGTTTTACACGGATGCGGGCACTGTGCACGCGGTACAACGACACCCCGTCGTCCGCCTCCCGGCCGTTCGACATTACTCGCGCCGGCTTTGTGATGGGAGAAGGCGCAGGTGTTTTGATCCTCGAAGCGCTCGAGCACGCCGTGGCGCGGGCGGCGCCGCGCGTGTACGGCGAGCTGCGCGGCTTTGGCATATCGTGCGATGCCCACCATGTGGCGGTGCCGCACCCCGAAGGACTTGGTGCCCGCCGCTGCGTGCAGCAAGCCCTGGCAGATGGTGGGGATGTCCCTGCCGCGGTCGTCGGCTACGTTAACGCGCACGCGACGGGCACCATCGGCGATGAGGTGGAGCTGATGGCGATCCAGCGAGCACTGCGACCTTCGACGGCACCATCCTCCCCGGCGCTGCACGTGAGCAGCGCCAAAGGAGGGCTGGGTCACCTACTCGGCGCTGCTGGCAGCGTCGAGGCTGCGCTGACGGTCTTGGCGTTGCACGAGCAGCGCGCGCCGCCGACGGCGAACTTGACGACGTCATGCCTCACGAAAGAGCAGCAGGAGTGCGGCTTGGTGTGCATCCAAGGCAGCACCGCGCAGCCACTGCAGAGCTGCGAGGCGGTAATATCGACCAGCTTTGGCTTCGGCGGAATCAACACGGCCTTGCTGTTCACGCGCCTGTAGCACCGAGAGAGACTGATAGGCGCACAGAGGGCGAGAAAGGGAAAAGGAGATGCGCAGCTTTCGCGCATGCGTGGACTATTCGCGCCGTCTGGTCCTGCCACTGCACCCTCGCCTCTGCCCTTTCCTTCTGTGTCGCCTTCTTCAGTGCGCCGCGCCGTGTCGCTGTGTGGTTCTCCGACGGCCTTCCCCACTTTTCTTCGCAGAGACAGCCAAGAGCGCATGGGCCGGTGAAAAGCGTCATTGCTTGCATCGAAGCGGCTCCTCATCGTCCCCGTCTTCCTCATTCGATCTCGCCTCGAATCGGCAGCAGCACAGGCTGTCCAGCTGTCGTGCGCCATGTGCTAGGAACGTTTGGGCCTGCGCGCAGGTGTGTGGATGGGTGTGCGCGCACGTGTGCGGGAGTGACCTGCAGCCGTCGGCCCTAGCCCGTATACGTACACATCTGCACACATGCGCGCATGCAAGCGACTGAATCAGCCGGGGCAGCGGCACAGGGCGGCACAGTCCGACTTTTCCCCTCCAGCGGCGGGGAGAGAGAGAGACTGAAAGTCGAGGTTTGTTGCTGCTCGCGTAGATGCCTCTGGTCGCCGGCGTTTTTCCTCTGATCCGTCTTCGAGACCTTCTGCTGCTCTTCTCCCCTGGCATCTCTTCAGCGACAAAACCCTTCGAAGTCCCTGATAGGAATCCGCGGGTATGGGCGTGTGAGTGCGTGTCTGTGGATGCATATTTCATTGCCTGTTGTTGTGCGGGTCGGCAGCTCCTGCTGCTTCTGGAAGCGGTGAGGAGAAGCGGAATTTCGCCGCTGCGCTCTCTCCATCTTTTCCGTTCACTCTGGCTCTCCACATCCGTACCCGCGCTGCATCCTGTTAGACTTCACAGGTTATTGTTGCTCAGCAGAGCGAGAGGGGTGGGCGAAGCAGGCGCGGCAAGCTGCACACCGATCCGCCCCGCTGCGCACGTGTGCGAGGCATGCGGCGTATGCCCTCCGTCCGGGGGGGGGGGGGGGGGGGGGGGGGGGGGGGGGGGCGGCGGCCCCGAGTCCGGGCCCCGGGGGGCCGGCTCCTGGGGCGGCGACGGGTGGGAGGGGCAGGGGGGGGGTGGCGCGGGTTGAGGCCCTGCCTGCCGGCCCCCTCCCTCAGCTTAACCGGCATGCACCTGGGCCACCCCCTGCTACCCGCACGGCAGACGCCACGGCCTCCACCCCCTCGAGCTGGACCCTCCCTGGCCGCGGCCCGCCTGCGTCAAGGGGTGCGGTGCAGCCATGTCCGTGTAGGCGCGCCTACCGCGCAGCAGGTGCCCGAGGAATAGGCGCTGAAGGACAGGGAGCGCCCGGTAGGCGCGTGGCTGCGCTTCGACGGCGGACGGCGCGCCCTGGAGAACCAGGACGTAGCCGCTCATGCGGCAGAGGCAGGCGAGCTGTGGTTGTGTAGGCGTCGCTGTGTTGACGTGTTCCGGCTAGAAAGCCAGGTCGCAACGAAAACGAAAAGAAAGCGTCGCATCGTCTTCTTGTCAACGTGTCCCTCCCTCCTCCTTGCCGCGTCTCGTGCTGGGAAAGGCAAAGAGAGTGCGTGCGCCTGAGAAGCACGCGCCCACATGTAAGAAGCATGGCTCCTTCGCTTGCGCTTGTGTGCTGCTTGTTTGCCGTGGCGTGCTCTCTAGTCATGTCAGACCACCGCACGCTTCCCCTATCAGCGGTGCGCGAGATGACCATCACTCTGCTGCTCGACTCTCGCCTTGCTCTCGCCCTTGCCTTTGGTGCCTTTGCCCGTTGGTCGGCCTCCTTTCTCGTTTTACATCGCCCACAACTGCACGCGCGTTCATGGTTTGTTTGTTTCTTGGCGTGTGTGTGTTGCGCGCTGATTTGCATGTATGCGCGTGCGCATGCTTGTGGTTTACCTTGCTCGCCTTTCTCGTAAATATGCGCACGCCTACACGCACTTACGTGAATGCGCACCGCTTTTTCCGAGCACACGCACACACTTGCATACGTATATGTATACATACATGGCTCTACTCCCCCCGTCGTGGTGCTCCACGCCCAAAATCGATAACCACCAAACATCAGGTAAGCACGCATCATCATCAATCCCCGGAGACGAAGCACTTCTTTTTTTTCTTGATTTTGTTTTTCGTTTTGGTTTTAGATTGGCTAGCTTTATTTTTCGAATTTTCTTTTTCCTTTTCTCTCTTGTGCTTTTCTACCTCCAGTTGGATGTCTTTGTGTTCTCTCTCCTTTCCCCTGTGTCCTCTTCTTGTCTCTCTCTCCCTCCCGTGACGCCTCCTTTTGGTTTCTCTCTTTCGTCGTTTTTGTATCTCGCTCTCCTTCGTGCCGGCCATCATCATCATCTTGCCAGTGTACATCTCTTACCGGGTCCTGTCTCACACCTCGTTATCACACACGCTCTGGTTTCCCCTCTCCCCTCTGTCCGTCTCTGTCGTTGCTGCTTTCGTCCCTCCATTCACACATCACATCCTTAGCGTCGGCGCGACGGCTCGAGTCTCCACCCCTGCTGCCGGCCCTTCGACCTACACATCTACGCCCCCTCTCTTTCCGCGTGGGCCTACGCAAACCCCCCATCACAACCCGACTCTAAACTTCTCTTCCCTTCCTCGCCCTTCCCTCTCCCGTTTTTTGATTATATTATTTTTTTGTCTGTTGTTGTTCCTCCCTTCCCGGTCTCTTGTCTTCCTCGTGCTTCATCTCCATATTGAGCTCTCTCTCTCTCTTCTCTTCCTTCGTCTTTCGACACTTTCTCTTTCTTTCTTTTTTCTCCCTGCCTGTCTGCCGGCCTATCTGTCTCTCTGTTGGCGATACTGTCTGTCCATCATCACTGCCCCCCCCCCCCGTCCCCCGTCCCCCGTCCCCACCTCTTGTACTACGTCCCTCTCTGGACTTGCACCGCCGCTTCTGAACAGGAGCAGCAACAGGAGCAGCAACAGCAGCTCTAGCGACGTATCACACGTAGGTCGCCTCTTTTCCAAAGCTCCTTTCGCTTTCGGTTGTCTCGCTCACGCTCGCTTTCTCCACTCTGCATCCACAAACACCCTCCCCCCTCCTCCCTCCCCCCAACCTCAGCGTCCCTCACCGTGCCCTCCGCCGGACAGCATCACTGCCTCCATCGCCAGTGACCGTGTTTTTGATTATTTTGTGGACGAGAACGACGAAGACGGGCAGTAGCAGCGACACCCACACGAACGCAGACACGGAGCCGCTTCTCTCCCTCTCAGTTTCGGTTTTGTTGTCGGTCTCCGTCCGTCTGTTGGGACTGTCTGCCAGCCCTCTTCCCCTACGCACCTTCAGCCCCCTCCTTCCGTGCAGTGAGCACTCTTGAACTTGCCCTTCTTGACCTCCGCCGCGCTCCTTCTTTCCCCCCGATCCACTCCAACCTCCCCCACCCCCTCCTCGTATTTTTGTTGCTTCCCGACTACGAGGATAGGACCACGACGGCCGTCATACATACCTCAAGCGGGTATTCGTTTTTTTTTAGGGTGCGCCTTACTTTTATTTTGTTCTCCCTTTCTCTTCTCTTTTTTTTCCTAGCCCTCGCGCTAGCAGCCCATCTTCACCATCCTCTCCGCTTTCTGCGCAGCCGCCACCGGCGATTACTAGCTTACCACGCTAAAAAAAGAAATAATAGCAGTAGCCGACGAAAAAAGAAGAGCGGCAGAATACTGGTCGTGGCTGTGCGCATGCGTGTGTCTGTGTATGTTAGGCTGACCGTTGTAAGCTGTTTGTCCTTCGCCTTCTTTCTCCTCGTCTGCCTTTTTCTTTTCGTGCTTCGGCTGCAACCTCTCTCACACCACCGGCACCATCAGCGCACGGGTGCGTGTGTTTTCTTGTGTTTCGTGTGTGTTGCGTGATTGCGTGCGCGTGTGTGTTTCTCTTTTTCATTGTCGCGTTCCTCTTTTTTTTTTCGCCTCCTCGCTTTGTGCCTGTGCGTTCCGTGCGTGTGCGCGTGTCTGTGGACAGCTTCGCCATCATCGCCTTTGGCGCACCGGTCTCGTTCACCTGCACTCGCGCCCTCACTCTCGTGGTTGCCTGTTCGGGACCGAGCAAGTCCCACAATACCGATCACGAAAAAGGTCGTTGTGTTCAAGGTGTCGAAGAGACCGTGGTGCGGACAAGCACCCATACACAAAAGCACAAGTGCTCGAAACAGCGAGGAGGGAAGGCCCACACGGCTGCTGATTCTGCAAGTGTGGAGGAGATTAGCATACAACGTCGACACACACCACACACACCACACGCACACGCATAAAACGAGAAACGTTGAAGCTTTCGAAAAGGAGAGGTTGACAATTTTGTTATCGTTTTTTTTATTTTGGCTTTGCTTCAGGCAAGCATATCCTCACACCTTCCCCCTCTCCCACGGCCGCTCTTCGCGTCGCACGCCCCCTCTACGCAAGTAAACACACAAACGCAGAGACGACAAGAGAGTTTCTTCTGCGAGACTGCCACTTGTGCTCCCCCCCCTCCTTCCCCCTTCTTGTTAACCTGCGCACCAAGCAGGGCCCTGAGCTCCTTCCCCTGCCTCCCTCCCGTTCTCTCTCTCTCTCTCTCCCCCCCGTCTATCTGTTTCCTTTGATACCGCTTCTCTGCTGCTTTTTTTTTTTCGTGCATCGCTTAAGTTTTTTTTTCTGTTTATTCTGTATCCTGAGTGCCCCAGCATATTTGCCGCGTTGTTCGTGGTAGAATGACACGCTGAAAACAAGCAAGCAAAAAAAAGAAATAACACACACACACACGCACACACACACACACAAAAAAAAAGGAAAAACAACCCGGAGTGCCTGTGTTGCGTGGATTAAGCAGGAAAGTAGTCATCTGCTTCATTTTTCTTCCGTTGGCCGTGTCTGTGCTTTTACGCGTCTGCGTGTGCGTCTTCGCACTCTCTTCTTTCTTATTTTCCCAGTACTGCTTTCTTCTCTTTTTTTTGGTGGTGTTTTTGCTTCGCACTTGCTCTCGTTGTCTCGCTTGGCTATTTATCCCTTCTCCTTCCACCGCTGCACTCCCCCCTTCGTGTCGTTCTTCGAGTGTTTGCGTGTGGCACAGCTCCTGTGGTTCGCACCCCCCCCCCCGGACCCTCTTCTCCCGTTTCTCTACTTTCTGTCTCCTCTCCTCTTCCCTCCCCTTGTTTTACCACAGTTTGTGCTGCTCTGGGGTGCACCGTTCCGTGTGTGTGCGTGTGTCTCGGTGGTGGCGCATCGCGCCAGAACCACTCGATTCTGTCTTGTCGGATTGCATGTACGTTTGGATTCGTTTTTTGCCTTTACTTGTCTTGACACTTTCTCGGTGTGTCGTTCTCTGCCCCCCTTCTTTTTCGTTGTTGGTTGTTGTTTTCTTGTTGCTCTTGTTCCTCGTCTTCGCGGTCGGCGTCTTTCATCGCGGCTTTCTGGTCGCTACTCTCTCCTTTGCGTTTCCACCCCCTCCCTTCTCTGTCTTTGTGCGTGCGTGTGCGTGTGCGTGTGCTCTTCTCACCTTCCGTTTGGTCGCTCTTCAAAAAAAAAATTGATTTTCCTCCGCTGTGGTTTGCCCTCTTTATCACGCCTCAAGTCTTTTCCTTCGCTACCTCTCTAGCACTTGTTTGTTGTTGGCTTTCTTGTCGATTTATCTGCACTTGCTTCTTAGCACTCCGTCTCTCCGTATTTCTTTTCTTGCCCTTCTCGCTCTCTCACCTTCTCAATCTCTCTCTCGCGCACGCGTACGCTTTCTCTTCTTTTTTTTGTGCGTTTACACCTTTCTCCTTTCTCTATCCGCTTCTTTTTTTTTCGGCCTTCGTCGCCTCCCTCCCTCTCTCTCTGTGTGTGTGTGTGTTTGCGTGTGTATGTTGTAGTGATCTGTCACCCGTCTTTGTCGTCTTCTGACAAGTCTCAGCTGTTTCCTCTCGTCGTCTTTTTCGCCATCTCTTCTGGTTGTGCGCCTTTCCTTTTCTGTTCTCAGTCTCTCTCTCTCTCTCCTTGTATACCACCCCATCCTTGATTGTACCTCATCTTGCTCCCTCTTTCTCGCCTGCGCGACTTGCTGCTCTTGTGCACTTCTGGTGTTCCCGTTGGTCATTTCTTGTTTGTTTCCTTTTGTTGTTTTTCCCTGCGGCCCTCTCGCGCGTCGCATTCTCTCTGGCTCTCCTCCCTCGCGCGGTTGTTGTTTTTGGTTGTTTTGTGCTCTTCACCCGTAAGCGGCCGCTTTCTGTTTCTTCTGCAGTCGTGCTCTGGCGGCTTTTCTTCTTTTTTTTCTTGCATCCGCGAGCCGGCAAGCGCAAGACACGCCCAAGGGAAAGGAGCACTAAATCGCAGCCAGCACCGTCATAAATAAAAGAGCAACAGCGAAAAAAAAAAAGAGGCGAACGCAAACACACGCGAAAATAATTCGCTTCTGGCACATCGGCCCTCCCCCCTCCCTCCGGTGAGCAATCCTCATTAGCTGGCATTAACCCCACCACCTCTCACACCTTCCACCACCGCAGCCGCAACAGAGGGGCGTAGCGGAAGAAACGAGGAAACACACACTCACATACGTACACTCGAGAAAGAGAGGTATAATAATTACGGGATACGAGCTGAGGAGGCGCACCTCCGTTCGACCCTTTCTTCTTCCCTCAACACGCCCCAAGCACTCTGAAAACCAGCTAGAAGAAAAAAGAAGAGACCCAGGAAGTAAGGCCAAGAAGTAGAAGAACGAAGCGAAGAGGCGAGTGCCGAATCCACAACCTATCAACCCTCGATTCAATAACACACAAGCGTCCACTTGAGCACGCCCTTGTCGACGCACTTGTCTGTACCTGCGCGCGTGTTCGCTGGCTCTTTTTCTTTTTTTCTTTCCGTTTTTTTTTTGTTTTTGCCTTCGCCATTGGGGAGTGGGCGGGCGCACTAGCGGAGTCTTTTATTTTTGTTTGGTCGTTCTTCTCCCTTAGCCTTTCCAGAACGACGTCAAAATCCTTCTTCTCCACTGTACCTCAAACACACACACACACACCACCACCTTGCTAGGACGTCGAAATCGCGCTCGTCCGCGTACACGCGGAACGCCCACCTTCTTCCCTCCTAGCCTCTCCTTTCGCCAAGCGAAGAAAAAGAAAACGAGATTCACCGTTGTACGCATCAGCAAGCAGGAGTAGTAGTAAGAACAGGAGCGGGGCGGGCTACGCGGCAGAGCCACTAAAAAGGAATACGAAACAAAAAAGGAAAAGGCTCCGGGCAAGCGCTTCTACTTCCTGTCTCTCCGGCCGCGCCCACAGCTGAGCACCACTTTTTTTTCCTCGCTCCTTTTCTCCGCCCACCATTGTTCCCCCGCCACCACCCCCCACCCCCACCTCCTGCGTGATTGTGAGCGGGCATTGAAGCAGATCGATACGAAAAAGCAAGCAAGGGTAGAGCAAGTGAGTGCTCTTGTCGCGTCTGTGAGCGAAGGACAAGCAGCGAAGGATAGCACAAAGTTTGTACGCGCAAAAAAGAGGCAGTCAAGGAAGGAGAGAGTGGCTGGCTCTTGAAAGTTTGTCGATACAGCGAGGGGGTGGAAGAAGCGCGTCGCTGTGAGTGTGCTTGTGTGTGGCTGTGCATCGGTCGCTCGACTCTCCTCCATCACCCGGTTCGCATTTCCGCTTGGAAGCCTAGCGTGCGTTTTTTTGTATTTTCAGCGTGAGTGTGTAGGGTGGTGTGTGTGTGTGTGTGCGTGTGTGTTGGCGCTTACGTACTGCTTCAGTGTATTGTGTGGAGAGCGTCAGAAGGCTTTCGCGTCCACCTCTCTAGTTGCGTTGGCGTCTCTCTCTCTCTTCTTTTGCTCTCCTTTAGCCTGCTCTGCCTTGCTTGGTTTACCGTCTTGCGGATTGCTTCCCTATCCTTCTGTGACCCGTCATCATCATTTTTTTTTAGTAATTGAGAGATACGAGCTCGTTATTTCGCTCTCTCTAGTTCTGTGTTTCTTGGACTTGTTGTCGTTGTTTCCCCTTCTGTTGCCGAGCTCGTATCGCCTCATCATCGACGCACTCCATTGTATTCTCTACAAGCGCTCCCCATCTCCCGCTACGCACTCACCACAGCAGGTCTGTCTGTATCCGCGCGCGTGTTTCTGTGCCTGTGTGTGTGTGTTTCTCTAGTGCGTGCGCGCTTCCTTTGCCGCTTTTTCTCCGTGGCTCTCCTTGTGTACTTGCTTGATCTACCTCTCCCCCTCTCCCCCCTTCTCCCTCCGTGTTCCTCGCGCCTTTTCGTTTTGGTTTTTGTTCTCTCTCTCTCCTCCCTCGCCTCCTCTTTTTCTTTCGCCCCGTTTTCGTAACCGATCTTAGTTTTCTAGAGCTTGTGCTCTTGGCCTGCTTTTTTCTCTTCCTCTCTCGTTTCTTAATTTTTGCCGTCTCCGCTGCGTGTTTTCTTTTTTTCTCTCTCTGTGCCTGTGCCTGTGCCTGTGCGTGTGTGTACCTTCGTGCACGTGCGTGTCTTTCCGAGTCCCTTTTTTTCCGTGCGTGATTCTCTCTGTTTCGCTCTCCTGCTTGCTGTCTGTCTTGCGCTGTCGTTGGGTCAGCTCGCTGTTCTCACCATTTAGCTTTCGAAGCCAAACAAACCGAAACGAAGGAAGATTTCTCTTGTCTTCACCCCCTCCCCCCCCCCCCACCACCACCACCTCCTCCTCCTCCTCCTCCTCCTCTTCGTTTTCCTCTCGCTTTCTCCTTCTTTCCTTTTTTTTTTGCCTTTGCTCTCCTCCGTAAGTGCCTCTCTTTCTCTCTACCTCTTATGTTCGTGTGTCTCTGCGCCGAATACCTTATCGTCTCCTATCGTTCTCTCTGTGAGTATCTGATTGTGTGTGTGTGTGTGTGTGTGTGTGTCGGTGTATTGCCGCCACGTGAACTCAACAGCGAGCAACGTCGTCCCTTTCTCGCATCCCACTTTCTCCCCGCCGCCTTCTCCTCTCTCCTCCCTCGTCGCCTGACGGGCCCGCAGGACTAATCGGTGGAGGAGGTGATCTTCGAGAGATATACGTGTGCAACGAGAGACAAAAAAAGAACGAAAACAGCAAAGGTAGTGCCTGTGTGTGCGTGTGCGTGTGTTTGTGTGTGTTTGGCTGTTTCCCCTCTCTCTTGCAGTATCTTTTTTTTCGTCTTTTCTGCTCGCTTCATTGTCTCTTTCTTTTCTGTGTGCGTGTGTGTCTGTGCGTGTGTCTACCTCATACTTACAGGAATAAGCAACACTGAAGGAGAGGGTAGACGTGCGCAAGAGGCTCAACAGCAACGAGCAACGAACACGCGAAAAAAAAAAACGGACCCATCCTTTTACATCTCTCTCTTTTTTTTCCCGTTTGCTTTTGGCGTATTCTCTGTGGCTGTTTATTCCGTGAAGTGGGTGAAGAGGCACTCTCGCGAATCATAAGTCGAAGAAAAAAAAACGTTTATCCACGCACATAGGCAGCTGCGTGAATTCGTTCGCGCCTGGCCTTCCTGTTCCTCCGCCCGTTTTTCCTGACTCAACTTACGCACGCGCGCACACGGCGTCCTGTGCCGATGTCTTCATCACAGGGAGACCAAAATTCATGGATGGAGGCTGCTGCCGCGCGTCCGTCGCCTACAGCCGTGCCAAACACGGTGTCTGCGTCGCAGATGGGCCACGCGAACACCTCCACGCGGTCATCGATGCAGAGACGCGTTCATAGTGTTACGGCAGCATCGGCTTCCACCGTTGGCGCTGGCTCACCGATGCCGCATTTCGTTGGGGTAGTACCGCAGGCATACTCGTCAGCGACGTTCTACAGGGATCCGACTGCGTTGCGTGGTAACGACAAGCCGGCACAGTATCACCGTATCGGGTGCCTTGTTCGTCACAGCAGCAAGCAGAGCTGCGCGCGAATCGAAGCGACAGTCGGGCGGTGCCACCGCCGCCGCCGCCCAATCTGGCGCACGAGCACGACAGTCGAGAAGAGAGGAGTTTCATCTTTCAGCTGCGAGGCCTTCCGTTTGCGACGACCCGAAACGATGTCGAGTCTTTTTTACGCACCGTCGACTACGATCAGTTGGACGTTGGAACTTTGGCAACCGGAGAGTCGAGTGGCAACGCGTTTGTGGAGTTGCACGGCTTGCGTGCAGCCGAGAAACTAGGCCGCCTGCACAACACGGTCATCAGCGTCGCGGCTGATGCCGGCGTGCCGGCGCGCGAACGTCCCCGGCCCCGATACGTTGAAGTGCTGGACGCTGACGCTGCTAGGAGAGAGCAGGTGCTGCGTATCGACGCGCTCACGGCGAGGAGCGCTCTGCCGCTTCCGCGGCGCTTCCGCGCTGCGGCCGCCGCAGCCGCAAATACTTCCTCTGTATCTGGCACCTCCACTGACGCGTCTCAGCAGCAGCAGCATCCGGTGCGACAAGTGCCGCCTCAGGCTTTTGTGCAGCCGCCACCACAGGTGTCTGCAGAGGGTGGTGTTCGGTTCTTCACCACTTCGCCGATGACGCCGCTATCGGTGTCGTCCACGCTAATCACCCCCGTCTCGTCTCAGCGCTTCGTGGATGTGCGAAGGTATGTCGGCTCCCCAGGCGCGCCGTGGAATGCGTACGCGCAGCAGCAACACAGCGCACCTCCACTGTCATCGTCGACGATGGCAATGCCGCATACCGTGGCATCACAGGCAGCGCCTGTAGGTTCCACTGGCGTACCGCCGATGGTGCGTATCCAGAATGTTGAAGGCAGCGGGGTAATGCGTAGCGCGACTTCAGCATCTTCGGTGTTCTACCAGTTTTTCACTCCGATAGCTCCACAGACGCAAGGTCCGCAGCAGCAGCGCGTCCTCAATACACCGAATGTATCTTACTTTGTTGTCGCTGCAGTATCTTCGCCCGCGACGGTGTCTGAGGCGCGGAACACCTACTATGTGGCGCCGCCTTCGTCCACGCAAGCGGCCACTGCCGGCAGCTATTACTACTTGGGCGGCGGGAGCCCCTAATGCCCTCTCCCTTTCCCTGCCATCCCCGCTGAACGCCACCTCGAGGTCTCCAACGGTAGCGATAATCATGCGTGATCAGCATCTTTTTTTTTTTCGAGTGTGCGCGTTGATGCGCTTTCCTCTCTATTTTTTGTTGTCTGTGTTTGTTGTTTTATGTCGTTCTCTTCGTGCTTTCACTGCCGCTCTCTCTCTCTGCCCTTCGTTTTCTTTTCCTTTTCTTCCTCTTGCCTATCTGATCTCCTTCGCCCTTCTTACCTGATAATGCCTAGCACAACTCGACCTACACGCTCTCTCTCTGTTTTTGTTTGGTTGATTGATTTTCTCCGTTTTTCTTTCATCGCTTCTTTGTTTTTGTTGTTGTCGGATCCGTTTCCACTCCTAGACGAACCGGGGCTGAAAAGCGAGTGCCACCACGAGCAGGCGCACGCTCTCCCCCACCCCCTCTCCCCCTCCACACACACACACACCACCACCACCACCGCCACCGCCACCAACACTTCTGGACCCGGTTTCTATCGATCACCGATCCCCACCCTCTCCCCTTACGGGTTTGCCCAAGCGATACCTTTTGTTGTTGTTCTCTCCCGACCTCCTCTTCTGCTGCTTGGCTCCTCCACCCACCCACACCCCCTTTTTTTATGGTTTCGCTTCATATCCACGAAGTTTATGTTTTTTCTTGGTTGTTGTTGTTGTTGTTGTTGTTGTTGTGTTGTTTTTGTTGTTCTCATTTCGTCTCTGTGTGCCGGCATGTTGCTGTGCGGGCAGCGCCTTCCTTCTCTTTTCTCTCGTTTTCTTTTTTTCTCCTCCGTTGTTCATCTCCCTTTTAAACTGACAATTTTCTCCTTCCTCCTTGCCCCCATGTCCTTGACGCAGTCTTCTCTCCTTTTCCCCGGCCCCCCGGCCCCCTTTCTTTGTGTGTGCGCGTTTATTTCTTTTTCTTTGTTTTCGTTTTGTTTCCGATTTTTCTTGCCCCGCCCCTCGCTTTCCCTTCTCCATCTTCAGCACCTCTCTCTTCTCGTCTCTCCTCCTCATACTCTGCGCGTATACGTGTGTGCGTGTGTGTAGTCTATTCGCACGTGCTCCCCCCCCCCCCGACCCCCACCCCGTAAAAGCACATACATACGAGGGGAATAAAAAAAAACATTTTCCTGATCACCATCATCTTTTTCGCTGGTTTTCTTCGCTCTCTCTCTCTGTGTGTGATCTCGCTTCATTAGTAATATGTTTCCGTCTTGTGTGTGTGCTTGTGTGCTTGCATCTTCGCGAGTACTCCTCTCCGCCCCTTCAAAGCCTTCCGTGCGGCGTTTTTCTTTTTCGTTTTTTTTTGTGTGTGTTTCTCGAGTATGCTTGACAGGGTTTGCTTCTTTTCCCCCTTCTTAGGATGGTCTCTCGCAGTCCCTTTAGCGCACTCCACAAACATACACGTATACGAACACATACACTTTCGCCGTTTCTCTTCTGTTCAGTCGTCGCCTTTTCTTTCATGTATGCCATCCCGCTCTTCCTCTTTCTTTTTTTTTTTCGTCGTTCCGCCACACTCTGTGCACGCACATGCGTGCGTGTGTGCATCTCTTTCTCTTTGTTTCGTTGTCGTTGTCTCTTGCTTGCTTCCCTCCCTGTGCAGTGGTCCTCTTCTTCTTGCACTTTGTGTAGCTCTTTCCTTCTTTTTTTTTTTGCCGTTTCTCCGCTTGTTCTTCAATGAAAGATGTCTTTCTGTTTTTTTTTTTTTGTATTTTTCTCCGTCGCTGTTGTTGTTATCCTCCACTTCATCCTCCTCTCGTCCTCTCTTTGCTCTTTTCCGTTGTGTGCGCGCGCCTGTGCGCTTCTTTGCCTCCCTCCTTCTTCCCTGTCCTCTCGCACTCTTCTCACAACGATTCTTTCTGCCGCCTTCACACAAGGCGTCCACAGATGCGGTCATACGAGAATATACTGCACTCATGAGACTCGCCCGCTCTCCTTACCACCGCCCCGTCTCCCTCCCCCCGCCCCTCGCCACCGCTTCTTTCCCGTACCGATTCCACTTGCCCCTTCTTCGTTTTTTTTGTTTTCTGTCGTACACCGAGAGGGTGAAGTCGGCGGACGTCGGCGTTCGAGAGTGCGGGGTTGTGCAGGCTGTTTCTCCCTGTCCGCTTATCGTTTGCTTTATTTCCTCCTCGTTTTGTTTTTGTTGTTTGTTGATTCTTTTTTTTCCTTGTTTGCCTTGTGGTGCTGCCGATTTCATCGTACGCGTGTGCGTGTGCGCGTGTGTGTTTTCTTCGAACAGCGACAACAAAACAAAACAGTGACACACACATGCAGACGGAGGGTTTCTCTGTGTTGTTATTCTCTTTCCGTTTCTTCTCTTTTCTTCGTTCCCTCTCCTTGTGCGCCCCCCCCCTCCCCACCTTCTCCTTCCCCTTCCCCCCTCCCCCATACACACACACACACAACGCTGTTTTCTCGCCGTCTTCCCCCCTCTCCTCCCCCTTTTTTTCCTGTCTTTGCTTGTACCGCCAACCTCACTTTGCCCTCTTCTCTCTTCCCCTTTTGTGTGTGTGTGTATGTGTGTTTTTCGCTTTTCTGTGATGATTTCTCATGTGTGCGCTTGCTCTTCCGTATGATTTTTCGTTTTTGGTTGCCCTGTCCCCAGCATCATTTCTTTCTTTGTTGTCTCACAAGCGGCGGAAGGTGCGTGTACATCGGTGCACGTGAGGAGGGGGAGAGGCAAACGGGGCGGCGTCGACGACGCGGGGTGTGAATCTGTATGCTGTTGAACGCTCTTCTTTTTTTTCCCTCTCCTCTGTCTTTCTCCTTGTTCTCTTTCTCCACATCTGGTGTTGATGCCCTTCTGCACATCCGCAAGGCTACTTTGTCCGCGGCCGCACAGCTTCGCCCTTTTTTTTCCTCCATGTGTATGTATGTTGCCCTTGCCCTTGTTTTTCTTTGAGAAGTGTTCTACGCTTTCGTGTGTGTGTGTGTGTGTACGTTGTCATGTCGTTCTCTGTTTCTGTTCTTCGTCCAGACTTGTTTACTCTTCCTGCGCGCGCTGTTTCTTTATTATTTTTTTTTGTTTCATTTTGGCGCCTTGCGAGTGCGTGTGCGTGCGGTTGTGACAATATGGGCTATATATGGATACGCCTTTTTTATTTCCATCTGCACGGATACTTTCTATGACCCCCACCTGTTCCCAAGCTTTTTTGCTGTTTTTTTTTCTTGACCCTACCTGCAGTACGTTCCCGTCTGCAAGTTCTAGTGGGTATGCGCATGCCATCCCCTTCCTCTTCCACTTCTACAGCAACCGTATATATGTGCGTATTTTTCCACCCCCCCCCCTTCTTGCTCTTGCTCCTCCTTTTTTCATCTCCTTTTCAGGTGAACGGTCAGGTGTATGCGCGTGTGCGTCGCACCTTAGCTGCGTGCTAGTGTGCCACCTCTCTCACGACCTCGCCCCCTTCACTTCCGTCTCTCCCGTTAAAGGCAACGCGCGCACATTCTAGTGAAGTCGGCAGCTCAACTTCGCCATCTCGCTCAATCTCTGCGCCGCTGCACACTCACGTAGACCCAATAGAAACACTGAAGAAGGAGAGAAGAAAAGAAGAGGCATTCACACAGGCACCACAGTGTCGCCAACACGGCTACACACCGCTTCCTTCTCCAACTCGCATGAATGTGCTTCATGTGGAAAACCACAACGAAGAAAGGGCAGAACGCCAAAGTGGGCTACCCATTCTCCTACATAGCTCTCCCTCTTTTTTTTTTCAATCATTTTGCTTCTTGAATTTTTTTTGTGACTCGCATTACACCGACCGAGAGAGGTGTGTTGCGGCGGTAGCAGCAGCAGCAGGAGAGCCGATGTAGGCACAAAAGTGGGCAAGGCAGGGGCTGGGCTTTATTATCAAGGTGGTCTTGTTTTCCGTTTTCTCTTTGATAGAAGAACAGCACGATGCTTGTCTCACGTCTCCCGTCTTTTCCTCTCTGGCTGTGCCGGCGCGAAGATGGCGCTCATGTCATATGGACTCTCAAGAAACCCCAAGAGAAACATCGATTGCCTTCCTTCTAAGCGGCTGCATCCCTGTCACCTGGATCCCTGTGCCTTCTCCTTTTTATTTTCACCTTCCTTTCGCTCTCTTTCTATCTTGTGCCGTTGCCTACTGCCGCCCCTCTCCTACTTAGATTCTTCTTTTTTTGCCCTTGTTCTCTACTTGGGCTGCCCGTCTATGTCAATGTCAATGTGTGTGTGTGCGTGCGTGTGTTGACTGTGATCTGCTCTTCCATCCTTTTCTGTTTCTCTGAGTTCTTTTTTCTTTGTTGTTCCTTCCCTACCCGCTGCTCACGCGTTTTTTTTTGTGGTTTTGAGTGGGCGCCTCGGCGTGTTTGGTCTTGCTGGTGGTAGCCGTGTTTGGATCTCTCCTTCGGTTTCGCTTCTTTTCGTTTCTTTTTTTGTTTTGTTTTTGCTGTGTTGTTCCACCCACCCGCTCACCCTACTCCACCCCACACTCGCCCTCCCCCTCGCGTCGTGCCCGTTGATCGTGCTCTCGACTGTCGATTTTCTCGTTTTTTTTGTTGTGTTCCGTCTCCGCCGTCATCTCTCTCGAGGTTTGCCTTCGTCTTTGGCTGCATTCTCTCGTCTACTCCTTTCCGTCTTCCATGTCTACTTTGTACCCTCTCTTCCACCCTCAAACCCTCCAATGAGGGCTATATTTTTTTTGTACCTCGGTGTGTATGTGTGTGTGTGTGTGTGTCGCGATTGCTGGCGAGGCAAAGACCTCTCCCCACTCGGTTCTGTGTATCTTCTTTGGTCGCTGCCACTCGAACCCACCCCACTCCTCGTCTGCCCACAGCCTCGAAAGCAACACTCAGCATCACACCTGCAATTTCCTTTACTAAAAGAGCGACTCCAGTTTCCTTTTCTGGCGCTCATTTCTTTCCTTTTCTTGCCCTTGACTTCCTCATCACGCCGGGTGCCCCACCATCGTATCAGGATCCAGGACGCGCTTTGTGGGGCAGCTAAGGGCCTGCAGCCTTCGCTCACACATCCTTGCGGACTATCGTTTTGGGCGTGCAGGACTGCGGTGCCGCGGTGCCAAAGCAGTGTGAAATCATGATCACTTTTTGGACCGACTCAATACGAATCGTCTCTGCGATGCAGCAAACATACGCCCCTCCCTGTGCTCCTTCGGAGTGGCAGGCTACGAGGTGTCCTCGCGAGCAGGCGCATGCCTATCCACGGACCCCCTCCGCTCGACGCACCCGCTGCCACAGGACTCATGGCAGCGTCCCGCCCGTCGCGCGGCACATGCGGGCAAGCCATCCAGACACGCCCCCCCCAGACAAGGCAGCAACGCCGTCCCGACGCAGGCCCCGTGACCCGAAAATGCGAGCATCGCGCGCGCGGTCAACCACCGCTGGCATGGTGCATTGCATCCGAGCAGGGCATCGCGAGGTCAGCAGAGCGAGGGGGGTGGGCGAAGCAGGCGCGCCAAGCTGCACACCGATCCGCCCCGCAGCGCACGTGTGCGAGGCATGCGGCGTATGCCCTCCGTCCGGCCGGGTGGGCGGGGGGCGGGGGGGGAGGCGCAGGCGCCGGGAGCATGGCGAGCGCGCCCCGAACGGCACCACCGAGTCATCCGGTGCCCACCGCGGGGAGGCACGGCATCTTTCTATGGGATGCCGCGGCATGACGCGGCTGAGAGAGAAGCAGGGCACACAGGCAGGAGGGGGGGGGTGGCGCAGGGTCTCCGAGGGCCCTGGCCTGCAGCTGGCCGGCCCCCTCCCTCAGCTTAACCGGCATGCACCTGGGCCACCCCCTGCTACCCGCACGGCAGACGCCACGGCCTCCACCCCCTCGAGCAGGACCCTCCCTGGCCGCGGCCCGCCTGCGTCAAGGGGTGCGGTGCAGCCATGTCCGTGTAGGCGCGCCTACCGCGCAGCAGGTGCCCGAGGAATAGGCGCTGAAGGACAGGGAGCGCCCGGTAGGCGCGTGGCTGCGCTTCGACGGCGGACGGCGCGCCCTGGAGAACCAGGACGTAGCCGCTCATGCGGCAGAGGCAGGCGAGCTGTGGTTGTGTAGGCGTCGCTGTGTTGACGTGTTCCGGCTAGAAAGCCAGGTCGCAAAGAAAACGAAAAGAAAGCGTCGCATCGTCTTCTTGTCACGTGTTCCTCCCTCCCTCCCTCCTTGCCGCGTCTCGTCCCCCTGTCTTTGATGCGCATATTTATCTATATATATCTATGTATAGACACACGCATATATACACACATGTGTATATATACACTCTCGGTGGTGGTGTTGTCGAACGCACAAGCAGGCATGTATGCGCACAGGTGTTTATTTTTGTATATCGTATTCTTTTCCTATGAGTAAGTGTGCCTTTGTGTGTGCCTGTGTGTGTGTGTGTGTGTGTGTGCTTCGGCCTTCTTTGCTCAACTGAAAGTACGCGTACGTCTCAGCGGACGGGTTGTGCCGCAGAAGGATGTGTGTGTGTGTGGGGGGGGGGGGGGAACACTGTTTGTCTGCTCTGCCCCCGTTGTCCTTCCTCTCTCTCTGGCAAGTAGTAAAATCGGCGCCACACACTTTTATCTTCGCACTGAAAAAGAAGGAAAAGGTTGGTTTCAACGGGGCTGTGGCGAGGTGAGGGAGTTGATCTTCGATTTGGTGGTTTGCACACACACACACACACACACACTCACACGTTTATATATATATATATATATATATGTTTCTATCTGCTTTTTCGTTCTCTTCAGTTTTTCTTTAGTTTTGGTCGGCGCTTTTGTTGCGCAGCTCGATTTCTTTTTTTTCGGTGCTGGCCATCCTTTCCCTCTCCCTCTTCTTGCCGTTGAAGACAAACAAGGGTGTTTCGCCCCATTGTAGAGGTCTCTGCTATTTTCTTTTGGGCAGCTTTACGGCCGCTACATACGGATGCGTGTGTGTGTATGTGTGCATGTATGTGTGGTGGCGCGGCGGCTCTCTTCCTCTTGTGTTGAGGAGGATGCGAACTGGCTCTCCTGCATCGTCTTTGTAGTTCCGTTCTTTCTACCCGGCCAATAGCCTCCTCTCCCCTCATCATGCCTGCCACGGCGTGAGGGACACGATGGATGAGGGAAAGGCGGACGCTGCGCTTTCGTTGACGACGTGGAAAATGGCGACCAGCAATCCCTGAAGTGCAGAGGCCAAAGTCTGTTGGCCCGCTATCTGGCGACATGGAAAAGGTCTCTGGCACCGCTCTTCGCAGGGTATAAAATGGTATGGAGCGCCGTCAACGCGGCGATTGCTTTCCTCTCCTGGTTCCTCTATCTCTCCCTCTCATTTTTCACACGGGCGGGGGCAGAGAGCACTTTCAGGCACACGTGGACGTATGCATACTAGCTCGAGTGCGTCTGCACGTACACGTACAGGCACATGGAGGGAGCTACGCGGAATGCGAAGTGCTTCGCTTGCCTTCCCCCCCCCTCACCCCGCCCTGAATCAGCGCTGTAGGAATGACCAAGACGACTCTCTCTCGCGAGGCTCTCGCGCTCGAAGAATGTCTGTGCGAGTAAGCGGCCTTTTTCTCCACCAAACCCTTCAAAAAAAAAAACCGAAACACGTGTTTGTATGTGGCGCCACATCCGATTCACGCTGGGGAGCCCACAGCGGGAGAGAGCGTTAGAGGCGTCTTCTCTATTAGTGTGAGCGAAGGGAGGGAGGGAGGAAGGGGGTAGATAAGCTAAGCACGAAGATGTATGTATGTGAAGCGAAAAAGAAATAAAGAGCCGATTCGCTGCCGACAAACGCCGAAGAGGAGCGCGAAGTCACGCAGCGGATGAGGGAGAGTGCACAAAAGAAAATACGCTCAAGACAACGAAACGTTCCCCTCTTGCCCACCGTGAGCAGTAGAGAGCGCTGTGGTGGCCTTGTAAAATAAGACACAATAGCGATAGCAGTACAAAAAAAAAAACGTCGAAAAAAGAAACGAGGAGGGAACGGCGGATTTGGTCTCGCATTGCGTGTCACACAAACCACAAAAACGGCAGAACGTGGCGTTGTGTTTTGTGCCTCTTGCTCGATAGCGAAAAACGGAAAGAGAGTGACACACACACACACACATGCGGCGAAAGAAGAAACAAGCAAAAGCGGTCACAACACGGGCACTTCTGCCCTTGGCACGAGGCTCCGCTGGACCCACGGCTGACTGTGGAGTGCATGCAAAGTTGCGGAAGGCGTGGCAGGGTGCTGGGGAGGGGCAGGAGGGAGGCGCACACGCATGTGCACGAGATGATCGACGCCGGTGCTCGACTCTTCTTCTTCTTTGGCTTTCCCTTTCTTGTCTCTAAAGCGCTTCGTAACAGCTGCCCGTCCTCTCGCCCAGACCTGTGGCTGTACGCTTCACCTGCCATCTCCGTCCCAACCCTCCTGGGTTGACATCCGTCGCTAACTGCCCTTCTCGCCTTTGCTTCGCTCGTGCTGTCTCCTTCTCCCCTTGTTTGCTGTGTACTTTGCGGTCATGCACACCGAGTCCTCCCTCTCCCTCCTGCACACTCCTCTACAGAGAAAGAGACCTCGTACTCCTCCTTACAACCACACCCACACACATACGCGCGTCGTGATGCTCGTGTGACGTTTCGCACACCTGCCCCTCGCCGCCAACCGGTGGAAGGACCGCCCCCTTCCCTCCGGCAAGACGAAAGGAAGGGAACCAGTGGCTCTTTCGTAAAGGAGGCGCCTTGTGCGGGTGCGTCCTCTCTTTTTCAGTGAGAGTACGAGAAGTCGAGGTGGGGGTCGTGAAGGGTGTGTAGGGAGAAGCGCACACCCTAAAGACAACGACAAGCAACCAAAAAACAGAAGCAGCTCATTGAAAACAGAGAGGAAAATGATAAGCGGACTTGCCCTAGAAGGCCAGCAAGACAGATAGGGAGAGCTCTGAACAAGGTAGA
Source organism: Leishmania aethiopica (assembly GCA_003992445.1). Lineage (NCBI taxonomy): Eukaryota > Euglenozoa > Kinetoplastea > Trypanosomatida > Trypanosomatidae > Leishmania > Leishmania aethiopica. The sequence continues at coordinate 1,145,810 of RZOE01000012.1, forward strand.
GGAATGGGTTGGGAGGGGGGGGAGGGCTACGATGACAAGGCAGCGCGGATGTGGCCAGACCACCCGTTAATGGCACGTTCACGTCACCACACTCCTGCGGAGAAAGCGGAAACCGCTACGGCCTCGCGGACACACACGCCCATGTGCAGACACGAAACAAATCTATGCGTGTCTGTGTGTGTCTCTCTAGACGTTTCCGCTGCGTGACAGCCTCCCTCCTACTTTCCCCCGTCCCTTCACTGTCCCTTTCCCTGGCCGCTTTTTTTTTTTCGCATTGCTGTCAGAAAAAAAAGAAGCGTTTGTGAACTCCATCACATTTTCCCCCTCGTCCCATCCGTCGCCCTACTTGTATATCCGCCATCTTTTCGCCGCCCTGCTCCGCAGTCGCACATCAAGCGCATCTGCTTGTCACTCTCACTCTCTCTCCGTTGTCACTCTTGCCGCCGCAGGCGCCCCATATCATCCAGCCCAGCTGGGGAACCGCTCCTTTTCCGCTTCTTTCGATCCTTTGGAGCGGACAAGATCTCCCCCGCTTCCCCCCGCCAGCACCACACACACACACACACACTAATTCCGTCACACACACACGCGCAGACGCACCGGCGCGTCTCCTTACTTGTCCCGGTTTAGCTGCACCTCTTCGCCGCAACGCAAGAGCAAACGACAAGAGGAGTCGAGCAATGCGGCGTGCGACCGCGCACCACCAGATGCGGCAAGTGGCAGTGGTGCTTGGCACCACTGGCGCCTCTCCGGTCCTTGGCGCGGCTGTAGCTCGGTCGATGTCCGCCGCTGCGGGCACCGCCATCCACCAACATCACGACTCACATCGCCGTGCCCCCAGTATGCGGCCTCATCGTGCCTCCTTGGCGAACGGGACCACGGCGTTGGCGCACAGTTGCCGCTGGCAATCGTCGGCCGCGCCACAGAGGGACTTCAGCCACATCACCCGTGATCTCGTGTGGGGTCTGTGGAATGAGGGCAACCTCTTCTCTCTCTCGACGGCAGAGCTCACGTACTACTTGCAGCAACAGCAGCAGCGCGCTGGCGGCAGCAGCACGTTTCTGATTGACCCTCAGGCGAAGAAAAGCACTCTCGTGCGCCAAGTGGAGGAGGTACTGTCGGCGGAGCAGGCAAGCATCACGGTGCCGCAGGACGCCGGTGCGACGGTGACCATGACTGGCTCCGACCGTGTCGAGGAAACGCTCGACGAGGCGGACGAGTATGGTGACTGGGGAGCCGAGCCCGGCTTTGAGGAGCGGCGCCACATTGACTACATGGAGTTCAACCCACTGCGCATGGGCGAACGGTACGAACCGCTTGTGCCGCGCGCCTACCAGCTACTTCACAGCGACCTCTCCGCCGATGTCGGTCTGACGGCGTTGGACCCGTCCAAGTTTCCTGGGCAAAGCAAAAACAAAATTGCCTACCTTGTCTCAAAAGTGAATGTGGACAGGGCGAACGAGCAGCACTTCCGCCGCGGCCTTGAGTGGTGCCTCGCCAACCTGTGGAATACCAACATGAACGGCGAGCTGAACATCGGCGCCGGCCGCATCATTTTCTATCGCACCATTGCAAAACAGAACCGCAACACGCTCCCTCTGTGGACGCTGCAGCGGCACCTCTACGCCTACCACCCGTACGTGTGGTTTGCCATCGCCTCCGCCTCCAACGCGGAAGCGATGGAGAAGCTGGCGGAGCGACTTGGGATGAAGCTAGTGCAGGATGCGACGACAAGCTACAAGATCAATATCCGTCGTTCTAGTGAGCTGCTCGATGGGGAGCTGAACGCGCAGCTGCAGTGCACAAAGATGAACCGGCCGTGGGACAGGTTTCTCATCACGCACTACGTGCGCTCTCAAATGCCGGATCTGCGCTTTCTCGTGCGTGCGCGTCATCCCATCAAGAAGCGGATCGCAGACGCGTACCTTGAGGCGGACATTCTCCGCAGCACTCGCGACTCGGTACAGTCGGTGCTCTCGCCGGAGCTTGGTGAAGTCTGCTACTGCTGCGAGCGCGTGATTCGAAAGTGGGCGATGCGGACGCAGACTGGCGTGACGCTGCAGCTCGTGGAGACACGACGCACTCCACTTATCATCACCAAGGCTGGCGACGAGGGCGAACGACTCGAGTACGAGTGGATTGTCGTGCTCCCTCAGAAAGCGGAGCGTATCGATGTCGCGGCCCTGTCGGCGGAGCTGTGGGACTACGGCAGTCTGCTAGCAAGAGAGCTGGAGCCGGGCATGGAGGAGTTCCTGTCTCATACGATGACGGCCGCAGCCTCCTACTAAGGTGACCGTGGCTTTGTGACGCTCTTTGCCTCTATAGCTGGATAGAGTGGACAGCGAGACATGCGAAGGGAGGGACGTGAGAGGCTTCGCTGGGGGGAGGGGGGATGAGCACAGGCGGGTTTCCATTCCTCACCTTTCCATATCCTTGTTCTTGCAGTCCTAGGAAGAGGCGACGATGTGCTGCCGCTACTCCTCGTCGCTGATGTGGTGTTCCTTTATTTCTCTCCCTCTCTCGTTAGAGCCGTCACAGAATGCAGTTTGCTCTCTCTTTTTTTTTTATTATTATTATTATTTGTGAGCTTCCCTACTGTTGTGCATGCGGGATCGCATGGTTTGGCATGCTGTTGTCCTCTTGCCTTGTGTTTGCACCACCCCCTTCCGCTGCATCGCCTTCCCGCCTCATTCTCTTCCTTCTTGATACCGCGACACCTTCTCCTCGTGCCTTTGCAGTGTTTTTTTTTTTGGGGGGTAAGCTCTTATCGCTTCTCTGCTGACGTTGTTGCTGTTGTTGTCGGAGGGGGGGGATGCATAGCGATGCACGTGTCTGCCTAGGCGCGAGTCAGGGAGTGCGTCCGTCCGACATTGGGTAGCGTAGGGGGAGGGGGGAGAGACGGGAAAGTAAGCAGGTGCCTCCGAGGTGAGACTGGACCCATGGAAGAGCAGCAAAAGAGGGCCGCCGCCGCTCACCCTCCGCCTCAACGATCGCGCACACACGCACAAACCTGAAGGGTCACTTGTTGCGTGTGTAGCGCACGTACAGGTACTCGTCGTACTTTTATCGGGTTAGCATGTGCGTGTGTGTACGTGTGTTTGGAGGTCATTTTTCTTGCTGTGGGGGGGGGGAGGGAAAGAGGGAGCAAGGTGTGTGTGTGTGTGTTGACGTGTTTGTACGTTGTGTGCGCTTTTGGTTCTGTGGTTTGTTCGTTTCCTGTTAAGCCACCAGTGGCGCTCTTGTGGGAGGCGTAGTGTGCGTGTGTGTGTGTGTGCGTGGGTCAATGTCTTGGCGAGAGGTATCAATCCATGTTCTTTCATGGATCGCCTAATGTTGATAAGCTGATTGCGAAGCAGCAAACATGCCAGGGTGCGTCTCTCTGTGTGCAGGACGGCCGGGGGGGGGGCTCCCGCTTGAAACTTCTCCTCATCTCTCCTTATACGTGCATGTACGCTAGCAGATGCAGATGAAGCTTCTGTACAGCGATCGACTCAGACGCATACGCGCCAACATGCACCAATGCGAGACATGCGTCATGCCGTGCATGCCCTCTATGGCGCAAAGCCGAACTGCACTCAAGTGCCTCGCACTCCATCCCCTTTCGTCTCTCCCCCTCTATCTGCGCACCCGTACCGCATCACAAAACCACGTACACAAACAAATCTGTCGCCGGCTATCACTACCAACCCTACAACCGCCACGGCAACACTCGTTCGCCCCCCTCCCTCTACCGATTCGCAGCAGCAGTAGCAGCATCCGCGAAAAAAAAAGGCTGAGCCGCCTACTCTCAACCCAAGCTTTCATCAGTTTTGTTTACCCTTATCTCTCTCTCTCGGAGTGTTTCCCTTTCTTCCCCCTTTTTTGTTTTTTTTTTTTGTTTTGAGCTCTTGTGCTTCACGCCTCTTGCTAACATGGTGCTCACCTCCCGACTGCCCGCATTGAACGCATAGACCTCCGCACCACCGCTCTCCCTCCCTCCGTCCCTTTCCCCTCTGTTTCGCTTGTTCGCAGTCGCAGACACACAGACAAACGCGACAGCGACAAGGATAACACAGAACAACAACGACAACAACAAACAATCAGTAAGACCCGACACACCACAACGACGTCTGCATGTACATCCGTCCAGGTAGCGAGAGAAGCCGCCGTCCCCTTCTGACGAAGCGCCACTCGTAGACGCGCATTCACACACGCCAGCGAACACCAGCAACACAGAGAAAAGCGCAAGAGAAGAGCAAGACAAGAGGTCACACCACAGCTGAAAACCCATCTTAGTGTTTCTCTCAGTCTCGCTAGTTGCGTGTGAGCCCTACCGCGTTCCCACCCTCAAACACCCACACCCGACCACACACCCGCCGCAGGAGCCATGCCACCAAAGGCGCCCAAGGGAGGCCTCAAGGCGGCGGCCAAGAAGGGGCCGCCGAACGCCATGCTGGCGAAGCTCAAGATGAAGATGGAGCTTCAGAAGGCGGAAGAGGAGCGTCTGCGCCTCGAGGCTGAAGAGGAGGAGCGCCGCATCCGTGAGGAGGAGAGGCTTGCTGAGGAGCAGCGCAAGTTCGAGGAGGCGGAGCGCCAGAAGGAGCGCGAGCGTCAGAAGGAGGAGGAGCGCCTGGCCCGCAAGGAGCGCAAGGCGGCTGGGAAGAACGACGCCCTTGACCGCATGCGCGCGGCTGGCATGATATTGCCCGATGTAGATCGCATTCGCCATGATGAGGAGGTGCGCAAGGTGGAGGAGAACGCTGCCCCAAAGCCGAAGCCAAAGCCGAAGCCGAAGCCGGTCGTTGCCGCGGCGCCGCCTCCCGAAGAGGAGGAGGAGGAAGAGGGGGAGCCGACGGAGCTGACAGAGTCAGAAGAGGAGATCGACGAGGACGACTGGGAAGCCGTCATGGAGCGCGATGAGCGTCGCGCCACCCGGCACACGAACAACGAGCGCATCCGTGCCGAGCGTGCTGAGCGCAAGGAGACCCGCGAGGCGGAGAAGCGGCGGATGGAAGAGGAGATTCGGTCCAAAAACCACGTTCTGGAGAAGGTGAGCAACCTGCGCTCCCCGATTTGCTGTGTGCTCGGCCACGTCGATACGGGTAAGACCAGCCTGCTGGATCGCATTCGCTCTACCAACGTACAAGGAGGCGAGGCCGGTGGTATTACGCAGCAGATCGGCGCCACCTTCTTCCCTCGCGAGTCCCTCGTGTCTGCCACGGCGGAGCTGATCAAGAAGCACAAGTGCAACCTGAACGTGCCGGGTCTGCTGGTGATCGACACGCCCGGTCACGAGTCCTTTACAAACTTGCGCAGCCGCGGCAGCAGCCTGTGCGATATTGCGATTCTGGTGGTGGACATCATGCACGGTCTGGAGCAGCAGACGCGCGAGTCCATCCGCCTGCTGCGCGAAAAGCGGTGTCCATTCATTGTGGCACTGAACAAGGTGGATCGCCTGTTCGACTGGCAGCCGCACGAGAACATGGACATACAGCAGTCACTGGAGCTGCAGAAGGCGCACGTCCGCAGCGAGTTCCACACGCGCTGGTGCCAGGTGAAGAACGAGCTGTCCGCTGAGGGGCTCAACTCGGAGCTGTACTACAACAACAAGGAGGTGCGCAACGTTGTTTCGGTCGTGCCGACGTCGGCCCGCACCGGCGAGGGCGTGTGCGACCTGCTTCTGCTGGAGATTCAGCTCGTGCAGCAGTTCATGGAGGGCAAGGTGACCTACAAGGACGATTTGCAGTGTACGGTGCTTGAGGTGAAGCCGATCACGGGGTACGGCTTCACGGTCGACGTCATCCTCATCAACGGCGAGCTGCACGAAGGAGACGAGATATGTCTGTGCGGTCAGAACGGCCCCATCTTCACGCAAATCCGGTCGCTGCTGACACCGCAGCCCCTGCGCGAGATGCGTGTGCGCGGCGATTACATACACCACAGGTCGATCAAGGCGGCAATGGGTGTGAAGATCTCCGGAAACGACCTCGAGTACGTCATCCCCGGTACCCAGCTCCTCGTTGTGCATGCAAACGACAACAAGGAAAAGATCGCCGAGCTGGTCATGAAGGATGCGACGAATATCAACGAGTTTCTGGACCCCGACGGCCTCGGCGTGAGTGTGCAGAGCAGCACCCTTGGCGCCCTCGAAGCCCTTCTGTCGTTCCTGAAAGGTATGAAAATCCCTGTGGCGAGCATCGCCATTGGCCCAATCTACAAGCGTCACATGCACCAGGTGCTATCGATGAAGCGGCGCGAGCCGCGCTACGCCGTGGTTCTTGCCTTCGACGTGCCGGTTTCCGAGGAGGCGCGCGAGATCGCGAAAAAGAACGACATCGAAATCTTCGAGGCGAACATCATTTACCATCTCTTTGACAAGTTCACTCGCTACATGAACGAGTACGAGCAGCGTGAAAAGGACCGCCTGCGCTCTGTCGCGGTCTTCCCGGTGCAGCTGAAGATGATTGCCGAGTCGATCCACTCGACCGACCCCATCATCATTCCTGTCACGGTGGAGCGTGGTCAGCTGCGCCCCGGAACGCCACTGAGCGCGATTCGCAAGAAGGACGACAGCGTCGTCGTTATTGGCCGCGTGATGTCGATGGAGCGCGACAACCGGCCAGTGGAGATCGGCACCCCTGGCATGGACCTGGCTGTGAAGATAAACTCCGGTGAGTCGGGCGTCACCGTCGGCCGGCAGTTCGACAGCAGTGACATCATTGTGTCGCACATCACTCGCCAGTCCGTGGATGCCGTGAAGAAGTTCAAGGACGAGCTGAAGCCGGATGATGTGCTGCTGCTGGCCTCGCTCATCAAGGTGCTGAAGGTGCCAAACAAGTAAGCAAACAAGTCGAGGAGCAGCGCGGGAAAAACAGCAACACAAACCAAACAACAGCAAAAAAGGTGGCGGTGGATGGAGAAGGAAGGCGAGAGGGATGGGAAGGGTAGAAGGGGTCTACACAGACACACAGACAGAGGTAGGACTAGGGGCGAAGAAAAAAAGAAAGCACGCGTAAGAGGAGGAGTGTGTGTGTGTGTGTGTATGTGTGTGTGTGTGTACTGCTAGCTACATGGACCCGCACATATGCGGGCAATGGTGTCGCTCCGCACGCCTGCTCGTATGTACTGGTGTGCGCGTGTTTTCGTCTATTCCTGTCGGGTCTCTTGTGGCGTGCAATCATGTGCGCATACGGCTGTCGTAGCTCGCCACCGCCGCCGCCTCCTCCGCCTTACGTTGTCCCTTTCCCACCCCACGGATCCATCAATGAAGGCAACGTTTTGTCGCGCAGCAGTCTGCGCCTTCATCCTGCTTATCCTTTCCTCTGTCGCGGTCTCTGTGCGCTTCTCCTCATCTCTCGCTGCGTGCGCGATGGCACCGGTGCGCTGCCCTTTTCATCCTGCATTGCTTTCTTGCCTTTTCTGACGTTTTGCTCCGCCCGCTCACACGTGCGCGCCGCTCGCTATCCTTTTTACCTTTTTTACTGCGTCTGCTTTTTTGCTGTTGCTGCTGTTGTTGTTGTTGTTGTTGTGCTCGACGACCCCTTCCCCACCCCACCCCCCCACCCCCCCACCCACCCCACCCCGACACACATACAGAGCCACTGTAATCACCCTTTCTTTTTGCCCCTCTATTCGCACACTCGACGTGTGCCGCGGTTGATGACGGTGGTGGCCGTTCTTGGAGAAGCGCCTGTGCTTGGTTCCTTTCCTTGCGTTGTATGTGATTAACATGACTCGTAACTAACGCCTCTACTCCTCCTCCTCGGTGCCTCGGTTCAGTTTTGTTTTTACTTCTTGTGCGTGAGTTTGCCGCCTTTTCCTTTTTTCGTTAGACAGCACGCTTGTTGGTCCCGGTGCGTTCATGTCAACGGCTTTCGATCACGGCGTTGGTGCGGGTGTGCGCGCAGGGAGAGGGGCGCGCGTGTGTTAATCGCTTCACACACGCGCCTCCCTCTTTCTCTCCCCGACGTAACTTTTTTATTTTATTTTTCGTGACCGTCGGTGTTTCGTTGTTTGCCTTCCCTTTTCTCTTGCTGATATTGATGAGACGTGGATGCTCCTCTCCTTCCTCCTCGTTCGTCGTGCACGCACGCGAGCTCACGGAACACGACACTAGACAAAGCAAACAAGCAAGAAAAAAAACACACTTCTCGAACGTGAGGATGTGACCTCAATGGCACCATCATTTTTGAGCAGCGTGCGCGTATGCGTGTAAGTGGTACTGCTGAACCCTCCCCCAATCCTTCGCTCATCAGTCAAACTAAGCAGACAAGCAGCCCCCCTCCCCCTCGAAGAAAAAGAAGCTATCGAGAAATGAGCTGCAGGAGGTGGAGGGTAAAGGTGATTGCTCTCACTGGCAGCAATGAGGCGAGACGAAAAAAAAAAGATATATACAGCAGTAGCGGAGGCATGTGCAGCGTCTACTGCACATGATAACATGAGTCTTTCTACACACAACAAAAACCAAAGCAGAAACAGATGACTACTCAGAGTTGTCACAACGGAGAGACCGGTCTCTGTGGCGTTGCTGCGCCGGGCCTGTGCTGCTCGTGGTAAGGTTGTGAACGGCGGCCAGGAGGAAAGAGAGCGAACTGCTGAATGGCAGCAAGCAGTGTACATGTCTTGTGCGCCCCCTTCCGTTTTCGCTAACGCACGCCTCGCAACCTCCACTGATGCCCTGTGTACTGGAGAGGTAGGAAGTGCGCACGACAGCCACAGCGAAGTAGCAGCCACCGCCAAGGCAGGCGACTTGAGATGTTGGGTAGCGGTGCCGGTGCCGAAATCCGAGCCAATATCGCGAGTTCTGCGCACACCCGCATGCAGGGACGCACGGCTTTCCATCTATACCAGCATCATCGTGATCAATCAAGCGTAGGATTTGTATGTATCGGCCATCGCTCAACGCCGCCATTCGCTCATGCTTCCTCCTCTGTTCTCTCCTTACGCGGCTGCGCTGCCCCTCGCACTCTATCTACTGTGCTCTTCACCGTATTCGACCCGCCCTGCCCCGCGAGGAGACGCACTCGTGCTACTCCGTTGAGGGGTGAGGGACGGGCTAGGGTCGTAGTGGTCACTGAAGCGCCAAGGAATCGCTGCGCGTGTGGTGCACGGAGCCACACACAGACCAGCTCCTGTGCACCTCATCTTCCTACCTTTCATTGGTGTGTTTTCGCTCAACCATGCTGACGCCGTCGCCCCTGGCCGACTCTGTGGTCCGCGCTGCTGCGTGGGATGACGGCGGGGCGGAGTTCATCTTTTCCGACGGCACGATTATGTCTTTTGTGGACAATATGAACACGTTCGTAGCGGTGCGCAGCAACCCTAGTCCTCGCGACGCACGGCGGGCGGCGACTCACGCGGCCCGCCAGCGACAGCAGGAGGAGAGGCGGCAGCGGTTGTCGGAGGCAACCGCAGCCGCCGCAGTTCAATATGTCGACTCGATCGACGACCCCCAAGACGACGATGACGATAGCCGCGAGCTGTGCTTTACAGCCTGGACGCTCAGCAGGGACGTGGGTAAGGTGCGGGCGGCTCTCCACATCTTCAACAGCCTCAGCGAACAGCCGCGGCTGCTGGCGCCGCTGCTGCCTTCAGAAATCCCTGCACCTCTTCTCTCGCCTTCCTTCTTGACAGCTAGCGCTTCGTCGGTGACACCGGCATATTTGATGGTGGGATCCTGTGGCGTGTGGCAAGATCCGGGCCCCCCGATCGACACCCTGCTGCTGGAGCGGCGCGCTGACCTGTTCCGGCGACACGTCGTGCTTGGAACCGTTCGCGAGTGGATGCCCGTTTCCGAAGCCGTTCCGCAGCGGCAGCCAGTGGCACCAAGCGCGGCGGGGAGCTTTCTACCGCGGTCAGAGTCATGTCTCATCGATGGCGCGGCCGCGGCTCCGACTACTCTGCAGCGTGCGACAGAGTTGAGAGTGGCAGAGCGCTCACCTGCGCGCACAGGGTATGGCGAGGATTCGAGTGTTACACCCCCCAAGGAGGTGCCCGTTGGCACGGTACTTGAGCTATGGTGTGCTCTGCGCCGTGTCTGTATGACGGTTGCGGTGCACCGCGAAACCTTCACGGTGCGGTGGCCAGCGCCGGTGACCCGCAGCGACGGATCGCGACTACCGCCATCATTTCACGCGCGAGACACTGCGGCGTTGCATCTGTCACCACTTTCGCTCAGCTGGTCCGCCCGCATCTCTCCCGCGGGCTCCGCATCGGCGCCGCTGCTGTTCACATACATGGAGCAGACGTTCCCAGTGCGCGACCCACCAGACGCGTGGCGGACGATGCTGCAGCTGGCGCTAGAGCTGGACGCAGAGCTCCCTGGAGCAGAGAAGGAAGGCAGCGCCCCCAGTGCGGCATCAGCGTCACCGTCCCACACCACCGTCGGTGCACTGGGCACGGAACATGACGACAATGCCGGCCGTTCTGCTTCCTGGCAGGGCTGTTTGCCTGAACCGCACCGCTGGAGTGGTGCCCTGAACCAGCACCGTAACACCAACCCTTGCCGTTTCTCTCGACTGACTGCATCGCAGGCGGCGCACCTCGCTGCACCGCGGACGACACGCGCCGTGGACGCGATGCGTGCGCTTCACCCACGCGGCACGCGACTTTGTTGGATGTACGAGGCGAACCACTGCGGTGCAAGTCGGGAGAGCCCGTCTGCCGTGTACTGGTGTCTGCGGGGGTCCGCTGTAACCTCACCCATCAAGGGAAACCTCGGCGGCGCTGCTGTCACGACAGGCACTTCGACGTCGGCGCCGCTACGGGGCACCGAAGTGGTGGCGTGGGTGGCCGAAGATGGCAGCGTTGTGCGAACCACGCTCGAGGGGCAGGGCTACACAGTTAGACACCATCGTCTTCACTTGTCCTCGTCCTGTGCAACGGCACCAGCGCCGGCTGTTTACCGACTCCAGGCACACGACACTGCGGCAGCGATGGCGGCAGTAGACAAGCGCCTGCCATCAACCATCACGCCACTGCGCTGCCACGTTCACGTGTCGCCCCAGTCAGCGCCAACGCCGTTGCATACGGCGGCGAAGTGCTGCAGAGCTGCTGCGCCTTGTCGCCCAGCGCGACGCTGCACCTTTGTGGCGACCCCAACTCGCGGTCTTCCCCACATGGCAACGCAAGAAAAAAGGCCGCCGCCGCCGCTGCAGCGTCAGCAGTCGCCGCAGCCTCTCCGGAGGCGTTCGCGGTCGCCATCATCGACCCTCAAAGCCTCTACTGCTTGCTAGCGTCCTCGACGGACGGCCTACAACGAGGCTGCACCGCGGCCACCATCACTCCTGCGTGTGCGTGCTCTGCCGTGGCGGCGCTCAACGCAACGGTGGTGTCAAGCGAGCAACGTTTCCCTGGATACATGGACTCGCACTGCAACGCAGCAGCAGGAGCGCTCTCGTTTGCGTCACTGGGCAGGGGTGTCACGTGTGGGAGAGTGGGGCCGTTGGAAGCCAACGACGCGTTGCGCCGCCAGCGCTTCGGTCGCTACATCGCCTCTGTGGTAGACGTCGCCATTCAGCTGTCCCAGGTGAACTGCGCCGCTCAGCGTGCGGCTGACGCCGCCAGGCCATCGACAGACCAGCCACGACTCGCTGCGTACTGTTGCGCCGGACCGGCAGCGACTTCGTCGTTGTGCTGGTCGCCTAGTGCGCAGGGCTTGTCATGCCGCAAAGGAGCCCACTCAGCCGCGGCGACGACCACCTCCCATAGCGCTTCCGGTGCCTCGGTTGTCTACTTGACAAGTCGGCTGGACGGCATCGGCACTTTCACAGCACTCACCAACGGCACCATCCGGGTCCACTTTGACGACCGCACTCTCCTCACACTCGTCCCCGGCGTGAACGAGGTGGACGAGGAGGAGCTGCTGGCGACGTGTGTGCTGCGCAACGCCACACGGTGTACAATGCGCGCGGCGCAGTGCCACCCTGGACACGCAATGTACCGCTACTTGGCCTACGCGCTCCCGTTTCGTCGGTACGTGTACTGGCGGGCTGTCAACCCGCATGAACTGGCTGCCATGGACGGTGGATGTGCTGGGGTCTTGTCCAGCGAAAGACACGCGACAGCGCTGCAGGAGCAACCGCACCAGCGACAGAGGCAAAGCCCCAGCGCCGCGGTGGTGGATAGAGTCCAGCACACCACTGCCCGCGACGACGCTTCTGCGTCACTGGTCAGCATCTCCGCAATGGAGGCAGGCGCGTCTCTGATGGAGCCCCCGCTTGTGGATGAGTCTGTATGTCTCCTGCCGAGCTTGCGGTCGTGCTCCTTGGCCACATCCTTCAGTGCGCCGGGCGACGACGACGACCGCGTTGCAACCGTGTTGAGCAACGCCGTTCGGGCTCCAGATGCGAAGAGCGAGCCATCACACTATCAGTTGCCCAGTGACCCGACGTGCTCTCCGCGAGTCTGCCTCTCCACCTCCGATGCTGTAATGTCTCAAGGCACCTTGAACGACACTGGCCCAGCATGGGGACTGGTAGACACACAGCGAACGGTGCAAACATACTGCGACGCCGAAGTGGCCGAGGCTGCGGCGCAGCAGGCCCGACTGCAGGAGCTCCTTGATCAAAATGAGGCCCTTTCCAAAGCCACCCGGGCTCTTCTGCGCGACTAGATATGGGGCGGTGGTGGAGGGTGACGGAGAAAGATCGCAGTGGAGAAGCCGTGGCTATGAAGCACGCGAATTTTTGTGTTTGCGCGTGTGCGTGGGCGTGCACTTCTTTTTTTAATTGTGGCTAGATGCAAGTGAACTTCATAGATTCCGCAGAGGAGGAGGGAGAGGGAGGAGGGGCACGCACACGCACACACAGACCCAAGCCCCTGTGCCCATTTCCTCCCATGTTTTGTCTCTGACCGACACGAGGTCTTCGCTCTCTGTACGCTCTCTGGGCAGAGAAAACACCACCAAAGGAAAGCACTCGCTTGTGCCTATTTACGAGTGCGGCAACGACTGGGGCGAGGCGACGATGTGCCTGGGCCACATGCGTCGTCTCCGTTGCGCCTCCCGCGCTCTTCACCATGCAAACAGAGAGGAGAGACTTGTGCATGTGTGTGTGTGTGTGAGGGGGGGGGGGTGCATGCCCCTGACGTGCGAGCTGAAACGTGCAGCACGCACATTGAAAGGGAGAGGCAGCGTCCTCCTCACAACACACCCACACATGCAAGATTGGCGGAGGATGACGTTGGGCAGGAGTCTGCCTGCTGCGCAGGTATGCTGTGTGGGGTCAAGGCAAGCGGCTTTGCTCTATGGGGCAAACGGAACCCCGTAAGCACCGCGTTGTCGGACGGCGAGGTCACTGATGCCAGTGCACCTCCCCCTTCTTCCACGGTTTTCGCTCCCATAGCATATACTGATGCTGGTACCTCCTCATGTGCCGCCTCGTCCGCTGTCCACCGTCCCTACCTCTCTCCTCTCCGCTGCCGTCGCACACGGTCTTCTCCGTGGTGCGCCGCCCTGTTGCATCATCGGCCTCTCCGCCCTCCTCCTCTTTTCTCTTTTCGTTTTTGTTTTGCCCGTGAAGGGGAGCGCAAGAGAAGGAAAGGGCCGTACAGAGAGGCACCGCGTGAAGTCACTTGGCACGGGGGAGGGGAGAAGAGCGTGATCTGCTCCGCTCGGCGCTGAAACTCGGTACTAGTTTGACACCTGACGTGCGCACGCACAGCCCCGCGGATGGATACCCGAGCGTACGGCAATGCGGCGCGTTTTTCTGCGACGATTCCCTCCTCACGGTCGTCGTCTGTCGCGTCCACATTTGCGAAGGCCACAGCGAACTCGGCAGTGGCGAAGGGGAGCAATAACGGCGCGCTGCCGCCGAGCAGCGCCGATTTTCCTGCCATTGGCCACTGTGGCGGTCCGTTGGCGGACGACGGAGGCGGTGCCCACAGGAATTATGCAGCTTCCAGGGTGCTGTTTCCCAAATCGACGACTGCCGCCGTGCGGCCGACGCCGATGGCACACTCCCCTGCGGAGGTCGAGCGTGCCAGCGACGCCTCCAGCAGGTGCAACCAGCACTCCCCTCACACTTCCCCTTTCACGGATGCTGCTCTTCTACAGCCACACGGAGGGCCGCCGCTTCACCTTTTGCGCTGCAGTGGGGATCAGGAGGAGCCGGCCCGTTGCGACAGTGGCGGCGCATCAAGCCTCGGGCAAGGTGTCCAAGCAGAGTCACTATCGTTGACATTTCCGCAGCCTGTGGTGCCGCAGACGCAGTTGTCGCCGTTGCCGTCGCAGCTGAAGCCCATGACAGAAGATGCGCGGCCGAACTGGGTGTATGCGCGCGAGGCGTTTTTATCTCCGCGCAGCATCAGCGGAGGTGAGCCCATGGACAGCGGCACCTCATCAACTCCACAGCCGCTGCCGCCGCCGCGAATGAACACGTCGTACGCGGTACACCGTGTGCTACCCCGTATGGTGCACCCGCACTTCACCAACAATCCGCACATCCTGTTCCCGCAGCACGGCACGTCGAAATCGGGTTCTCCGGCCCACGCGCACCGTCCTTGCGACTACTCGCTGCCGGCCCACACCTCGCAACCCCGCTCACCGCCTCTGCCACCCCTCAGCAACACCGTAGGTGTGGCGGCGCCCCCCTGCGAACCGTCAATAGCTGCTGCCACGATGGTCGTGCATCCCATGTGGGCAAAAGGAAGCGGCAATGAAGTCACCTTGCCGCGGCTCTCACAGAAGCCTCATCGACCACTACCCTACCAGACTGCTTCTCTGAGCCCGCGGGACTTTGTAGCTTCGCCGTCTGGCGCTCAGCTGCCGACAGAGCACACACAAGCAGAATCGCCCAAGCAACCTCCCGAGGCGCTCAGTGCGAAGCCCGACGCGGTGTTCGACTGCACCGCCATTGCCGTGGTGCCGTCTACGTCGACCTCATTCTCTTCGCAGCTGGAGGAGGGCAGCGGACCGCTGCTCGGCGCAGCGATGCAGCAGCGGAAGCCGCACACATTGCTGGCGTCAGCCCCTGCGTTCGCCAATCTGCATGACGGCGACGACAGGAGGAATGTAAGCGGGGCCTTTGCGCCGTGTCTTATGCCGGTGTTTTCGCCATTACACCAACAGCCACGTCACCAACACCACAATCAACCTTCCGCAGTAGCACTTCCCAAGGCGGCGACGCTGGTGATGAGCGGCGAGTACGGTACGCGAGACTTTCAGCGGGGGACATGGGTGTTCTTGCTTGCCCGCCAGGAGCGCCTAGCGCGCGAGCTACTTGAGGCTGAGGAAACGAGCGAGGCGCTGCGGTGTTTGCCGGCGTCATGCGCGGCGTGGCGCACCTACTACCGCCCTACCTTCGGCAGCGCCGAATGCGGTGCGGTCCACCTGACTAGCAGCACAGACATGGACATATCCCTGTCTTCAGGCGTGTCCACCGCATTGACAGCGCAGTTCGCCCCGTCCACCGTGATGCTGTCCGATACGGGCGACGCGGATGCTTCCTGTGAGGCGACTGATAATGCATCTCTTTCGCACTGTCGTCTTGCGGACAAGGCGAAAGGGAAGCGGAAAGGCACGAAAACACTCACGCCACCACCACACCCGGCGTTCGCGGTGGCTGTCTACCGGCTTCAACTCCTGGAGAGCATCCTCGGTAACGAAATCAGAACAGAGGAGGACGAGGCATTTCACTTCTACCTTGAAAAGCTGTTCAAGTACGAGCATCGACTGCTCACCGTCGGCACCTTGCCGCTTGAGCGGTTCCTGCGCAGCTGGATCGCCATTCACCGTGCGCGCAGGCTGCGCCACGCCCTCCAGCGGGGGAAGGTGGGGAACCTGGAGCAGGAGGCCCGTACCGCGCTACATGCGACGAGCCAGACGCTGCAGCGGCGCTTCCAGCTGATGGTGACGGCCCTTGTCGAGCAAGAGCATTACTACCGCTGCTCTTTAGAGCTTCTCTACACGCAGGATGCGGCGTGGACTGGGGTGGTGCTGCTGCGCTTGCAGGAGCAGGTCGAGTGCTTCCCACTTGCGTTCGGCGCCGTCATGAGTAGAGCGCGCGTATGTGGGCGAATGAAAGGAGCGACCCTGTGCTCCAACCTTGCGTTGGCCGAGCAGGCAATTCGCGAAATGATCAGCGGTGAGGAAGCGCAGCAACGTGCTGCATTCCCAACCGAGCTCGAAATGCGCGAAGTGAGCCGCGTGCAAGAGCCACAGGCACGCAAGAAGCTGGTCGATCGCGAAGCCGCCGAGCGCGCCGTGGCGCATCAAGTGGTTGGCGCGCTGCAGACTCACTACAGCCTCCGGGAAGTGGAGATCGAGGAGGGCATCGAGCGTCAATACTGGCGGAAGCAGCTGATGCGAATCGGCATCGATTCCGTCGTCGCAAGCGCAACGCCGCGGCCCCTGCGTCGTGATGTGGTCGCAGCCGAGGTGGAGCTGTGAGGGTGCAGGAACAGAAAACTGGGCAACGGGTGCGCGCCCGTCTGCTTCGGTGCTCTTTCGCTGACGTACACGTACATGCACCACCCCGCCGTGTACTTTCAGAACTGTATCTCCGGGTCTGTGATGTGGCGCACGTGAGCGAGGGCGTTGTAGATGCCCTTCGCTGTGCGTGTGCATGCGTGTGTGTGTGTGTGTGTGTGTGTGTGTACCGCCTCACTCTCATCTTCGTCTCTTGCACTCCGCTCCCTTTTTTTTCTCTTGACGAGGCACCAAGCGAAGAAGCGATCTAACCGACGAACCGCAGCGTCTTTCTGCCTGTCTCTCTCTCTCTCACTTTCATGGAACTTTATTTTACATGTACAGGTGTAACACATCTCTATGGATGTGAGTCTTGCTACTGCCCCTGGGTGTGCGTCTGTGCGTGTGTCGCATCGAGCAGCGCAAACGCCGCGGGGAAAGAAAGCACCCAACCCCCCCCCCCGGAAAAAAAGATGCGCTACCCGTGCGTGCACAAATGTGCCGCTGCCCCTGTGTAGTAGTTGGCAGGTGGTGAGCGAGAGAGATGCAGGGAGACGGTGTGAGCACCTCTCTCCGTCGGACATGAGCTGCAAGGAGAAGCCAACAGAACGGAAGGATGGCAGACCCGGGTTTACTCCGTCTTTTTACAGCCTACCGACCCTATTCAACCTGCACAAGCGACAACGTTTCAGCTGACTTCCCATGATGTGCTGTGTGATAGTAGAATACGCCTACGTGCGACAGCGACAAGATGCCTTCATCTCCAGCTGCTCTTAGAGCTCTCAACCCCTCCTCCATACACACACCACACCACACCTGCGCTCTTGTTCCCTGCCCTCTGTCTGTGTGTGCGTGTGGGTCTCCTACGGATCCCTTTAACCCCTTGCAGAGCTCTCGCCTCCCCGCCGCTGCTCGACGGCATTGCGCACACACGCAAAAAAAAAAACGCAAGAAAGAAAAACATCTTTGAAAAGAACCCTCGAACGCAAGCTTTCAGGCGCACGATAGAGCATCAGTCGCCTTTATCACTAGCTCGGCTGGCGTCGTTGCCTTGCCTCAACCATCGGCTCTTCCCTCTTTCCTTCCATACTGTATCTCGTTTCCCCGCTAGCTTTCGGTCGTTTGTCGGGCAGCATTTTCATAAACACACACACACACACAGACATTGCTGCGAAGTAGGACGGGGCGATGCCTCTGACCGCGGCTGGCATGCGGACGCTGATGCGTCAGATGCAGGAGGTGCAAGAGCACCCCGTCGACGGTGTTCAGGTGCGTCCTTCGGACTCGATGAACGAGTACCACTTCGACCTGGACGGTCCGGAGGGGACGCCGTTCGCGGCTGGCCGCTTTCATGTTGTTCTCATTTTTGACGAGCAGTATCCAGAAGTGCCGCCAAAGGGCTTCTTCCGCACCAAGATCTTCCATCCCAACATCTCCGAGCGTGGTGACATCTGCGTGAACGCGCTGAAGCGTGACTGGACCCCGAAGCTTGGGCTGCGTCACATCCTTGTCGTCATCCGCTGCCTCCTGATCGAGCCGAACCCGGAGAGCGCGTTGAATGAGGAGGCTGGACGGCTGATCTTGGAGGAGTACGCGGCATACGAGCGCAAGGCTGCCATGTACACCGCCATAAACGCCGCGCGTCCAAAGGGGGTGCCGCGGTTCACGCTTCCCGAGGTCAAGGCGGAGAAGGCGTCCAGCTCGGTCACGGCGTATGCCTCGGCTCCCGTAGCTGCGGACAGCGGCGCCAGCGCCACAGCTACTGCTGCCTCAGCATCGTCCATGGCAAACGGCAGCGCATCATCGACTGCCACACGCAGGCTGACCCTGTCGGAGGCGAACTGCCACCCAGGTTCAGCCACAGCGGCCGAGAAGGCGGAGAAGTCGAAAAAGAAAGCGCTGCGCCGCATCTGAGCGAAGCCCAACGCGCTTGAACCCCGATTTTGTGTCTGTCCGTCTGTCTGCTGCGATGATGTAGTTCAACGTTGTACGTCTGGATACACGCACGTGTCGATGCCGCGCCGCATCAGTGCACGGGAGACCCAACAACAGTGCGGCGACACTCTACTCCTTCTTGATCTCTCCAGTTTATGGTGGGCCTAGCGCCGTTTGTGCGGGGTGTGTTGTGGTGCATGCCCTTGGTTGTACAGCTCCCACCTCGCCCTCTCCACTCCCTCTCCGCGTGCTTTCCATGTGGTGGTGGTGATGGGCGTCGTCCCTGTACTCATCTTTTTTTTTGACGATGTTTTGTTTGCGGATGCGCGTGTGCGTGTTGGCATGTCTCCATGTACGCACACCCGCCCTTGTGCCGCGGAGAAGATGGACGACGCCAAAGGCGTCTCGGATACACGCACATGGGGCCTGCGTGCAGAGGGGAGGGCAAGGGGAAGGCGACGAGGACAAGCCTGCACGCATGGAAGAGCATGTCGAAGAGAGCGGGGGGAGGGAGGGCCGTGCCCTTCCGCTGCCCATTCTCTCTCGCTCACTCTCTCTCTCTGTGTTTTTCTGTCACCGATGAGTACACTGGGATAGAATGCACCTACAAGGGGAGGGTGAGGGGGAAGGGCTGCCGCTGCCGACTTTCTTTTCTGTTTTGTTTTCTTCCTAATTCGCTAGACCTCCTCAGCTCTTATTACTGCTCTTCGTTCATGTGGTTGCGTGCGTACGTTCTGGGGTCCACTGCCGTTTTTCTCTTTCCCTCTCTCTGTGTCTCCGTCCTCTGCCAGTATCGCTGTGAGCCTTCTATTTCTCTTCTTTGAGCACCGTGCAAGACTGTTAACGCTCCCGGTTGACGTTTTTCTGTGCCCTGCCCCACCCAGCCAGAGACACACATGCACTTGCTCAATGTCCCTTCATGTGTATCGTGACCTGATGGCAGCGGAGATAGCCAACGTGTTGATCTACTTTCCCGATCCCTCGCCTTCTTGTCTTTTTTGTTTGTCTTTCCATGGCTCCCTCGTCTCGTGCCGTGAGAGATGCGACAGATAAGGCCCGGCGAGCGTACAGGAAAAGTACGACACATGAATGCGAAGCAGCTGAGACCCGCTTAGCGTCCTTCCTAGACCTTCTCCTCCACCTGTTGCCGGGCACGCATCACACGGCAGCCGAAAACCGCCCCGCCCCTCCGTCCACCTCGGCCATGAGCTCGAAAGGGGGGAGGGGGGCAAAAGGACGGCTCGTAATCATGGAGGAGGTGAGGTGAAGCTCGCCAGCTGAAGCTGGCGCACCAACCACCAACTGGACGCACATTCGGCGACGAGTTAGGCATAGGACCTCCTTCACTCTTTCTCTTCATTAGGCTTCTTCAAAAGATGGCATGTCTCGCATTACGCCTGGTTAAGCGTGGTGCTCCCTCTGCCCCTTAGCATCCGCTGGCCCCGATGCGACATCACCGCCACCGTCACCACCTCCCCCTCTCCTCCTCGTCCTCATCCCCTTTTGTTTCGTTGTCGAGGTTGCGGGCACGCACACGTCTACATCCACAAAGAAAAAAAAACGAAAAACGTTCTGCTTCACATCTACGTACAGGAACAGCAAACGGCAATCCAACCACTCCTGCTAGTATTGTTATCATATTTATTTATGGGCAGGCTCCCTCTCTCCCTCTCTCTCCCTCTCACTTTCTATGTTGTGAATGTTGCGCCTCATCTCACCACGACAAAGGCTTATACCCGCGTGTGTGTGTGTGTGTTTGCACCTAGGTCAACGCTGCTCTCTCTCGCGCTAACCCGAAACGCTGTTCTGCCCCTCCATTGCCTTTTCTACCTTTACCGACACAGCTCTAGGCGTTCACGATCAGCTCTGTGCCTGTGTGTGTGCGTGTTTCTTTTTTCTTCCCGTCGCTGTTCGCAGTCTTGCTTCTACTCCCTGCGGAAAGGGCTGCCTCGTCGCATGGAAAAAGCTCGAGCGACCAACGCAGCGCTCACTGCTGAGTTTTATAGCACCCTCGCGCCTTGATTTCTGGCTTTTCTTCCGGTGTTTGGGAGACTGTGTGTGTGTCCGTCGGTGTTGAGGGTCGTGTCGCTCTCAGAGGCGTGACGTTGAAAGGAGCGTACTGAGGCGACGACGAGTCCCGTGCTATCCATGTGTGGTGGCGCTATTGTGCTTGCGTAAGTCTGTTTTCTCGTCTTGGGCTTCTTGACAGGCTTTGCTCTGTTTCTGCGGGCGTGTTGGTGTGCGAAACACTTCTTTTAATTCGTTTTTTTCCGTCAGTGCACTTGCCACCACTACGCCTCCCCCTTCCTCTCTAGACCTCTCTATCTCTCCGCATCTGTGTGTCTCTTTTCTTCCGCTCTACCGAACCGTATAGACGCTCGTGTTGGCTCGCTGCTTCTCCAGTCCAACCAGAGGTGGTACTTGAGTGTCTGTGGGTTAATGTGCAGCGGTACGGGCTTCACCCCTCGCACCTTCCACACCCTCCCTCTTTTCTCTGCGGTCGTGCTCCTCGTGTGTTGCGGTGTGCACTTCATCTCACTTTGCGTCGACGTCGAGGAAGTTTTGGTTTGTCTTTTTTTTCCCTCCGATCGTACTTGCCGTCGCCCTCTCTTGTGACCCAGCGCGTCGCTCTCTCCCTTCGTGTGTACGTGCATGCAAATTCGCGTTTTCTTTCTGCTCCTGCTTTCTCGTTGTGCTGTCTCTCTCTCTCTCTCCCCCGTTGGATTGTTGGCCGCTGCCTCGCGTCGCTCGTTTTCTAAAGCGCTGCCGCCCCCCCCCCCCCCTCCCCCTCCCCGTTTCTCTCTATCTGTCACCACGTCCGTGGCGACCAACGCGGTGGCATCTTTTTTTCTCCTTACCGCTGTTGTTTGTGTTGTGGTGGTGATTTCGCTTTCGTTCGCGGTCTCCGTTGTGTGTCGTCTGTTCTGTCTGGTTTTTGTTTGGTCCTTTGCTGTTGAGCGCAACAGGCCGGCACACGCGTGTGCCCGCTCGCGGCCTGCCACCGCTTCTCTCCTCCTCGTCTGCTCGTGTGTGAGGGGGAGGCAGGGAGGGTCATCCCCGCGGTTGGTACCACGGCTGTCACATCCCACACACGCTACGCTACGCATTTCTTTTTTTTGGCGGATCATTATTTGAGAGGGCGGACGAAAGTGTCGCTTCAGTCAACCTCACGACTCACCACCACCACCCCAGCCACACAGCCGCCATACACCGCAGGAATTGTGGTCGTACCTTCTTCGGAGTAGCACTCGGAGAGCTCTGTGTGTGTTTGTGCGTGTGAGCACACTTATAGTCACGCTAAAAGCGTTCACGTACAGTCTGGCACAAGGATCGAGGAAGAGTCATTGGCGGCACTGAGTGGACGAGCGAAGAGGCGAAGGGGAAGGAAGAGACGGGGAGGGACACACGAGACGTGAAAGAAAAAACAGAAAGCGTGCGTGAGCTCACACAGAGCGCCTCCTTCTTTCTCGGCTTTGTCCGCTTTTTTGTCACATCACCCAACCGACCCCTTCTCCTATCGTCGTTTTCCTTTGTAGCTTACCATGCAGTCCCTCACGGAGCGTGACTTCGGCCTTGTAGAGAAGCTGTTCAATGTTATCCGCACTCTGCTCGATTACGACAAGGTACACGGGCGCCATGAGCGATCTGCAGACGCCATGGCGGCCGCCTCTATCGACTCGGCAGTTGCAACGATGGTTGCCCCATCAGCCGTGCTGCGCGAGCACCAAAACCAGCAAGGAGCCGGCGGCTCTGCTGCACCACTGCCGGCAGCCAGTGCCGTTGGCCCCAGCACCGGCATGTCAGAGAGGCGAATGTGGACAGAGCTCGCGTTTCTAATTAGTCGTGTCGTCATAGCACAGAAGCTGTTTCTAATGTCGTACGTCACAAGCGACCCGGGCCTGATGTTGACGGAGCTATCCCGCATGCTTCTGGACTTCTTGCATGAGAGCTGCGCCGCCGTCGCAGGGAGCGGGAAGGAGGCCAGGATGCGCCACGTCGCCCTGCTCGCGCAGGATCGCCTGATCTTCCTTCTCCGAGTCTTCTGCTCTCTCAAGAACTGCACTGCTATGCTTGGCGACACGGGCGGCTGCGACAATGCCGGCGCGGCGCTGAAAGTGTACGACGCGATCTGCGACCAGGTCGTCTCTGGCCAACATTTAGCGTGGATGTCGCAGATCTACGTTTGGTTCTGTGACGAGGCAGCGCGGCTAGCCCGCAGCGGAGGTGCGATTCCCAGCGCCTATGTTCACGCCACTCATGACGCACTGCGTTGCATCTTGGGCTGCTGCACTGATCACGAGGGCTGCGCCAAGGCGTTCCTTTACTCGGAGCCGGTAGCATGTGTCGCGTACATGTTCTACGGACTCAAGCTGCGCATCTCAGAAGGCGATCTTCTACGGCCGTACGAGGACGAGCACCCCATCGTGGAGAACGCCAAAGGCACGGCCGCTGACGCTTCTGCACGGCAGACAAGTTCAACGATCTCAATCAGCGATAGCCGCAGCGACGGCAACTCTCTCAGAGTCACCGCCCGTGATGAGCTGGAGCGAACCGTGATGTCGGCGAGCCCAATCCCACAGCGGCCGCCTGGCGGGGGTCAACTCAAAACACGTTACTTCACCGCGCTCACGGCTTCATTTACACGGCAGCAGCAGCAGCAGCAGATGCCGAGAGTGGGCACAAGCGACTCTGCAAGCAGCGCCACTGTCGCCTCGCTGGTGTGCCCTACTAACTCTTCTACCGCAGCTAGCATCGTGAGCACGTCGTGGGCGTTTGATCTACCAGAGCTGTCACGGCCACAGCTGAAGACGCTTCTGCTTGGTGGGCGTGAGAACGCCTTTGATTCGCTTGTCTTCGCCGCTCTTGACGTCGTCATCGAGGTTATGCGCGTGACACGGGACTACGAGCACTGGATGGTGCTCTCCACCGTCAGCAATCTGCTGCTTCTCAGCAAGAAAAGCATCGAGGTCCGCGACGCGGCGGCGGCATTATCGTTGGGGTCCAGCTCCACGAGCGCCTCGGAAGTGTCGCCACCGCTGTCGCGGATAGTGGCAATGTATGAAAACATCGTGGTGCTATTCCAGCTGCTGTTCTCACTGATGGAAGGGATTGGCTTCGAAAAGTCGGCGCGATCCGCGTTGAGCGCCTCTTCTGCGCCTGCGACTGCAGTTCACAGCGGGACTGAGAAAGAGGCGAAGAAAGGGAACGGAAAGGGCACGCCACCGCCCCCAGGCTCATCCTTGCTGAGCGGCGGACCGTCGCCGTCCACGCAGCCCCGCGAAGCACGCATCTCTACCACAGTTATGGGTGAGGTGGGCCAGCTTCCGGCCACTACGACGGTGGAGAACAGCGACAAGGTCTACGCAGTGGACACTGCGCAGGTGCGGGAGCACATAGCACAGCAGATAGTGCACATGGTTCTGCAGACCGACGTGCACGCGGTGTTCACGGCGACGACGCGTGTGCTGGAATGCGACCGGACTCTTTTTCGTGTATTGCACTCCTTCTGCATGCTTGACGCGCGATCGGCTGAGCAAGCAGTGTCCAGGAAAAGGCGCCGCAACCGCAGTTCTGGCGCTGCCGCGACTGGTGGTAATCGAAAGCGCCATCTCAGCGCACCCAAGGCGGCGGACGCGACTGCGCACTACCGAGGCATCGCTGCTGGCAACATGGGGAACGCACTCCACAACCCAATCGTATCCCCGACTGGCGCAGCAGCGGCAGGTGGCCACACCTGCGAAGGTGGGAGTGGGTGTGAGCTGGTGTTCGACGCCGGCTACAGATTCTTCGTCACCTCGAACTTTGGAGACCTGCGTCACATCGCAAACGATGTGGAATGCAGCAAAACTCTTGATGGTGGCCTGGCCGAGAACGCCGATAGCCGCAGCTCCGTTCGCATCGGTATGGGGACCTTCAGCGTCCGCGAGAGCGGGATGGGCGACTCTGACACCATTGCCCCATTCTGTACGGAGCCGCTTCTCGGCAGCGCCTTTCGACCCCGCAGCGGCACGGCCAGCGGCTCTCGAATCTGCAGCACCCTGGGCGGAGCGAAGAAAGCGGCAGCAACAAGAAAACAGTCGCCGGTGGCGGCGGCAGCTTTGCCAACGCCTTCTTGAAGTCCTTCTTTGGAAATCGACATGCTGGCAGCGGCGCTGTCGCTCTCAAGCGCGGCGTGGCGCACGAAGGCAGCGACGACAACGCGGAGCGGGGCTCGTCGAGCGGCTCGTCGAGGTCCTCCTCCGGCTCCTCGTGCGCCGCGAGCAAAGCAGGCGGCAGTGGCAGCCGCAGCGACAGTGGCGCCAGCGACAACAGCGATCTTTTTAGCAGTGCGAGGGGGCTGCTCCACGGTAGTGTCGCTGGCTCACTACTCTCGTCGCGCAGCTTTGGCGTGAGTGCAGCCACTCTCCAGCGTGCCAACGTGGCAGCGATAGCCGCCGTGCACCGAAAGGCGTCATCCAACACCGTCATCACCGACGCAAGTGCAGAACGAGGACAGCATACTCGGCGTGGCGTGACGTGCCGTCGTACACGGCTCTTACGAGAGAACTCGTTCGCATCTTCCACCTCGTGCTGGCAGACGCCGAGTTGAGTGTAGACGTCCGTCTCGGTGCCGGGCTGCTTCTTCCAAGCATTGTGCTGCGTGACATCCGAGTTTTTCGCCTCTACGAGGGTCGCGCACTCATTCGCAGCTACTTGAACCTGCTCCTGCACGAGCTGCATTACAACATCAAGCTGCGCGGGGTGTCGGCGACTGCGGCGGCAGATCGCGAAGGCCTGCCGCGCGCACACGTCGACGGCGGGCAGGAGCAGCCGCAGAGCGTGTCAGACATCGCTGAGACGATCGCGTCGGCGCCACTGCAGCGCACGCAGGTGAGCAGTTGCAGCAGCAGCATGATGAGCGGCCGCGCGCACCTGACGCAGCGGGAGCTCATCGCCTTCGCGCCGAAGGTTATCGAGACGCTTGAGCAGACTTTCAAAGTACTCGGTGTGCTACCGCTGACGAGCGACGTGGCCTCGCTAACGGAGCTTCCGCTCTACTTTTACTGCGCCGACGGCGTTGCCCCGCTCGGCGTCGCCCTCGAGTGCTCCTTCACACGCGTTGTTGTACTGTGGCTCATCGGTCTTGTTGGCGCGCAGTGTGACGAAGACATCGACCGGCACGCGATGGAGGTGCTGCTGCACCTCATGAGCCGCGCTGTGGCCCGGGGGTCGCTACCGAAGGACAGCAGCACGACACTCATGGTAACTCCCTTCCGCGCCGCCACCGTGGTTCAATGCAGCAACGCCGCTGGCGTCGCCGTGCCGGGCGGCCCGCGGTAACCGCGACACGTCTCTCTGCGGACTGGGCCAATGCTCGCAGCACGGCACGGCTTCCGGCGGCCGACAGCGCCGCTGGCGTGATGCCCTCGTCATTTGCGACGCCGTCGACCACGAACACCACGCGCTTGGCAGCGGCAGCAACGGAGCTGGGAGTGCCGACAGCCGCAGCAAGGTCTATGCTACGTGCTGGCTCACAGCTGCAGAGCAGCGGCATCGGTCTCAACGCCGCCGAGCACGCCTCCGAGACGGACCTGTGCGGCTGCACTTTCAACAAGTCCTTCTTGGGCTCAACTGAGTTCGGTGGCATCACGACCGCATTAGGCATCGAGGGCGGCTTGGGGGAGTGCAGCAGCACCGTCGAGGCACTCAGCTCTGTGTTTCGCGTGCTGCTCGGCCGCTCGCAAGACTTGCTCTCCCCTGCCGGGCTGGCCACAGTGCTCTCCCTCTTTACGAGCCACGACAGCAACCTCTCGCGACTCGGACGCGAGTGCATGATACGCTCCCTGGAGATTCCATCCGTGTACCCGCTGTACGCTGACGTGATTCTGGACAGCGATACCTTCTTACTCACACAGACGCTTTCGATGCTATCAACGTACTTGACCTCGGCAGCGCTGACGCCGGTGACTCGGCGAGAGAGGCGGCTGTGGATGCAGCGCTGCGGCTGCGTCGATGCGGTCATACGCGTACTCGTGCGCGTGCTTGACTCACCGCCGTCGACGCCGAACTTTATGAAGGTGATACCGCACCTCTTTCAGTTTCTCTCTGCCTTCGAGTCGGGCGACTGCAAGCCGGCACAGCTGTCGAGCACGAACTTCATCGCAAGTGTCGCGGAGCGGCTGGAGAAGTTGGAGGGCGTGGAGTACTTCATCATCGTCACCCAGGCGGTGCTGGACGCCTCCATGGGCACCTACGGCAGTGTCGATGACGGCTACGCGAGCGCAGGCGGCCCTGGAGCACACTACACAGAGATGCAGGTCATTGGCAGCTTCCGCGTCGCCGTATACAACTGTGCGGCTGAGAAGCCCATCTTCCTGGAGCTGCTTCCGTCGCTACTGACCTTTGCCAAGGGCCACAGCGACAAGCTCTTCGCAAACCTTGTCGAGGCCCTCCTTCACATTCTCGAGTGCACGAGCGTCGTCCGCTCCGAACGGCTTGCCGACTTCGCTCTCGAGCATGGGCTGTCTCAAATGCTTCCCTACCTGGAGCTGTCGGGACGCGACGTGGAGGAGCGACTGCCCTTCGCCGGCACCGCAGCGGACCTGCGTCGATTCTGGCAACCAATTTTGCTGCGCGCGCCGCGCCGCAGCAGGCTTCGTTTCGTGTCGCACGGCGGCGTGCAGGTTAGCGTGGGGCTGTGGCCGGACACGGGATTCACCATTTCAGCCTGGTTCAAGTTTGACCGGCTGTACCTCACAATCCCGTTGTTCGAGTTTCATGGTGTCCTCAGCGATGGCAGCAGCGCCACTGCTCCGCTGCGCGGCTCGAGCATGGCCGCCTCCCTCTTTCTCTTTGGCGGGGACAGCATGCAGCTGACCATCAACGATGGACGGCGCGTCACGATCAACGAGAGTCAGGCGCTGCAGAACTTCAGTCCGCAGACGTGGGTGCACGTCTGTGCCGTCCTGCGCACGACGCACGTCTTGGATGTCTACGTCAGCGGCTTCAAGGCGGGCACGACAGCGTTCCCGTACTTTGCCGCAGGTGCGGAGGTGCGCGTGAACGTCGGCTTCACGGATGGCGTGCCCCACTACGCCACGTCGCTGGGCACTGACGCCTCGCCGCTCTATTCGATGGGCGACATTGCGCTCTGGGCGCAGTCGCTGAGCCGATCGCAGGTGGAGGCGGAGCTGGCGAGCGGTGATGGCACTCGGTGCGCGACAATGAGTGGTGGATGCCCGAGCGCTTTTCCTGCCAAGATACTGAAGGAGGGCATCCCACGAGAAATGACGCTGTTTCGCCACACGGGCATTGGCGGCGGCGCTCCACTGCCCGGCTCCGTCGGCAGCACGCTCAATCTAAGCGCCGGCGGACTAGGAACGCTGACGAACCCGAAGTCGCAGTCCACCGGTCCCAGCGGCGTGGCTGGACTCTCGCCTGGAACGGTCAACAGCATCACCGCAGACGTGGGTGGCGACTTCAAGGACGACACGGCCCCTGGCTTTGGTGGCGCGTGGTCGGCCTCTGCCGCGCGCATGGCCCGCTTTGTGCCGTTCGAGAACGAGGACGACATGCTGCGGAATGTGCTTGCCTACCCAACCGGCTTCCCGGTAATCGCGAAGCTCGTTGGCCGCTACGCGACCCCGCCGAAAACGTGGGTGGACTACCCGTTACTGTGGGCGACCCGCGGCGGGATTGTGCGTATGTTGGACTGGATGCACCTTGTCACATCCTCGGCGCAGCTGGAGGGCCTCCTGAAGCTCATTCTAGAGTGTGTGCGGCGCACCACGCTCGCGGTCACGCTCGACCCGCGCACGTACATGCTCTTGGCCCACATCCTGACGAATGACGTTGCCCGCTACATGACGAAAACCGCATGCGACCAGCTCCTCGAGCTCGCCTCCGCGCACATCAACATCTTCGACGAAGAGCACCGGGTGGTCATCAACCGGCTCGTCTTTGAGCACATCCTGGGCGATGTCGGCCTCTACGCTGCGCTGCGGCTAGACGCGGCGTTGCACCTTTTGCAGCGTGTGCGGGGCCTCTTTCACACGCCGCAGTGTCGGTACGCGAAGCACAACGCGCGCTTTGTGTCGCCGTATCGCTTCCTCGATCGACTACTGCACAGCCTCGTCGGGGTGGCTGCGCGAATATCGTTGCTGCTGCGCCGCGCCGTGGTCCAGGTAGCCCAACAAGTCGTCGCGGCATGTGACATGGAGGATGGGCTGGTGCAGATATTCGTCTCCCTCATCGCCTTGCTGACGCCGGAGGAGGTGACGGTGAGCAGCCGGCGCAACACGCAGGTCAAGGTCGAGCTGCCGGCAGTGGGGTCCCTGACTCGCGGAACAGAGATTCCGCTGCGCACGGCGAATCACTTGACTACGCTGCTGCTGTCGAGCTTGGTGGAGTGCTGCTCGCAAAGCCCCTGCGTCTCGGCGTTGTCGCGCACGATCGACCTGCCGTGGTACGCGATGTGCACGTCGCGCTATGCCGACCCGGCGGCGGTGGTATACGCGACGCGCATCTTCTTCGAGGCCGTCCAGCACAACCCGGCGCTGCAGGAGGAGGTTGCACAGCATCAGTCCGCTGTCGTCGAAGTGCTGACGGAGCACGCGGTGCACGAAGACCTCATTCTGCTGTTGCTCGCGCTCACAGTGGGTGCCACTCGCCACATCGACCTCCTTTCTAGCAAGCACTCACTGCGGCAGCAGCTGGACAGTCTGCTGAGCACCTTCAGCCCTGAGCCGAACGCGCTCGTTGCACCTATTTTTGTGCAACTCCTCGTCATTCACCTGCACCGTATTGTGCAGTCGCCGTGGCGGCATCTTATGAAAGCACAAGCGGTGCTGCAGGACGAGCGGAGGCTCTCGTACCGCGTCCGGCGCTACTTGAGCCTGGTGCGCGTGTGTAGTCGGCTCATGATCCTCATCAGGGTACGCAGATACCGCGCACTCCTGAACGGCAACCGCTTCCCTGAAGCCGGCGCCTACTCCGTCGAAACACCCATTCTCAGCCCTGCTCACCACCCGCAGCGACGCAGCAGTGCAGCCATGAGCAGCAACAGCCAAAACGTGAGCTTCGCGTGCAACAGCGGAGCGGGGGTCATCACTGGCGTCGCCAGCACTGTAGGACTGGCAAACGGGTCCTTCATCTCGGGTTGCCACAGTCGCGCGCCGCCGGATCCTTTGTCGACCAGTCCGGGCAATGTTGGCGCCACGATCGGCGTGTGCAGTGGCGAGGACAATGGTGCGGCGACTAGCGTAGCGTCACCAACGCCTCGGTCGCAGTCGCTGCGTGACGCGCGCGAGTTTGGGTGCAGCAACGCTGGTAGTTGTGGCGGTGACGGCTACAGAGAGGAGACTGATCCGCCGCTGGATCAAACACCTTTCGACGATATTGTAGGCCTTCCCCGTCCTGTGGTGCTGCCCGTCCCCGTGTTCAACATCTGCGGCGATGACCACAGCAGCACCAGCGCCGGTGGTTCTGGCGACGTTTCACAGTGGAAACCGCCGGTGCTGCTGCCAGAAATGCGGCCCAGTCTACCACGCTCGCTGCCCCCTACGACAGCAAGGATGTCGGCCCCTTCGACACCGCAGGCGTCAGCAACGGCAGCCGCACACGGGTTTACCGCCGCAGCATCGTCGTCGACGAGCGCAGTGGCCGGAAACGACGCCGATGATGTTTCCAGGCGAGCGTGCCAGGTCCCCGCCGCACACGTCGTATCCCTGGTGAGTGCGCACCCGATGCAGCACCACCTACGCTTAGCGGCACGCGGCGCCGACAACTCCGGTGGTGGCGATGGCGCGGCGGCCTCCGTGAAGGTGGGCCATGTCCACTTGAAGGAGATGCCCGCATTACGCGTGCACTCGCGCAAGCACCGGCGCGCTTTTCAGTGCTGCGCGTTTCTGTGTTGCTATGGTTGCCACTGCAGGTGAAGCGGTGCCGATGGGTGTCCACACCTCACTCACTTCCGTACGAGGAGGACTGAGTCTTCGCCACGCCGGGACGCTGTTGTGCATCCGTATGTTGCACCATTTTGCGTCCATGTCGAACTTCTTTTACCTGCTCGTGAATTCACCAATGCAGACGGCGGCGCTGAGCTCGCTGGTGGCGTACATCTCGCGCGCCATGCTGTTGGAGCAGCTTGACATGTGGGATCAGATGGTCCGCTCGATGGTGGTTGCGCCGGCGCGAGAGCCTGCGGTATTGACGGCGACGGCTGCAACCACGACGACGACGGCCGCAGATGAGCCTCAGCCGCAGCAGCAGCAGCAGGAGAGAGAGACACCCGTGTCACCGACTGCGAGCCAACCAGCGGACGACGGCATCGAGCCTTCGGAAGGCACGGATGGGGATTGGGAGGGGGTGGAGGCGGTGCCGGATGATTACACAGGCTCAGCTTTGCTCGATGCAACACGGCGCGCGTTGGGCACTGGCCGGTAATGGTCAATGCGACAAAGCCGATCGCGCCTCATCACAGTCGGAGCAGCAACAGCAGCACGGATGCCGGCAGCGTCGGCCGAGGCCGTGCACAAAAGGGCGATGAGGTCGAGCTAGCACCCACACTGCCGCTGCCAGGCCTGCCAGAGACAGTGCTGCGACGCCTTACCCGCCCCAGCTCCATGATGTTCCGCAGTGCAGGATCGTCGTCGGCGCAGCTGGACAAGATGACGGTATTGGAGTCAACGCATCCCAGCTTAACGCTCCGCAGCGAGGAGCTGGACGACGCGGACGTAGAGAGCGCCGCAGCCCAGCCCCGGTGTCGCGTTACCGTCGAGGATGGCGACGGGAGCAGCGTTACGAACAGTTCCTTTGACGTCATGGGGTTGCCGCTCGTCAAGTCGACTCATGAGCAGCCGAAGCACCGCAGGGAGCTACAGCTGCGGTCCCAGTCACTGCAGCGGCGCGGGAGGGCGCTGCCGCCGCACACATACACGGAAACCCAGGCTGATGAGATCGGCAGTGGCGCCACCGCCAGAGCTGCAGCGAGCGTCAGAGGGATAACACCGACAGCGGCGCCAACGGCAACAGCGGCGACAGTGGGGCTGGATGATTCAAACACGGCCTCGGCGGTGAAACCAGACGCAACTGGAAACTGTGACGACGATGATGGCACCTCCTCTGTGTCGTCTGCGGCGGCCTCGTTGTCTAGCCACAGCTCCACGGTGTCGTCTAGCTTGATTCCGACATCGGCCTCGTCGACGCTGCCCTCCACTGCCTCGGACGCGAAGAAGGCAGTCTCCACCCCGCTCGTGTCTTTCTCGAATCTGCTGGGCGTGCCTGCCCCCCTGCGCTGTCACGGCCTCTCCGATGTGTACGCCATAAGCATGGCGAGCATCATCGAGTCCGTGGGTGAAGTGGTGCGCCGCGATGCCGTTAGCATCCTTCGCGCCTTGATCCGGTCTTCCCTCGACACGCTGCCAATGCCGAACTGGATCGGCGGCCCCACCTACGGCTCGTGCGGTGGGCTTCTCTTTCAGCTCCTCTTTATCGTCTCCGCCAAGGCAGCTGCTGCTGGCGACTCGACAACAACACTCGTGCGCTACTTTTTGCTGTGCGTCGGCAACGCGGTCAAGGAGCAGAGAGACCGGGATCTCATGCAGGCCCCGAACCACGATCAGACACTTTCATCGTTGAAGGCGGATGTCTCCGCTAAGACACCGACGACCGGGCTCGGCGGATCGCCGCTTGGTGCATTAACAGCGGGCAGGCATGCACCGAGCAGCAATGCATCGCCGCTGCTGCTGGGGCGCCGGACTTCGACTTTCTCAGAAGCTCCCGGGTCGACCACCACTGCCGGCGCAGGAGCGTCGCTGTTTGGCAACGCCGGGGGGCTTTCCGTCAACGTGCCTTTAGCATCTGCCGCCGTCCTCGTGACAGGCGTGCCGCCATCTACGGTCTCCTCCTCCACGGCCGAACGCCCTCTTCCCATCGGCGCTGTTGGTATTGGAGGGAGTGACGATGGAGGTGGGTGTTCCTCACAGCACGGTGGCGCACCTCTGTCACCAACGGTGCCTGCGCCGACGCACGTTTCGACGAACTCAGCTGCGTCGCTGGCGCGGTACCATGTGCCACTGCCGAAGAGCTTGCGCGGCACTATGAGTGCTGGCCCTGGAAACGCACAGCATCAAAGTAGAAGCAGCAGCGCAACCACGGCTACCGGTGCCTACTCGGACGTGTTTCTGTTCAATGTAAGTCATTTCACAGACTTGATTGTGGACATGCTCGCCATCAATGTGCTGGATCTCCCGATGACCACGCACTTCTTCCTAACCCTGCTCGTGCTGTGCCAGGGGTGGCCGAATCGGTACGTGGATCAGCTCAGCTGGCAGGTGATGCGGGCGTGCATCGCGGTTCTGAATCGGCCATCAGCGCAGGACGTCAGCGTCAGCCTTATCGAGAGCGTCTACACGCTGTCGACCCTGGTGCTGCGTCGCGGGTGGAAGCAGAAGGGGGTCTTTGAGTCGCTGCTGCGGGTGCTGTACCGCGTCTTTGTGTCGCTCCCACCGGCTTGGATGCCGGACGCCGACGCGCGCCACCGCAAGCGTCTCATTACGCTCATCTTTCGCCACCTTGTGCAAACCTACGCCGGCACGAAAGAGCTGGAGAAGGCGCTGACGGCGCGCACGCTGACGCAGCGCCTGTCTCTCTACGACGACTTCCGCATGGTCTTCTCTCTGACCAACGAGGACGAGTGCTGCGCGACCTTTGAGCAGTACTGCATCGACCAGTTCTCCTCCATCGATGCACTCATGTCGAGCCGCCCGAAAGCCAAGGCAGACCTTGCCTTCAAGGCCAGCATCAGGACACGCAGCGAGTACATCAAGCGCATCAAGACTTTCAACGGCCAGTACAGGCAGGTCATGGAGGTGCCGGAGCGCTATCGGCGCGCTGCGTTGCGTGTGGCGTACACGTCCCGCTTCTCCTCCTTTGTGGCCACGACGCCGCACGTAGACTCATCGCAGCTGCACTGGCTGCTTTCCTCCACGTGCGCGCTGCACGAGAACCACACCGTGTCGCACGCGACGCCGTGGCGCAAGGTGTTGACAACGAATGGGACGGCGGCCGACAGCAGTGCGGTTGCCGGGATGGCCACCGGCCGAATCAACGCCAGCGACGGTGCGGAGCACACGCTTTACCACTTCATGGATCCGCAGATGAACTATGGAGCGCTGAAGGGTGTGCGATGGGGCGGAAGGCGCGCCTCGCAGACGCCCATAGCAAAGGCGGCAGCGAGAGCGACGACGGCATGTGGCACGCCCGGCCACATCGGCGTTAGCGACGCCAGCAGGGCTAATATAGCGGAGGAGACGGCTGAGGGTCCGATGAGCGCTCATAGCGCGTCGACTCGGATCATGGTGGTGGACGAGGTAGCGGGAGCGGAAGCAACAACGGCAGCCGAAGAGCATCCGCCGAAAAACGACTTGGTTCATGCCGCGCAATGCGAGGAGCTCGTCCAGCACATCGCGGTGCTGGTGCCGCCCCTCAGCACCCACTGTCGCCCGTACATGGGCGATGAGGCCTTCCCTGCGGCGCTGAAGGACCTGCCGATCACGCTCACACCGTCCGCGATAACGCTGCTGCGCTACTTGGTGGCACCGCACGAGACGGTGCGCTTTCTCAGTAATGGCTTCCGCATCAACGGTATCCACACGACCCCTTGTCTCATCCTGCTTACAAACGCGACCCTGAAGGTGATTGGCTTTTCGCGCGTGACGGAGGCCGGAGACATCATCCTGTGCGAGAACGAAGTCGACGACGACGACGCGCACAGCCGCGGCGCGGCTGCCGGGTCGAGCATCCACACCAACAGCACTCTGCGCCACCACCAGGACGTCGGCAGCGTTTCCGATGACGGCAAGGGGTCCCCGGCCAAGTCGACGCGCCGGAATCCGTTCAGCGTGGCGTCGATGACGCGGCAACTGCAGAAGCTGTTTTCCGACAAGTCGGCAAAACGCCGTCAGCAGCAAGACGGCACACGCGTTGCACAGGCGGTGCGGCAGGTGATGGGCTGCAACTACCGGAACATCTACTGGACCTACCGGGTCAGCTCTATCCGCGCGGTGCGCTCGCTACACTACATGCACCTCGACACTGCTGTGCAACTGCAGCTCTACTATGACAACGGCCCGATGCTGTCGGTGGTGGACGCGACGCAGTCAATGAACCCGTCTGCGAGGAAGGAGTTCATCAAGGTGCTGAAAGACGTCGTGGGCACTCAGCAGTGCACCTTCATGGACGAAAGCCAGCGAGCGGCGAGCATGAGGACGCACCTGGTGCGGTGGGCGACGGGGTCGCTTTCGAACTACGAGTACCTTTGCTTCTTGAACGAGGCGGCGGGGCGGACGAACCGCGACCTGAACCAGTACCCTGTCTTTCCGTGGGTGCTGGCCGACTACACGAGCGCCACGCTCGACTTGGAGGCTGCCTCGACCTTTCGCGACTTTGCGTACCCGATGGGGGCGCAGACGGAGACACGGCGCGCCACTGTCGCGCGGCTCTTCGAGGACACACGCGAGTTGTGCGACGCGGACACCGGCAAGTCCTACCCGTTCCACCACGGCACTCACTACTCCACGAGCGGTGGCGTGCTCTACTTCCTCATACGGGTGCAGCCCTTCACGACCTACGCGCGCCTTTTACAAGGCGGCGACTTCGACCTCGCTATGCGGCTGTTCGACTCCGTCGCCGCGTCGTTCACGTCGTGTGTGACAGGGCCGGCGGACTGCAAGGAGCTCATCCCGGAATTTTACGTGAACAGCGGATTCCTGGCCAATGCAGATCACCTCAACCTCGGCACCAAGTCAGACGGCCACGCAGTCGGTGATGTGCGGCTCCCTCCGTGGGCGAAGAACTCGCGCCAGGTCTTCACCGCCGTGATGCGCTACGCGCTGGAGTGCCCCTACGTTGTCGCGCATCTGCACCAGTGGATCGACCTCGTCTTCGGTGTGCGTCGGCGTGGCCCGCTCGCGCTGGAGCGGTACAACGTGTTTCAGCGCATGACGTATGGCGAGGAGGTGGTGCAGGCGCTGAAAAACGCCGAGACGCCCCACGACTGCGATGTCATTATTGCCGAGGTGGACAACTTCGGTCAGACGCCGCTGCAGCTCTTTCAGGAGCGTCACCCCTCTCATCACGAGCTGGCACCTGTTGTGAAGGCTTCGGCAGCGGGCGGCAGTGTCATGGGCGTTGGCGGCGGCGTTATGGCATCTTCAGACAGCCACGGCAGCGGCGATGGCGGCTCAGCGGCGGCGTGGTCGGCCGTGAAGAGCATCAGCGCGGTGGCGCTTGGCGGCCTGTACACCTCGGCCACTGCAGCGGCCGCATGCGCCGCGGCGACGGCAGGGGCGGG
This sequence comes from Leishmania aethiopica, assembly GCA_003992445.1. Lineage (NCBI taxonomy): Eukaryota > Euglenozoa > Kinetoplastea > Trypanosomatida > Trypanosomatidae > Leishmania > Leishmania aethiopica. Next base: position 1,181,461 of record RZOE01000012.1, read on the forward strand.
AATCCAGGTCGGGGTCACCTCCAGCAATCTCCTCTCCTCCGGCTCCTTCGCCAGTGGGCAGACATACACGCAGGCGTTCTGCCGCGAGGCGCCCAAGGTGGCTTGGATGCTGATTCATGCAATGGACGAGACCCAGACCTGGTTTGTGCTGCGAGACCCGCCAGGCAGCGTGCTGCAGCACCCACCGCCGTCAGCGCTGAAGGACATGTTCGGCTTCAGCAGCGAAGCCGTGTTACACTTCAGCGTGCTGCGCACCTCCAAGAAACTCGCGTGCGCGTATGCCCGGCTTGTGCCCGTGGCTGACACGGACTACTACCTGTGCTGGCATGAGCATGAGCGCAGCTCATGCGCTACACCACCGGCCAGGCCGCCTTTCACTCCGCCATTTCTTTTCATCCGCGGGATGAGAGCGGCTCCCGCATCAGCGCTGTCGCCGTTGGCCCGCGTGAGTCTGTCTTGCTTGTTGCCACGAGCAGCGGCGCGGTGTACTGCCTCCTTCCTGACGACACCGGCGATGGCGCGCTCCACGCGCGCGGGACGCTGTGCTACCACCGTTCATCCGTTACAAGATCGCGCTAGACTCGAGGAGGCATCGCGCCGTCACCATCACCGACTCCGCCGGCGATGACGAGCCCATTCTATGGCGCGTGCAGCGAAGCGGGTGCTGCTTTGTGTGTCGCCTCCAAGTCGAGCAGCTGCTACCGACGCCAGCACGCACCTTGATGTCGCCGGCTAGGGAGACGACGGCCGACGCTGCCGAAGCGCGCACCGTCTTGGACGTCGCAATCGACAGCGTCTCGGGCAACGTGGCACTCGTAACGGCCCGCTCGCTGCTGCTCTTCGACAACAACGGGGAGCCGTTTGGCACGGGCACGTTGCCGTCACCAACGTCCCTTCACCCGGTGGGCACTGCCACGCTCGAGGACGATAACGGCGACGTTGGCGTGGTGGTCAGCCGCCCTGTGCTCTGCGTGGCCGACATCACGACCGTCGCCTTCTATCAAACAAGTGAGTGGGCTGCTGGCATGGGGGTGCTCCTTACGGGGCACAGGGACGGCAGCCTCTCCGCATGGCGCACGACGCGGCTGCCGCCGCACTCGGTTGCCCCTGGTAAGATAGCCATGGTTGAGTTCCACACCCGGCTTTTCAGCGGCGCAGCGGCGCCGACGGCAGCGGCTGCTGGGGCTGGCGTTGCGGGGCCGCAGGATGCGGCGGTGGCGGTGGCGGCTGCCGGTGCCGGGGTCCGCGGCAGTATCTTCATGGGCGGCGCGGCGCCCCTCAGCAGCAGCGGCACCAGTGCGGGTGCTCTCGGTGCGCCAGTGATCCCCGCTGGTGCTGGCACAACGAGCTGTCCAGTGACGGCGCTGCATCAGGAAAACGCGGACGTGCCACCTTCCTGGTCGGCTACGCCAACGGAACCGTGCGGCAGCTTGTGTTTGAGGATCCCGCTCTATCCTATTTGGGCGTTAGCGGCGGTGGCGGTGGCGCTGCCGGCGGAAGCGGCGGCGGCAGCGGAACGCCGGGGATGACCGTAATCAGCGTCGCTGATGCACAAGAGGGTGCATGCGCACCGTGCAGCTCGCCAGTGCGAGGGCTTTGGGGGCTAAGAAGGGGTGCACACGGGGTCGCGAATCGTCAAACCTGCAAACCCGAAAAAGGAAGGCATCGACAGCGCAAGAGGCGTTTGGTGTCGAGGCTCTGTCGCAGACTCGTATGCTAAGGGGAGGGGGTGCGTGGATGCTGGACCACACCCGTGAGCGTGTGTCGCTTTCCTATAGGGAGTGAAACACAGCTTCTTTCGGTCTGATGCAGCACTTCTGCGGACGCGGAGAGAGTCGACACGTAGAAGAGTCAACGTGAGCAGCAAAGGAACGTGGGCTGAGCGCACACTACGGCAAAAGCGCTTGGGATCACGCGGAAGGGGGGGGGGGCGGCGGCGTGCGCGATATCGCACGAACCTACTCAGCAAAGGCAAAACGTCTGTATAGTCCCAGCAACGACGCACAAAGAAGCGAGAGGGCGATGCGCCTTCTTCTTTTTCCGATCCTCACACACACACACTCTCTGTCTCTCTCGTGTGTGTGTGTGTGTGTGTGTGTGTGATGGAGGGAGGGAAGGGCGGTCTGTTCGTGTGGCTCGCGTCGCTTTCGCTACGGAGTTCTCTCCCCACCCTCCTACTCACCACCTTCCGTACAAATACATATATGCGCATATATACATCTACATGGTTTTCCCCGTGCTTGATCTCGCTCCGTTTTCTCCCTCTCTCTCTCTCCTGCCGGCACACGTGTTTGCGAACACCGTACCGCGAAAAGGAAAAAAAAAAAGCGCTTCCGCTTCCGCGTCAGCGGGCGCGTGCGCCTTCGTCGTTACTCAGCGGCAATACGAACTTATGTGGTATTGGGTTTATGCGTCATTTTCCCTCTCTGTCTCTCTTCGTCTGCACGTGACGGCTCTGCACAACGTGCACGCTCACCACAATCCCAGAGCCCCGCACGAGGGGCTGCCTTCCCACGCCTCACACGCGCACGCTCTCATCATCTCTACACTCCTTCTTATTACTTTTCGCGCTTCGTCCACGTGCGAGTCTTCTCCTCTGTCTCGTGGGACGTAGCGCCTCCTGCTGCCGCCGCCACTTGTGCTGGAACGCTCAGGCGCAAACCACCTCGTACTGTTGTGTTCTGGGTGTGGTGGCGGCGTGCCTTTTTCTTTCGGGGAAGGAGAGAGGGAGGGGGGGGGCAAAATTGTGCTGCCGCTGTTGTAGCCTCGCGCAGAGTGGCATCGCATCCACCTTTTGTTTTTCTCTCTCTTCTCCTACTGACCCGCTGATCTCGATTCGGTGTGTGTGTGAGTGTGTGTGTGTGTGTTGAGCGAGCGTGTGCAGTAGAGGCTTTGCGACCGTGGCGGTGTGGGTCATCGTCTGTCCTTCACGTTTTACATTTTACATTTGAGGGTTCTAGCTGAATTCGTGCGTGGGCCGCCCACGCACACACCGACACAAACACAGGATGGCCGCACAGGAGGCCCACGCGCTGTGCATCGTCTTGTACGAGCCGCTGGCGGAGAAGCCCTTCGCGGAATGGGTGGCGTCTGACGCGGTGCGGCAGGGATTAAAGGATGACATTGACGAGGTGGTCACCGCCGCCATTCCGCAGCAAGCTGATGACACCGATGGCGTCGCCAGTGCAGACACGGCATCGCCGACACAGCACATCCCCATGGCACTGATAGCGAACACGCTGGCGGCGCAACAGGAAGTCAATGACCGTCGTCATCCAAGCGGTGCGGAGCGGCAGCAGCCGCTGCTACTGTGCCTCGTCGTCATAGTTTTTTGGGACGGCCAAGCTGAGGCCAGCAAAGCCTCCCTGGCGCAGCTGAAGCAGCTGGGCGATAAGAGATGGGTGGCATCACACGTTCCACTGTGGGTGGAGCATGTGGAAGTTCTGGTACAGGCCCTGAACGCGAAGCGTGGCGCTGCGAGCATCATGAGCAACAAGGTTGCCCTCGTCGCCAGTTTGCGCAAGAGCTTCAGGCGTCCGCCATGGCGGCAAAGGGGTGGTGGCGAGAGGGTGCTCTGCAGAGAGCCGGAAGGTACTCTGATCCGAACGCTGCTGCCGAGACCTTGTCGGCGGCGACATCGTCGAACGGCGGTAGTGACTCGTCATCGCCTGCTGCCGCCACAGCAGGGACGGTAGCGTCCCTGGGCGAGACCGACATCTCCGTGGATGCTGTCCGCCGCGCCGTCGACAACGGTCAAGGCGAGACGTTTTTTCTCTTGAGCGACCGGGACCGGGCCGGGCTGGCGAACAAGGTGGAGACGCTTAAGCAGAACTGCAAAGTGGCCGAGGTGGGGTGTGCTCCGGTAATGATGGAGCCGCGAGAGTTGCACCTGATGCACGGGGCGACGGGCACGTCTGGTGCCCCGATGAGCGCCAACGCCGGGGGCAACAAGACGGCCACCGGCGCACCGTCGCCGCCTGCCGCTGCTTCCTCGTCTCCGACCACAACGTTGGTGGCGCAGGAATTCCTGCTTCGCCGTCGCTGCCCTCCGGCTGCACTCTTCGAGTTGCGTCTGGCCATGTGCGGCAACGTAGACAGCGGTAAGAGCACTCTCACCTCCGTGCTCACCCGCGGCTGCTGTGACGATGGCCGTGGGCTGGCGCGTGCCTTCGTCTTCAAGCACAAGCAGGAGGTCATGACCGGCCGCACATCCAGTGTCAGCGAGAACCACCTGGGCTTCTCTGCCGAGGGTGGGGTAGTGAACTACGCGCTGTTGCAGCCGCACCGCACGGAGGCGGAGCTGCGACCTCTGGCGCCGTCGGAGGTGGCGCAGCGCCTGATGGCCTCGGCAGCAGCGGCCTCCGGCGCGACACACAGTGGAGCTGGCGGCAGTGGAGCTCACACAATGCGCCAATGCGCACCGAAGGAGCTCGCGACACGCAGCTCCAAGGTGGTCACGCTGTACGATCTGGCTGGGCACGAACGGTACCTGAAGACCACTGTGTTGGGCATGACGCGCAACATGCCCGACTACGCGTGCATTGTCATCAGCGCCAACAACGGCATTCAGCGGATGACGAAGGAACACCTGGCGTTGTGCCTGGCGCTGAAGCTGCCGTTCTTCATTGTCGTCACTCGTATCGATGCAACCCCGTCGAACATCCATGATGAGACGCTGTCGAGCATCCACAAGCTGCTAAAGATTCCGACCGTGCGCAAGCTTTCCTACCCGGTGCGTCGACACGACGAGGTGACTTTGGCGGCCAAGAACCTGCGCCATGATCGCATTGCCCCGATCTTCGAAGTCAGCAACGTTACCGGTGCTGGCATCCCTGACCTGCTGCAATTCCTTAACTTACTCCCGACTCGGAAGGACTGGCGGCAGGCACGCGACATGCCAAAGGAGATGATCATCGACAGCACATTCTTTGTCACCGGTGTCGGCACCGTCGTGGGGGGGATCATTACACAGGGCGTTTTCCGCGTGAACGAGACGGTGCTGTTGGGGCCGGACGGCTTTGGGAACTTCCGTCCTGTGGTCATCAAGTCCATTCACATCAAAGGCGTCGACTCTATCGCCGCCGAGGCCGGAAAAGACGCGGCGCTGTGTCTCAAGAAGGAAAAACGCAGTGCCATTCGCAAAGGCAACGTCCTGGTCGACGCCGCTCATTCGCCCAAGTCGTTCTGGCAGTTCGAGGCCGAGATCATCATCCTCTACCACTCAACGACGATCACCGCAAACTACGAACCAGTCATTCACTCCACAACAGTGCGGCAGTCGGCGCGCATTACCTACGTTGCGCAGGAGGTGCTCCGCACCGGTGACAAGTCTCTCGCGCGCTTCCACTTTCTCTACCGTCCCGAGTACATGAAAGAGGGACAGCGGCTAATTTTCCGCGAAGGTCGCACCAAAGGTATCGGCATCGTTACGAAGCTCATCTGTGAGCCCAACGACCTTCTGTTGGCCAAGAACAAACTGCGCAAGAAGATGCAGGAGAAGCTGCATGCCCCGGCAGGGCCAAGTGAGCCGCATCCCGTGCCGAGCAAGGGCAAACGGCCACGACCAAATACGTGTTCGAGAAATATGCCTCATGGAGACCAGCATCAAACACCCTATACGCCACGTTTCGACGCGCCCTCCACGCCCACGTCGCAAGCGCGCCGCCTGATCATGCGTAGACACGTCCGCGTTTGCGTGCAGCTCGTCACGGATAGCATATCTTTCACAGAAGGCAGACATGCAATTCGTCTTTCCTTAAACGTTTCATTCGACTTTGAGCGGGTCAAAACAGGGACGCCTACACAACCACAGCTCGCCTGCCTCTGCCGCACGAGCGGCTACGTCCTGGTTCTCCAGGGCGCGCCGTCCGCCGTCGAGCGCAGCCACGCGCCTACCGGGCGCTCCCTGTCCTTCAGCGCCTATTCCTCGGGCACCTGCTGCGCGGTAGGCGCGCCTGCTTCGCCCACCCCCTCGCTCTGCTGACCTCGCGATGCCCTGCTCGGATGCAATGCACCATGCCAGCGGTGGTTGACCGCGCGCGCGATGCTCGCATTTTCGGGTCACGGGGCCTGCGTCGGGACGGCGTTGCTGTCTTGTCTGGGGGGCGTGTCTGGATGGCTTGCCCGCATGTGCCGCGCGACGGGCGGGACGCTGCCATGAGTCCTGTGCCAGCGGGTGCGTCGAGCGGAGGGGGTCCGTGGATAGGCATGCGCCTGCTCGCGAGGACACCTCGTAGCCTGCCGCTCCGAAGGCGCACAGGAGGGCAGCCGCAGGCACCCGACGGCGGAAGCCCATGCAGCGCGAGCGATCCGCGAATCTCGCGTGGCACATCGGGCGCAACGCCGGGACGGACGCCCTCGGTAGGCAAAGCAGGCGGGCGGAGGCTCTGGCGGGGGCGGGGTGCCACAATGCTAGCGGAGACGTGGGCAGCACACCATCTGCGCTCCGTGTTGCCACTGCGGGCCACCCGCCGTTGCAGGAATCCGAAGCACAGTCGTGTGCGCCACATCTTTGCCGAGGGGAAAAAAAGGAGACAAGGAAAAGACAGGCGGGGTTGCGAAAGCCCAAGTGGCTCTGCGTTGTCTCTGTTTTGGGCATGCCTGCTTCTGTTGGGTGTGTTGTTTTTGAATCGCGCGTTCAAGAGGAGGTAAGGAAAATGAATAGAGAACGCCTCGTCGCCCTTTTAAAGTGCCGTTGATGTGTGTGTGTGTGTGTGTGTCTTCTGGCGTGCGGATGGGAAACGAAGAGCAGAAAAGCAAGCGAGACGCATGGGCCTACAGGGGTTTGCCACTGATGTTATTGTTGGTACAACGCGTGTTCTGCAATGCAGACTGTGTCTGAAAAGGTGTTGAGAGGAGGAGGAGGCTGGCATTGAGTGGACACTGCAACCACCTGTGGAAGAGAGAAAACAGTCCCTCAGCCACTCCACCCCCGGCTCCAACAGCGCGGCGTTACTATAGCGGATGCGACTGAGCGTTGCTGCACCTGCGTTGCGCCGTTCCCCTAGTCTCATATCCTGTCCGAATGGGTCCGTCTTTCTCTCTTCTTCCCTCCCTCGCTTTTCCCGCGCGCTTTGGGATGTGCATTCATGCAGCTGTGTAGTCACGTCGTTGATTCAAGAAAGGTGCTTCTTCTGCATCCCGGTTGACTTTCATATCCCTCCAACGCCTACTGCCTCACTCCGCCAACAATACCGGTAACCCTCCTCTGTTCACTTAACTAGGTAGCGCTAACCCCCTTCTTTTCTTCGCATAAATTCCACCTTGCCCAACATGTCCTCCGCCCAGGCCGCCGTAGTCAAGAGGTCTTCGGGCGCGCTGCAGCGCTTGGTCGTGGACCCGTTAATGAACATGGCCCACAAGATCGAGGGCCACTCGGCCAAGAAGATGCAGTCCATGGAGCCTGCCATGGCGGAGTGGATCAAGGCGCAGGAGGCCACTGGTGCTGATGCCGCCACGATCAGCCGCCAACGCTTCTTGCGCGAGCAGCACCAGCTCATGAGCTACCGCGTTGTCCGCTTCTTTGAGGAGTGCCGCTACATCGCCTCTGGCGAGTACTACAAGAACTACAGCATCGGCTGCTTCCTACAGGATGCCCGCTTCGCCACGCAGGCGTTCTTCATCTTCCTGATGGCGGTCATGGCTGGTCGCCGCTCTGTGTACCCGCCCATCTCCCCGAGCAGCCCGCTGGCCATTGCCCTTGACCATAAGGTGAACCCGAACTACTAAAGCGGCTGATCAACGTCTGCCAGACCCGTCTCCTCGCCCGACCGCTTGGCAAGCACCTCCCTTCCATAACTCACCAGCGTACACACTCGCGCTGAAGATGAGGTGGCGCTGCTCCTCTGGTCTTGCTCCTGCAGGCGCCGAGAGCGCGGCTGTGAGGAAGAGGAAGGAAGACGACAAAACCATTTCTGGGCAAGAAGAGCGCCGTCAGCAGCACCAAAATGGAAGTGTGAAAATGTGGCATTTTAGGGAACTCTTCGTGTGTGCGTGTGGTGTGTGTGTGTGTGTGTGTATGTGTGTTTGTGCTTATCTGCGTGCGTGGATGGGCGCGTGCGTCGGCTCTGTTGACCGGGTGAGGGAATGGAGACAGAGAGGTCGGTGTGTGGTGGAGGGGGGGGGGGAAGGCGGGAAAAAGGAGGGGTAGTGGCGTGCGACGCGCGTACTCTCTTTTTCTTTGCCACCCTTTCTCTCCCCCTCGTCGTACCCCTCTTCCTCCTGTGCCTCAACCATCACCGGTCTTCGCGCAGCACGCACTCGCGAGTGAATTCGTTTTTTTTTTTTTGCTGTGTGTGTGTCTGAGTGCATGTGTCAACGGACGTAGTAGTGGAACTTGAGGAGAAAAAAGAAGACAACGTTGAATCTTGTACACGCTCTGACGCATGCGCACGTACACGTTTCTATGCGTCGCAGTCGCGCTGCCGGTGCGCATGCTGAGCTGATGCGCTGGCACGTAGCCTGGCCTGTGTACCCGCGGACGTGTGTGTGTGTGGGGGGGGAGGGGTCTGTGCCTTGGAGTCGGTTTAGCGAATGCAAAGAAGCGAGCCAACAAATAGCATGCGAACAAGAGGGAAGTGGAAAGCACAGGAGAGGCTTGTGCATCGTTGAGGGCGTCATGGCCGCAGTGGCACCTTCACCCCATCTAGGGTCGCACATGGACACCTGCGCGCGTGCGTGTGGTTTTCTTCGCTAGCGAGCTGGCTATGAGGCGCAAAAAAGGCAGGGGGTGGGGGCAGACGAAGTGAGCGGTACCGCCTGCGTAGGACACATTTTTGGTATGTTTGAACCGTGTGCGGTAATACGAGCCTCGCCCCCTCTTGCCTGCCTCGCTGCATGGCTGCGCGGCCTTCTTCAGCGGGTCAATTCTTCGGTATCGCTGGCGGTGTGCGCGCGCACTTACACGTGGTGGCGGTGCTCCGTTTCCCTGTTACCTGCTGTTGCGGGTATTCTTCCTGGCTTGCCTCACCTCTCCTTGACGCCTCGACTCCACCATTAACCTGCACAACACATACAATGCACCTGCGACCCCACAAACTGCCGCGCGCGCAACGCATGCCGCTGCGTCTCGGTGTGTCCGCACTCGGGCCGGTTACCGTCCTCTCGAGCTGCCTGCTTTCTTTTAGCCGTGCGCTCTCGCTGTGGGCACGTTGCTGCCCTGTCATCTAGAACTTCCCACCGCCGCCCTCTCGGAAGAAGGTGAGAGCTCGTGTGTTGGCCGTGCGTGGACACATACGATATCCAGCCCGACGAACATAGACACACGCACTCACACAACGCAGCGACGTGTGCACCGGGTGCTCTTACACACTGTCGTATACGCGGCAAGACGACACGACCTGCAGGCACGGAAGCCGTGGAATCAATAGCGCCACAGACTGTTTCTCCTGTTTTTTCTTCCTTTTCAGCTCGCCATGACCACTTACGTCCCAGGTGATCGCGTATGGGTGTACATAGAAGGGGATGGCTGGTGGCCGGCGCGCGTGCTCAGCGACGAGGAAATGGGCACTCGCACCCCCGGCTTCGACCTGGCGGTGCAGTTCTACGCTGGCGTGGAGCAGCCGGCGACTCTGTACGAGCTGAACAGCCACGCCGACGCCGCAAACATCTGCTTCTTCGAAACGTCGTCGGAGAAGGCAGTGACGGGCAACCCTGAGCTGGAGGCAGCGATCCGCTGCGCTTGTGCCGATGCGGAGGCCAACCCGCTGAAGTCGGCGTCTGCCATAGTGGGGGGCGCCAGGGTGGCAGCCGGTGGCTCGGGTGCCGCTGGGAGCGCGGGTGCTGCGGTCGTCAACCGTGCGGCGGCAAAGCGCGTTCGAGACATGGGCGACGATGACACGGGCGTCTACAGCGGCGGCGCTGCCGCCTCGCGCTCTGTTTCTGGGTACCACCACCTGCGCAGCGACAAACTTCACGAATTGTCGAGCAAGATTTCGTCAGCTGTGGCAGCAGCAGACTTGACGGCAGTGCGCGCGGCACTCTGCCAGCTAGACGGCGTGGACGTGTATCTGACGGAGCTGGAGGACACCAAGATCGGTGTTGCCGTCGGGTCAGTACTGAGCCAGCCGTACTGAAACCGCTGTGGCCCCTTGCTCGCGCCATGATCTCGTTCTGGGCACGCCATCTGCCTGCCGAGACCCTCGCAGCCATCCGTAGCGTGCAGCAACGCCAGCTGCCTGTGCCGGCTACCAGTGCAGCGGCGGCAGCAGAGCCCTCTAGCCCGCTCAGCAAGCAGCAGCCGGCGTTTCCAGCTGTTTCTAGCGGGAGCGCCTTTGCGAGCAGCGTGTCTCCATCCGCGGCAGCCGCAGCAGGTGGAGCTGGAGCAGGAGCAGCGGCCGGTGCGGGCTGTGGTGATGTGGCTCCGACACAGCGCAAGACGTTCTATGACAACGTCTACCAGCTCCTTGACAGTCCCTTGAACACGACACGCTACGACGACACTGTCATTGACGAGGTGGCACGAAAGTTGGCGGCTGAAATCACCGATCGCGATGAGCGTCAGATGCTGCTGCTTCGGCTCCGCGAGGAGGAGCTTTCCTTCATTCGCGATCACCTCCTCTCTGGCGAGTGGACGCCAAAGAAGTACTTGGATCAGCCGAACGAGGTGTTCACCACCAAGAGCGAGAAGGCCCGGCAGGAGCAGCGCATCCAGGAAAAAATGAAGGCGATCGAGGCCGCCGACAATGCCATGCTCAACATCACCTCTCTTTTCAAGTGTGGTCGCTGCGGCAAGCGCCACTGCACCTTCTACGAGCAGCAGACGCGCAGCGCTGATGAGCCAACGACGAAGTACATTACTTGTCTGGACTGCAAGAACACCTGGACGCAGGAGTAGGCACGCAGACACATGTGCAGTTGCGAAGCATATTCGCTGTGCGGGGTCTGCCACCCCCCTCTCCCTCTACCACTCCAACCTCTCTCCTGCGCACGTTTCTCTATCTGCCGTCGAGGCGGAGAGACGGAAGGGGAGGAGACGAAGAGGAGATGGCGGTGCGAAGACGGAGATGCTGGAAAGGACAACACACGCGCGGGAATACCTGAAGCCTCTGTGTGTGTGTGTGTGTGTGTAGCTCTCTCTCTTTATCGTACGTAATGATTCTCAATAAGGCGTGCACCGTAGGCAGTGATGGCGTTGTTGGAGGGGTCACAGCTGCTGCTGTCGTTGCTGTGCTTCCCGGTGCGTGAGCGTAAGCGTTTACATTAAAAACGTCTCCGAGGCGCAGCGAAGGGGGGGGGATGCAACACTGTGTGTGTATGTGTTTGGGATTTAGGGGAAGGTGGCAGGGGACGGTGAGGGCTGCGGTTTCGAGCGCCGCTCTGTCTCCCTGCTGTGTATTGGTGGCCAGTGATTGGCAGTGGTGGCGGGCTGGGTAGGGAAACTTGCCGATGTTTCACGGTGCTCCTCATTACGTTCGTGTTGACGTTGATGGCCATATCTCCCCGCAGGGTGGATACGGCGATCGCGTTAGGAGTGCTGAGCGACAGTAGGCAACTTTTTATGAGGATTGCTTGCTGTCTCTCAATGTTGTGTGGCTTGGCGAAAGAGAGAGAGGGAGAGAAAGAACGATGGTGAGCTTAGGTGGCGTATCCTTGTGAGTCCTTGGTGATCACCTCCTCTTTCGTTGTTTTTCTATTTTTTTTTCTTTGGTCGTTACCGTATCTTTCAGGTCGACTTTAAGCTCTGCAACCACCGTGAGATGAGCCGGCGCACACGTTGCCCACAAGCATACAGGCAAGTTGAAAGAAGTGAAGCTAGGAGAACCAACGCTGCGACGTGAGTCATTCATGCCTCTTCTTCTGTCTTTGTGTGTGTCTGTGTGTACAGAATATGCCCTGGTGCTATCAAGATAATAGGTGCCGGCCCATTCCCTTCTTCTCCCCCTTACACTCACTCCCCCCTCCCGTTTTCGTCTTCGTTGCGCTCTCCAGCGGGCAAAGACACGCACACGCACACACGCATATGGCCTGCTGGCTCAACGACGGCAGCGCGAATCGTCCACGTTCGACTTAGCTCGGCCATGCCAATGTGCGTGCGTGTGCTTGCTTGTAAGAAGCTGCTGCCGCGCGGGGGGGGGGGGGCTTTTACCTCCCCTCCCTCTCATGCCTCCTGCGCTCCTCTTGGGTTGCCCCCCTCCCCTCTACTCTTCTCCGTCCCGCTGTCCTGCTCCCTCACTCCATCTCTTTCCCGCACCGTCGTCAGTAAACGCACCCACATAGATACGCGCACCAGCACCATCAGCAGCCACGGGACGAAAAGGCGTGCTGGCCAGGCGGAGAAACAACCTGCGCAGAAGAAGAAGCCATTCTGTATGATACTTTCCATTTTTGTGTGTCTGCTCGTGGTCGCGTGTGTGAGCGTGCAGTCTGCGCAGTGACAGCAGGTCGTCAGCATCCCCTGTATCTGCCTTGCCTCCTCGAAGACGACCTTTGCGCGTGCACGATGAGTGCCAGCACCTCCGCCGACTACCCTGTGAACTCATGGGTGTGGGTGAAGCAGCCTGGCTACCCTTGGTGGCCGGCGATGGTGCTGGACCCTGCGCAGGCAGGACAAGACCCTCCTGAGGGCAGCGATGTCGTGCTTCTCTGCGGTCCGAGCGTCTCGGCGACGTTGGTGTTTGCAAGTTCCGCGGATGCGGAGCAGCTGCGCCCCTACCACGGCGCAGCAGAGGACGCGGAACTCATCGAAGGCGGCCGCAGCGACGAGAGCTGTGCCGCCGCCATCGAGGAGATGATTGCCGCCGTAGCTAGCACTGATGCCGCGCCTGCAGAAGAGGGCCCGCACACCACGCCGCCTGCCTCTGGTGCTGCGATGAAGCAGGGCAATCACGCTTTCTCTGGCGAAGACGACGTCGACTGGGAGGCGCTGGCCGCCGGGGCAGAGGCGGCGATGGAAGAGCTGCAGAGCGCCGTGGCCCAGAAGAAGCACAAGAAGGAAAAGAAACACAATAAGCGGAAGAGTAATGGCAGCAGTGGTGGTGATGGGCATGCCGATGGCGATGGCCCGCGCAAGACGCGGAAGGATAAGTCCTCGAAGGGGCATCGTCGTCACCGCGGTGGCGACGCGGATTCGGCGAACGAGACAGAAGTTAGCAGCGGAGGCGACAATGACGACAGCGAGAATGACGAGGACGTGTTCCAGCGACGCAAGGGGGCTTCCTCGAGCCGATCAGCGATGAAGAAGGTCAAGTATGAGCGGCAGAGCAAACTTGAGGAGTACGACCTCGGACCAGGCACGCTATCCGACTACAGTCCACGTAATGATCCCGCATACTACTACCGCAAGGTGCGCAGTGCACGACGTACGGCGTCGTCTACGGAGTTGCGAACCTGCACGCAGGAGTTGCGCGGCTTCATGTCGCGGTGTCTCAGTGGTGCCGCAACGGCCCTCGACGTCGAGGCGGACATTCTCGGCGTTCTGCGGCAGCTGAAGAACGTCGACGTGACGTTGGCGCAGCTGCAGGAGACGGGTGTCGGCGTTGCCATCGGCAGTCTTCTCCGTTTCTTCACCCCACCTGTGGTGCAGCTAGCGCAGGCAATACTAAACTACTGGTTCCACACCCTGCCACAGAACACGCAGCAGCAGCTCTCCGCGGAGAATGAGGTGGACCGGTGCTCCATCGAGACCTGCTCCGATGGCGTGGCTGGAGACAACGAGCTCGGTCGCATTGGTGTAAACCTCTTCAGCTGCTTCACTAATGAGGAGATCAACGATGCGCCGGCGAGCGTCGATGTGATGGCGCTGTGCGGCGCCATCGAGGACACGCTCGAGCGCCGCTGCGACGCCGATGCGCAGATGCTAGTGCTCTCTGCTTTTGGCGACACCAGCGACACCGGCAAGGCGCTGCGCCGCCTCTTGTTAGAGGGCAAGATTCATGTGGAGGACATCATCAATCACACAGGGAACCTGCCATTGCTCGTCCGCACGCGACAGCGCCGCCCGGAGAACATGCAGTTCACGTTCAACTCCCCAGCGTCCCAGGACCGCAGCGATATCGACTCACCGAGCTCGCCCTATGCCGCCTTCTCACCCAACGACGACGGCTCGACTGGCAGCCCCACCTTCGGCTCCCCAGCCGGGCGCACCACCACTGCACTCTACAGCTGTCCACACTGTGGTGCAAACGACGCGTATCAGAGCAGCTACTCGGTGCAGGCGCACGATAACATGCCCGACATCTTGCGCTGCAAGAAGTGTGGGCAGACGTGGAATGTGGCAGAGCAGTAGTACCCGAGCGCAGTTCACCGTGGAGCACAGAGGGGCGTCTAAGCGTGAGCATCGCCTCCCCGTGCAGATGCGCTATCATCTCCCTGGTTGTTTCTGTGTGTGTGTGTGAACGGGGGGGGGGGGGCAGGTGCGGTGGCGGGTGCGTCGGTTGCGCGACGACGCACGATCGAAAAGCGCCTGCTCAGACTGTGGCGATGAGGGTGGGAGCTCGTCGCCGAGGTGTGGATGCGTCAAGTGTTGTGAGCAGATGCGTGCTTGTGTGTGTGTGTGTGTGTGTGTGTGTGTGTCGTTCTGTGGGTGGTGGTGCGGCTGTGCGCATCGGTGACTGAGCTCGGACCACCACACGTTAGCAGAAAAAGGGGATGGAGCGGAAAACAAGCAAACAAAACGAGGTGAAGGATGCCCGTCGCCTCCGTGCGAAAGTGGACTCACGTCGAAAGTGGAAGGACGACAGCAATGACTAGCCCAAACAAGCCAGGTGATGCAGTCGTCTCACCCACGCGCGGCCTCAGATAGCAGCAGAGGGCGGCTAGCGGAGTGGGCGGGGAACGGCTACGGCTCTGATCGGGCGCAGGGACAGAGAGGAACGAAGGGAACGCGCGCGGGCGCCTTGGGTTGATGTGTCTGCGAGTGTGTGTCTTCTCTCAGTCGCCTACGTGAGGGGAGAAAGGTGCGCGTCGTGTCTGCCCTGGACAAAACCCCCCTTTGGGGGGCGGAGAAGAGCGATGGGAGGGGGCGGGGGGGGGGGCGCTCGGCAAGTGTCGCAGGGCAACGGTGCCCGGCGTGTTTTGTCGTGAGTCGAATGACCACGAGGTATGGTGCAGGAAACAGAAGTTATTTGGAGTTTGTCGATTGTGTTTTGCTTTCCCTGAGGTGTTCCTCGCCAGCGCAAGTGTGCCAACGCCTTTGACCCGCCGCCTCCCACATCATCCGCGTCCCTCTACGCCCCCTTCTTGTCATGACAGTCGCTGTCTGTGGCCTTTGTTTTTCTTTTCTTGTGCGAAGCCAAGTCGTATTCCTGCATGTGTGCATCCACGCGCAGTCATGCGGAACACAGTTGCGCAGGGGAGAGAAGAGGAGGGGTGTGCATGCATGCGACACTGCGGATGGTATCAGCCTACGGCAGCCTGTGAAGGCACGAGGCATAGCTGCCGTCCCTCTCCATGTCACGGTCTGTGTGCATGTGATGTCCGGATTGCATGCAGGCCTCAGCGCTGCCACGGCAACTGGAGTTTCCTGCCATGATCCAGCGATTCCTCACCCACCCCTCGTCTCTTTCCGCTTCGCTTTCCCCCCTACCTCTGATCCGCGCGTGGCACTGACGTCAGCCTGCCCAAGGGCATCGTTCCCTGGGTTTCCTCTCATCCGCGCTCGCACATGCATTGCTTTCTCTCTTCTGACTCGCCTCTCTCATCCCACGCCGACGGTGCTTTTAGAAGCAAGCACACAGCACTATCCTAGTGCCGCTTCTTCGCTTGACCGCCACAACCGTTGCGCTTTCTGCTGGCCGATACGTTCAACGGCTGCACGGCTCTCTCTCTCCCCCCTCGGCTGCAGCTACATCATTTGCTTCTCGCTTCTTCCCACCAAAGACACACGCACAAAACAATGCAAAAACAGACGGGGTCAACTGAGTTGCTGCCAATGGAGCCGATCCCGCGAGTCAGCGCCATGACTGCTGATCCTCTTCCCAGGACGTTCTCACCCACGTCCTCACGCGGCTCCTTTTCATCTCACAGTCAAGAGAGAATGGAGCAAAACTACCGAGAAAGCGCTGCGGGGTTTGGGTCTCCACCACCCGCGAGCGCCCCCGATGCTGCATACGGCGATGTCGTCGTCTGCCCGTCTCGCAGCCATGGCGACACCAACGCTCAACCCAAGAGCTCTAGCAACACCTACGGTGAAAGCACCCGGGTCGACGGTCTCGTTATCACGTGCGCCGACCCGAGCATCGCTAGCCCCGGCGCTGCGCGCTACTTTGTACTGGCAAACGATCCGCTGCTTTACGGCATTCTCAAGTGGGGTCTGGCGACGTTATTGCTTCTTTTCCTCTCCTTCATTGTCTTTGGCACGTTATACAGTTCCATCCACTACGGCAGGAACTGCAGCGGCACCAATGAGACCTCAGGTGGGACAGTGAAGCCACTCGGACCGTGCGTCACGCCGCTCGGCACCATCCTCGGCGTCTTCAACGGCGTCTTTGGCTACAGCAACTGCAATGACAGCTACGTGTCGACCGTGCAGGGGTACATCACCCTGACGGTGCCGGAGCTGAACACTGAGACGGGGCAGCTAACCTACATCTCTAAGCAGTTCTACACGGGGCTGGCGTGGCAGTGCGTTGAGTACGCGCGGCGATACTGGATGCAGAGCGGGACGCCGCAGCCCGCGTACTTCGATTCCGTTCCAGGAGCCGCGGACATCTGGAACCTGACCTTTGTGAGGCTCCTGTCGAACGCATCGATGACGCTGCCGCTGCACAGGTACCAGAACGGCGACCGCGTCACGGACAGCCTCCAGATACCCGCCGTCGGTGACATCATCATCTACCCCGTCCAAAATGGCGGCTTTCCCTACGGCCACGTCGCCGTCATCGCGAGTGTGGAACTGTCGACGCACGGCGCCATCTACGTGGTGGAACAAAACTGGGCTAACGCCGTGTGGTCATCGCCGTACCACAACTACACCAGAAAGATTCCTATGTTCTACGACATGCTGGCCGCCACCATCACGCTTGATGATTCAGAAGGTCAAATTGCCGGGTGGATGCGGTACGGCTGAGGAGCAAGGGACATGAAGGCAGGGAGACGATCGCCAAAACCTGACGCTGGCATGGCTTGCACCGCGACACCCACACAAGCACGCGCTACCTGGCGGCTACCCGTTGAAAAAGGCATGAGAACACATCCGTGTGCCCTCGACGCCCGCCAAAGAGGAGTTTGGGTGGGAGGAGACAAAAAGCGCTGAGGATCACATAGCCGCACCGCATCTATTTCTCTCTCCTTGCCTTTTCGCTGTATCTCTGCGTTGTATATCATCGAAGGGACCTGCTGATACCCGCCGCCCCACGGTGGCGCCAGGGCCTAGTGCCCAGCGTGCGGGGACGCCAAGGGCCTGCAGCCCGCCCTGGGGTGGTGCGGCTGCGGACTCTTGGTGTCGGCGGACAGGCCTGGCTGGCGCTGTGCGGAGGAGGTCTGCAGCCATGATCGCGTTCGCACCAGCTCACCGCGAATTGTGTCGGCGATCAAACGAATAGGTGAAGTCCCGCCTGCTGTGGTTCTGCCTTTGCTGCGTTGCGGCGGTGTTGGGCGTGGCGCGGGACCCAGACGGTGTTCGGTGGGCCCCGCTCTGGAGATCGCCGTGGTGCAGCAGAGGTAGGTGAACGGTGGTCGTGTGCGTTTACTGGCTGACTGTTCGTGGTGCAGTGACACGTTGAAAAAAGAGCAGCGATGCCTACGGGGTCGCGGAAGGTAGCTGGAATACGCAGCGCCTCTAGCGAAGCTGTGTGTGTGTGTGTGTGTGTGTGCGTGTGTTTGTGCTGCAAGGTCTGCTTTTCGGATGTGACGGTGCCTTATCCTGTATTGAGCGTCTGCCCCGTCCTTACATATGTGCTGCGAGCTTCTCTTTTTGTGTGTCTCTGCTGCACGGCTCTGTAGCGTTCCTTCACGCATACGATATATGTACGCGCCTTCGCGTACGCTGTTACGTGTGTTATTCAGCGTGACAACGGTAACACCACGGTCGGCGCATGTTCTTGTTGCACAGAGACGAGCGGTTCTTCTCTGTGCATTGCTTGCTCGTGCTGGGGTTTATCTTGGGTTGTATGTGTGTATGTGTTTTGGGGAGTGAAAAGTGCCTGAGCAAGCGCAGCCCTCACCTACAAGCATACGCACACTCTGACTTACAGGCAGGCAAAGGGATTATGATGCAGGCACGTGTGTATACGTGTATATGCATGCGCATATTTATCTAGAAATATATTTGTGGGGATGGGAGGGGTGTCGGAGAGGAAAAGGGAAACGGCCGTTGGCAGACGCGTGTGGCGTACCTTCCCTACCACCACTACCACACACACACAAGCGTG
Organism: Leishmania aethiopica; assembly: GCA_003992445.1. Taxonomy (NCBI): domain Eukaryota; phylum Euglenozoa; class Kinetoplastea; order Trypanosomatida; family Trypanosomatidae; genus Leishmania; species Leishmania aethiopica. Next base: position 1,199,769 of record RZOE01000012.1, read on the forward strand.
TGGGCATGCGTATGGGGAGGTAATTGCTTTTATTTATTTGGGGGGGGTCTTGCGTTTTGCATCGTTCCACTTGTGGCCGTGCTCTGTTGCTCCTTTCTCCCCTCGCATCTTCTTGCTTGGTGGCTCGTGCTCTCATCTCACCCATGCTTATCTTCTGTGGCCCATTTTCTGGGGGGGGGGGCGTGGCGGGCACGTGTGTGCGTGTCCCAACAGTTTTGCATCTCCCCTCCCTTTCTCCCCACACTTTGGCTCACCCACTTCAGCGCCACCCTCAGGATCATCTCGAGCCCCTCTTACCTCTTTTTTTTGCTTACTATCGCCTGCTTTGGATTGCTTCCACGCGTACCACTACTATCTGTTTCGACAGATGATTCGGCTCTGTGTGTATCAGCTAGTTTAGGTGGCCATCATTGGCCTCTCCCTACCCACCTCTCTGCTTCTCTCCTTTGGTCGATTCTCATCCATGTCTCTCTCTCTCCCTCCCTGTGAGAGTGTGCGTGTCTCCTGATTTACATACACGCAGAGTGCAGAAATCACGTAGATATGCGTCTGCCAAGGCACTTCCTTGCGGGTGTATGTATGGTTTATCTGCGCTTGTTCAGAACCCTTTCAGAATGGTGTCGGCGCGCTTTTCGCTGTCGTCGTTACGGTGTACTACGACGATACTCGCTCTGTGCAAGCGAGAGGGAGGGATACCGGGTAAAGGATACGCTGACAATGCTTTCGAACGTCTGCAGAACCGCAGCAAGCGCTGAATGACCATAGCAGCGGAAAGCAAATATTTTTTAAGAAGGGGTGGGGGAGCGGCAGCAACGGTAGTGGTGATCATTACCGCTCACCAATGCTCATAAACGCATACGCACACAGCCGCAAAGACTCACAGAAGCTCAGCTCAATAAAACGGAGCGGTCGCTTCTCAGATGAGTGTCATCGACCGCATTGTGCGTTGGTGCGTGTGCGGGAGAAGGAGGCTTGACCTCTGTTGCACAGCACGATCCGCCGTTTTTCACGCACATGCAACCTCCTCCGCATAAGTGTGGTGTGTGTGTGTGTGTGTGTGTGTGGCGTGTTCACGCGCCGGATGGAGAGAGGGGAGGGCAGGCGTACGCCGGCAGACATGTGTGCACGTGCATGAGCACGCATATCCATGCGAGCGAACCCCCACCTCACCCCACCCCACCCTGTTTCACTCACCAACTCTTACCCCTTGTCCCACCTCTCCCGCCTGTCCTCTTCCTCTCTGGCCACATGTCACACACATGAGCACAGTAACCTAACGGCAGGGTGAGCAGTTTCTCTCTCTTGCCGCGCACTTTTTTTTTCGTGTCTTAGGTTTTGTTCACGTGTCTGAATCATCGCGTTTTCTTTCGTGTGAACGTACACGTACTTACCGGATCTGCGAGTCTGTGTGTGTGGGTGCTGCCCGGCATCGCGCTACCAAATCCATTTCTACCTCGCTCTCACGCGTTCTTGTCGGCTGCTTTAGAACCCATAGAGGCACAGGCAAAGCGGCGAGCACGGACGATGGCGCATCCGTCGCAGCGGCGGCGTGGCGGTGGCCGTCACCGTGCTACTGTGATGTGCGCCCTCCTAGCCGTCATTTTTGTTCTGGGTGATCTCTACGGTGCCCCCGTAAGTGCTCAACAGCAAGTGCGTGGACTTGCAGAACTTGAGCGCGGTTCCCTTCCGCAAGCAGACGAAAGCCTTGGCCGCGGATACAATCTCTACAAAGCCGTGGGCAAGGACGGAATCTTAGACGACGAAGGTTTACAGACTCGCTCTGACGGGGAGGCCATAAACACAGAAACCGTTGCTTCGAGTGGTGCGACATCCTCCATCTGGAGGGCGGAAGACAATCCGTCTATCGAGAGTGACTTGTCGCCCTCTGCAGCTGCGAGTGACGCTGGCACGGCGGAGTGGAGCACCAGTTTCCATTCCGAGGCTGGCAGCGCCAGCCAAAACCCTGGCTCGTCGTCCTCTGCAAGGAGCAGCTATCCCCTCACCGCGTCTTCTTCCTCTGAGGCAAACAACGAGGATCAACCTGGAGATGGGTTCCCCGGCACCGCTCTGACGAGCACTACCACAACGGCAACCACGGAGACACCAACAGCGATGCGTCCGGCGGAGGATCATGGTATGGGCACTGCAGTGGCTTTATTTTTGTTGATTCTCTTCATTGCAGGCCTCATCATGTACGGTAGGCGGCTTTGCCCAAGCGCGTGCCCGTTCGTTGGCCAAAATGGTGGCGACCGTAGTCGCGGACCGCACTCGTTCATCCAGCAGCAGCACCCACGCTATACCACGCTACGCGGCGACGACGAAGCCTGCCGTAGGATGGAGCCGAGCAGCGCAGTAGCCGGGGTCGCAGCCGGCGGCCGAAAACTGAGACGCTTTTACGAACCGCAACGCGGCGGCGGTGACAGCGAAGGCCACTGTGACATCTTCGTCGAACTGAAAGACAAACCTACCAAGACGGTACGAAGCGCCGGCGCACGCCTCGGCGATGACGCCACGGATTCTTTTAGCCTTATGGTAGACAACAGCCCAGCAGCAAAGAATGGACTCATGGGTTCTTCGGCTTCCTCGGCCGGGCCGGTGACTGTGCAAGTCCCGACGCAGTCCAAGAGCTCGCTGATGTCACTGCGGAAGGGCAAGCTGGGCCTCGTGTCGACTACTCCGGCGGCCTCTTTTTCCTCGGCTTCGACGACGGAAACGTCGGGCTCGAACGCGAGAAGCCCGCTGTACCGCTCCACTGCAGACACACGTTCCGGTCATGCCGAAGCTGCCGCTATGCCGCCGACCACGACGCAGCCACGCGTTGAGGACGATTGGGAGTGGTGAGATAAGGCTACGTACAAGCGGGACGCACGAAAGGGCGGAAGTGAAGCGCACGAATCGATGAGATCTGTTCACCAAGTGGGCGGTGTGCACACACACCCTCCCCCACCACATGAGTGATCTCACCAAAGTCGCTGATGTCCACTTTCCCCCCCCCCCTACCCTCCCAGCTTCACCCAGGGTGCGAGTCCGCTGCTTTACGCGTACCTAGCACTGCCCTGTGTACTCGTGCGTCACCATCACAGGCGCCGCGCGTGTGCACAGCGCAGAGAGAGCAACGGGGCTTTCTCATCGCCTTTGGTTGTCTTGCTTTGTTTTCTTCTTGGTCCGCCTCATCCTTCTTTCTCGTTTCCACTGGGTGCCTCTCACGTGCGTTGGGTGAACTCTCTCATTTTGCGATTGGGCCTTATTTTCTTTCCTCCACTTCTTTTTCCTTTTCTCGCGCCGTCGAGACATGCATCGTACAGTCAGGGGACTTTCTCCGAGACGGTCATGTCGCGCATCGCGCTGTCGCCGCAACTGATTGGGTTCTCTGTAGTCATTGTTGTTTTACTTGCGAGCTGATGCCCGCTTCTTTTCCCTAAATTTTTTCGACTTCGTCTTTCCTTCTCTTCTCCGTATCTTGCAAACACACGAGACGCTGCGGACGGGAAGGCAGCCGCAGCCAAGGAGCGAGAACAAGTAAAGGGCTGCTGTGCAAGTGAGGCGCTTCGTGGTGGCAGTCGTTGTGTGTGCACGTCGGTTGGAGTAATCACCATGACTACCAACATGCAGCGAGGCACACCACACGTGCAAAACGCAGGACAACTATTGCTAGTAAAACCAAGTCCCACAAAACACAGCGGTGCTCGCACACCCCATTCAAAATGTATCAGCGAACATGCATTGCTCATCGAATCGGGTTATTCATTCTTCCGCATACCTTTTCTCTTTCATGGTGCCCGCCGCCTCACGGTGGCGCCAGGGCCTAGTGCCCAGCGTGCGGGGACGCCAAGGGCCTGCAGCCCGCCCTGGGCTGGCGGTGTGTGGAGGAGGCCTGCAGCCATGATCGCGTCGGCACCAGCTCACCACCAATCGTGTCGGCGACTCAGCACATAAATTCGCGATACGCGACGCGGCACGCTGGGACAAGAGGTCCTTGGCGGCAGTCGTCCCACACCAGAAGGACGCGGCTGCTCAGCTTGCAAGACGACAGGAGACCGTGCTCGTGCAGCCCCGCACGGGCACCCGACTGTGCTTCGGATTCCTGCAACGGCGGGTGACCCGCAGTGGCAACACGGAGCGCAGATGGTGTGCTGCCCACGTCTCCGCTAGCATTGTGGCACCCCGCCCCCGCCAGAGCCTCTGCCCGCCTGCTTTGCCTACCGAGGGCGTCCGTCCCGGCGTTGCGCCCGATGTGCCACGCGAGATTCGCGGATCGCTCGCGCTGCATGGGCTTCCGCCGTCGGGTGCCTGCGGCTGCCCTCCTGTGCGCCTTCGGAGCGGCAGGCTACGAGGTGTCCTCGCGAGCAGGCGCATGCCTATCCACGGACCCCTCCGCTCGACGCACCCGCTGGCACAGGACTCATGGCAGCGTCCCGCCCGTCGCGCGGCACATGCGGGCAAGCCATCCAGACACGCCCCCCAGACAAGCAGCAACGCCGTCCCGACGCAGGCCCCGTGACCCGAAAATGCGAGCATCGCGCGCGCGGTCAACCACCGCTGGCATGGTGCATTGCATCCGAGCAGGGCATCGCGAGGTCAGCAGAGCGAGGGGGTGGGCGAAGCAGGCGCGCCTACCGCGCAGCAGGTGCCCGAGGAATAGGCGCTGAAGGACAGGGAGCGCCCGGTAGGCGCGTGGCTGCGGCTCGACGGCGGACGGCGCGCCCTGGAGAACCAGGACGTAGCCGCTCGTGCGGCAGAGGCAGGCGAGCTGTGGTTGTGTAGGCGTCCCTGTTTTGACCCGCTCAAACTGAAAGAAAACGGTTATAACACAAGCGCCTCCATGTTATCAGCCTTTTTCCATCTATGGCTTGCGATTCCTTGTGACATGTGCGTGCGCGAGGCGGTGTGCAGCACTCCTATGGTAAGTCGTTTCTATGCGCGCTCGCTTTTTTGTCCTCTCTCTTTCTGTGCATCTTGTTGGTCAGCCGACGCTGTGACGGAATTTCATAGTCGAATCCATCTACATCATGGGCTCCGGCTCTTCCTTGGGAAGACGCAGTGGCGCGTCTCCGCTCGCTTCACGTCGCTCACGCACGCGAGATGTATATGGCAATGATGTGCGCCTCTGCCCCATCTCGGAGGTAAGCGAGCAGACGTTATTCTGCAACCCGTTGTCGCGTCGAGTGCTTGCCGCATCGTCTCGTGCACGCGATCGGAGCAGCGATTCCTTGTCGTCAGCATCCGTATCGCTGTGGAGGACGTCTCCTATCGGGGATCTGCTGCTTCTCTCAGAAGCCGTCGCGAACGATGAGACGAAGCGTCGTTGTAGCTCACGACACCGGCGCTCTACGGTAAATGCGCAGGTCGTCGTCGGCGCGTGCTGCAGAGGTAGCAATGTCGACTTTTCGGCGCAGATGTACAAGAGCTTTTTTGAGCTTGCCATGGATCAGCGTCGCATGCAGCTTCAGCAGCAGAGGCGTTTTTGCTGATGCCACCGCTTGTGGTGGGGTGCGCCTTGATGGCCGCAGCGCGGTTTGTTTTTGGTCTTTTGGCAGGAGCGTGCCGTAAGGTCAGGTGGTCGCGGCATCTTGGCGCCGTGAGTGATGGGGTCGTGTGGGCGCTGTCCGTGCACACTCACAGGAAGCGCCTCCATGCAGCGCTTTCCTCCCCTTCTCTTCTTTCACAACTCAGACGCCCGCCATCCGTGCCTGCCTCGCCGACTGTAGTGCTGCTGTCGCGCTTGTCTGAGCTGTGTTCTTTCTCGTGTGTCGGCGTTGTGGATGCCGCGGTCGGGGACGCGCACGCGCAGGCACACGTGAGGACGTAATGGTGGTTGCTGCTGCTCGTGGCTCTTCTCTCACTGCTAATGGACGAAGAACTGTTGCCGCCAATCACGCACGATCGTATCCCCCTAAGAGGCGCGCGTATCGGATGGCAAGCAGCAAGTTGGTATGTTTTGGTGCTGTAAGACGTGTATGTGCGGAATGGCGCGCTGCCGCTGCATTCCAGACGAAGGCTCTCTCACTCACCGTTTAGAGAGCATGTTCTGTATCCCCTGTGTCCTAACTGCCGCCCCTCACGGCCCTTCCCCGCCCACCTCCTCTACTCAGGTAGGCGGGAGATCGAAGAGGACTTTCCTGGTGGCACAGCCCCTCCCCTCCCACCCTCTGATTCCATTGCCTTCTTTTCGTTGTTGTTGGTTGGCTACCGCTTCCTTCGCGTGCACGCCATGCCAGCCTGTATGGGACAGCTGCGAGAGTAGCACTGTCTACGGGTGTGGGTGCGTGTACATTTATAGGTGCATGTATGTAAATACGTATATGTGTATCTGCACATGTATAGGTGGTTCCACTCATGATCTCCGTCACTCAGCGCCTTCGCCGCGTAGAGGTGGAAGGTCTCGAAAACCTGCGCAACCTTGGCGGCTACCACACGAGCAACAGCACCAAAACGACGAGGTGGGGCGTTGTGTATCGCAGTGATCAGCTCTTCCGCGTTCCAGCGGACGTGGCGCAAAGGGTGCTGGTCGATCAGCTGCACATCCGCCACGTGTACGACCTGCGTGATAACACCGACGTGTCGGCGAAGCGGTATAGTTTGCCCCACGTGCAACGCACCTCTTTGCCGATGGACATGAGCAACGCCAATCGGTTTTTGAAAGAGGGCGAGAGCCTCAAGCAGGTGGCGACGGCACACCGTTTCATGCAGGCGATTTACCGAGAGTTTGTGCGCTCGTACGCGCCAACAGTGGGACTCATAATCAAGGGCATAATCGACAGCAAAGCATCCTGCGACAACGCCTTTCTCATCCATTGCACCGCGGGTAAGGACCGCACGGGATGGTGCTGCTACGTGCTGTTGACGCTGCTGGACGTGACAGAGGAGGAGAAGCGATCGGACTACCTCCTGACGAGCATGTTTGTTGGTATTCCAGCGGACGCCTGGGACTACGATGGCGCAGAAGGAATGAGTGAGGAGGCGATGACAGCCCTCTGGACTGTCTTTGACGAGTACCTCGACGCTGCACTTGATGAGTTGAACAAGATGGGCGGCATCTACAAGTACGCGAAGTCGCACATGGGTCTCACCGACGACGACATCGACGAGCTGCGAGAGCTGATGCTCGAGTAGGTGGGAGTTACGCATATGCTACGCTTCGCTGGTCGGCTCTATCTCCTGTTTTTTTTCTCGCTGTCTCTGTCTTCAGCACTCTTTTCAGTGGCGATTGCCTTTGCACGTCCGCCCGTTACATATCCTCGCTTATCGCAGCTCTTTTTTTTTGGCGTGCGCTTCTCCCGGGCTTCATGCTGTCGCTTCTTTCTTTTCACAGAAAGGCGTCACAGACCTTCCCACATTCCACACCCTCGATCTCCCTCGAAGCCCAGCCACGTATGAGCATCCTTCACCTATCGTGCGGCAATTTTCCATTCATCGTCTTTCCCTTGTGTATTTGTGCTTCCTTTTCTTTTTTCTTCGTCTAGCAGTTGAAGAGGGCGAGAGGCCGGGGATGGGAGGGGTGCGGAAAGGGGAGAGGTTGCTAGCGAGCAGCGGTGGTCGAGTAGTTGGGCGAGGTGGATCAGTTGCTGCTGTCTCTGAGTACTTTGCCCCCTCCCCAGCAGCAAGCAAAAAAAAAAACGAAAAAGAGCTTTTCGCTCTTTAGTTATGCAGCAGAGTCCTTTGCTCCCCCCCGGTATTTTTTTGAGGCCTGCGCGCTTCAAACCCTCACTGGGATGCCTTCTGTGTGCACTCTGTGTGCCTCTGACGGTGTCCATGTGTGTGTGGGGGGGGAGGGGGAGGGGTGATGGTGCGCTGTCGATGCGCTCGCCATGCGCATGGTTCTCCTGTACGCCTCTTTTGAATGGGCCTCCGTTCTCTACCTCCCCTCGTGTCTCTACAACGGCTCGCGTCTCTGATTGAGCTTCATGTGTGCGATGCGTCGTGTGCTCTGCGCAAGGACACACGGTAAGCAGCGCGCAGCCTTGTTAGAAGGACTTATCAAGGACATGGCTAGTTGAAGCGGCGAGGACACACGCAAATCTGTGGCTGCTTTCGATGGATGAAAACGTATGCAAGCCCACACATGCGCGGCTCCCACTAGAGTCGACCACCAGTAATGGAAAAGGCAAGGAGGGTGGACCGTCGGCAGCGCCAATGCCTCTGAAGGATGGTAATGCTGTTCGTGTCGGGAACGAAGCGGAGGGTGGTCTCGTGCTCTGTGCAGATACGCCACGGTTGTTGCTCGTGTTCGCGCCGCCTCAGTACAACGGAAGCACTGCGCTCGGCGAGGTCGAAGGCCACTCACGTTTCTGCGCAGTAATTCAACGCAGGGCACTTGTACGCGCGGTCCCTTCCGCCCTTCTCTCCCGAACGCTCCTGGAATGAACTACTTCCCTTCTTTGAACTTGCATAAACCCTTTCGTGTTTCCTTTCGCCTTCGAATGCCCCTGCGACGCGACGCTCGCACACGAAATGCAGAACAAGCAACCGTCCACGGTGTTCGCCTCACTTTTTGCTTACTACCACTTTCTCATTCCCATGCGTAGCCGCCGGCCGCCATCTGACGGCGTCGAAGATCGTGCCGACGTCGCCGCTGCTACAGTTCTCCGCCCTTCGTCGTCATCTTCGTCACCGGCGGCAGCGGCGTCGATGATGCAGGACGAAGTCTTACGCCGTGCGCGAAAGGAGTCCGGCCCAAGCAATGCAGCGATATGCGATGCGTACGCGATGAGGCTTCTACAGGAAGCGGCGGAGGAGGAGCGGTGCCGTGGGCCGCACTGGCGCGCGCGCTGCTCCCCCAGCATCCTTTTTGCCCTGCTCATCTGGGCGACGATCGGCCTCGTCGTGTACATGAAGGTGGACCGCTCTCCTTTGCGTCCCGGTGCCGCCCCCGCGACCACTTCTGTTGAGACGCCGCTCTCGCAACTCCCTGAAAGCTGTCGTGGCCATTACTGTCTGCAGGAGGGCGGAAGGGAGCCCTTTGGAGCGGTCCTCGGAGCCCACAATGGCGTCTTCGCCTACAGTAACTGCAACAGCGACACCTGCATCTCTTCCCTACAGTACCAGATGGCGATTCCGCTCCCACCAGGGGCGCGGACGGCTCTGGACGCCCCACACGCGACGACTCGCCTCATGACAACAGGGATGAAGTGGCAGTGCGTCGAATACGCCCGTCGGTACTGGATGCTACGCGGCACGCCAGCCCCAGCGTTCTTCGGCGCTGTGAAAGGCGCCGCAGATATTTGGGACTCTCTCACTCACGTTACCTTCCTCGACAACGCGACTACGGCTCCGCTGCTAAAGTTTACGAATGGCGCGAAGCTTGGCTACGGCGGCAGCGCACCCCGAGTCGGAGACCTGCTCATCTACCCTCGCGATACCGAGGGCGTTTTCCCCTACGGCCATGTCGCCGTGGTGGTCAGGGTGGAGATGCCCACGAAGGCCGAGGCGGACGACTCCTACATGGACGCCGCAGCCGCATCGCCAAAGCCGCGTCAGCGGCACAGCCACGTGTACGTGGCGGAGCAAAACTGGGATAGCGTGACTTGGCCGAATCCATACCACAACTACTCACGTTCACTGCCGCTGGTGGTGCTTGAATCAGCGGAGGGGCGGCCTCTGCAGTACACAATCGAGGATTCGCTCCATGGCATCTATGGCTGGGTGCGCTACAATGACGAGCCATAGGGTTGACTGCGCTTGTATATATATATATATATATGTGTGTGTGTGTGTGTGTGTGTGTAAGAGTGGGTCTCTGTTGATGGGTGGTATGCTACATCTTGTCTCTTCTCGCTATGGACGAGATGTAAACTGGCAGGCGCGAGGACGATTTGTGCGTTCGCGCCCGCCTCGCCCCTCCCCCTATCCCTCCCCTTCTCCCCTCTTGCAATCTTTGGGCTATTTGCTCGTCTCCTCGTCGTTTTCAAGCCCCTCGCCGCGGCTATCGAGGCCCCGAAAAACGGAAGCCACTCCCCCTTCCTCTTCCTAATAAACAAAAGAAAGCGAATAAAAGGCACGACTGGCAGAACGTACCAACCCCGAAACTGTCATTGCATCCATGGGTGCGGCTGCGTTGGCAAGACGTGGTACACGCGCCTCTCCGCGCAGCTGAAGCAGCGTGAAGGCATGCAAACAACCTCACCGATTTCGGCTCCTTTCTATGTGCCCCTGGTGAAAGGGGACACCTTAACACGACATCAGAGTCCAGTGCACCCCCCCCCCACTCTCTCTGAGAAGGGAAGCCAGGCAGCCCCCTATCTTTCTCTATCCCTCTGCCACAATACCGAACCACCTTTGGTGGTGGCAGGGTCAAGCGCCTACGACTTTGAGGGGTCAGAGCGGGGTATCGCTATTAACGGCAGCGGCAGGTCCTGGATGGCGTGGCGTCGGAGTGGCATGCGGCTGTGAGAACGTGTACACCAATCCATATGATGGGTAGAGGGACGGCGTAAGCGGAGCATATCGCATCCGGCCCTCACGCTGCCCACTGGTGGTGTGCGGAGCTTGAGTCACCATCATTCCTACGAAAACGGAAGGCGAGCGCGGCGCTCATCTGTGTCTCTCTTTCTTTTCTCTTTCTCACGCATCATTTTAGCACTGCGATATTGTTTCCATGTAGGCATACATATATATGTTGTATACATATATGTGTATATATATATATATATATATATATATGTACGTACGTATATATTATATATTGCACTGCTTTGCGTACTGCGGCACTGGGCATCCCTTTGATGGGTCATCTCTCCCTGTGTTTTGTGTGCCCTGTGCATGCATCGCCATACTCTGCCCGTGCTTTTTTATCTCTGTGTGTGTGTGTGTGTGTGCCTCCGAGGGTGAAGCGGGTTATTCCGTGGGTGCTTCCAATGTCTCCTTTTTTTTTGGTCCATGGTTTTCTTTTGTGCGTCACTCTGTGTCTGTCTCCAAGGCTCGGGCGTCTGTGCGGAGGCGTGTGCTCGGGTCTCATGACGACTGCCACTGCAGGCCGTGCCATCGTCTCTCCAGGTTCTCCCCTCTCTTACCCCCCTCCCCTGACCACCTCCTTTGTTGCGGTTTCTTCATCGCCTTCTTTCATTAGGAGCGTTGTCTCTCTCTCACACCCACCTGAAGCGTAAGCGCAACCGACGCCTCCCGCCTGTACAAATCCCTTTTTTTTCTGTTAGAACGCAGTCGCGGAGCAATGAGCTCGCCACCGCAGGATCCGCCGGATGGCGTTAACAGTGACGGTGGCGGCCGCCGCAGCCGCTCTTCTAAGCCGCGGCCAAGCCCGCTCGCTTTTCCGAGAGACCGCGCCTACGGCACCCTCAGCAACGGCAACGGCAAGGGCGACGAGGGCGGCAGCAGCGCCGGCGTAGGAAACACTCGGCAAAGTGGCCTTCTCATGACCGGCGGCACAAACGGGAGGCTCAGCAGCGATTCGATGCCGCTGTGGAGCTACGCCGCCTCGCCCATCATTCAAATTCGCGATCACTGCCATCAGCAGTGGTTGGCGGTCCTGCTTACTGTTGTTCTGCTCCTCGTCACATTCTACTTTGTCTTCGGTCTTTCCGCTCCAATGCGGGCAGAGCGGTGCGCCACGCCGTTTGGCAGTCTGCTGGGCGAGAGCAGAGGTGTGGCGGCGTACAGCAACTGCCGCAACGACTATGGTGGGGATCACATGGAACACTTCGTCTCCGTAGGGCTGCAGCGGCTCTACACCGGCTCCAAATGGCAGGCACTCGAGTACACCCGCCGCTACTGGATCCTGACATCGCTGCTGTCCTTTCCATCCCTTCCCAGGGCTGATCATACCATTCTCGCTGATGCCGCCAACGCCGTGAACGGGCGCCGTGGAGGTCGTGGCAGCTCCGTCGTACCACTGGAGCGGTACACAAATCTTTTCCTGCCACCCCAGGTTCTGCAGAACAGCAGTGAAGATATGCCCGTGATGAAACTGAATGGAGAGGCCAACAACCTCTCAGCTAGTGTGCGGCTAAGGAACTGGCGTCAGGCACTCGTGCAGCCCCACGACATTGTCGTGTACGCCAAGAATTCGCAGACGCTGCCGTCTGCTCACGTTGCGGTTGTGACGGCGGTGCGCGGCCCCTTTCACAGCGTCGCCGCAGCCGGTAAGGAAGTGCACTGGTTTATTGTGAAGAACGCCTCGATACAGGGTCGGCAGCCCATGGCTCCTGGGTCGACGTTGCCACAGTTGCTTCTGTCGCAGGAGCACGAGGTTGTGAGTGGCGCCGTGACGCCGCCGAAGAACACGACTGACAGTGACACGGCAAGGCGCCCCTCCAGCGGCGGCTGTGAGAACGTATCTGCTGACGAGAAAGGCGAGATGGTGCGCGGGGGTAGCGTTCTCTACTACAAGGTGTTTGTTGCAGAGCAAAACTGGGACAACTCCTATTGGGAAACGCTGAGCTACTTGACAAGGTCTGACTGGCACAACCAAACCAACCGAAACACCATAACCAACGGCAACAGCAACAGGAAGGAGTCGTCAGCGAAGCAGCAGCGAAGGGCCGCAACGCGGCTGCGCAACTTTACTCGAGTACTCCTCCTGCATGAGTACTCGAACCCGCATGGGTTCTTCCTCGAAGACACACACAACAATCTCATTCTAGGCTGGGTGCGCGCCTCTTCCGATGCGTAACTGTTTTGGGTAAGTGTAGGCGCGCGCACAACATTCGCAAGTGGCAGCGGCGCTATCAAAACACCCGGAGAGGGACCAGGGAGCATCTTCTTTACACGCAAGCACATATATATTTACATCTGCGGCAGGCAAGTGGTTTTCCTTGCTCCTTCCCTATATATACCCCTCCCTCTTTCTTTCTATCCAGCGCTCTCATCAGTGGTGCGCAGCGCCGGCAAGGAAGCCACACGAGAAGACAGCGCTGGATCTGGTGGACAGATTATGCCGAACTGTCACACGGTGGACATGGGCGCACGTGTGTGCGCACGTGAAGGAGTGAGGAAGAAAGCGGTGGCATCGGCGTCGTCCGTGACTCTGTGTACTAGCAAAACAAGAAGACACACATGCAAAAAAAAAGACGCAACAGGTGAAGAGAACCCGAATAAATAGGCAACGCGTGCTTTGCGGGGGGGGGAGACGGGTGTGGTGATACGTGCTTGAATGATTGTGTATGTGTGGGTGGGTGTGGTCTGCGAGTCTGATCTCTCTCTCTCTCATGAGCTGTGTTGAGTGCAGCTGAGGCAACGCCTCCTTCTTTCCCGCCTCCCTTCTTTCCCCTGCCGCGCTGCATCAGTGTGGCCCATGCATTCGTGTTCCTCAGAGGAATAGTTTGCATGTGTGAATCTCCGTGTAATCCTCCGGTGTCCTTGCAGTGTACTGCAGAGTGAGGAAGACGAAAGACAAAACAAACAACCGAAAAAACAAGATCTCTATTTTTTTGAGTGCCGATACGATGAGCGCGCATGTGTTAGCGTGTTCCAGTGAACCGCCGGGGACTGCACACCTGCTACGCCGTCTTTTTCCTTCCTCCACGAGCTTGGCTGTCGTGACGGTCATTGACACTGCGAATCACTGATTGCTTCTCTTTTCCCCCACCTGCTGCTCTTGTGCACGTGAGTTTCGCATGCGAATGTGGGAAAGGGTGCCGTTGCCAACGGTTGTCTGTCGTTGATTACCGTCTCCACGGCTGCCAGTGATCATAGATTTGTCTCCCCATCTCTCTCTCTCTCTCTGATTACACGCTATCCACTCCTCTCGTCTTTCCTCACACCTCTGTGCCGACACAGGACGAGGCTGTTATCGTCGCTCTCTTTGGCACCGTCACCTCTGTGCTTAGGGAACAGCGGCCCCGGTTGGTGAGCCCGCTTGCTTCACGTGGCGGAGGTTTGTGTTTCACTCACCCGATTTGTGCCTGTGAGGCCGGAAGGTCAGAAAGACGCCAGGGAGCAGTCTATTTTATCCCACCCCTCCAATCCTCCGCCCCTCTCCATGTCGCAGGACACCATGTACCGCCACCAGCTGTGGCACATCGAGGACCCGACCTTGTCGGTGTCGCAGGCCCGCCTGAAGCTGCTCTTCGACTTTGATCCACCTTCGCAGTATCGGCTGCAGCCAAACGGACCACTGCTGCACGGTATCCGGCCCAGCTGCGTACTGTGCGGTAGTGTGAGTCCGCCAGGCGGTTGCAACGCGGCATCGGCTGCTGCACCCATTACGATCCGTCGAATGGGCGTGTTCGGTCGGGTCGGCAGTGCCCCGGTGCAGTACGAAGAGCCGCTCGTGACGGAGTGGGCGGATGTTGGCCTCCCTCCGACCTCGAGAAAGGAGGACGCTTGACCGCAGCGGTCCCTCTGGTGTGTGTAGGTGTGCTCTGTCCGCTATATCGCCTGTCGCCATATGTGCTGCCCTGCTCCGTAGAAATTCAATATGCGTCTTGCCCGCGTGTTGGGTTCTTCTCTCTCCATATCCCCGGCTCCCACAACAGCGGGTCTTTGGCGCCCAATGCTCCTTTTGTTTTTCGGTTGCACGGGTGGCGGAACCCTGTTGTGTGCGGTGTCTGTGAGCCCTCACGTTGCAATGGCCGATGGCAGACGAAGCCACGCAGGTTCCCAGAGGAGAGACCATAGACTCGGCAGCAAGCGTAGCCTTGGAAAAAATAAAAATCTACTTCAGGTGACTGCTCTGCGCTTCTTTGCCTGACGTTGGTGGGGGCTTGTCGTCCTCGAAGGGGAAGCTGCCAGAATGACTCAGCGCGGCGTCTTACAGCCATGAGTGAGGCTCCTCTAGCAGATGATCGCCTCTTCTCTAATTCTCTCCCTTTCTCCGTCCTCTGCTCTGTGCCCGTAACCCCTCCCTCGCTCTTCTCGCTCCCGATCCAGAAAAGCCAACGTCTCATCTACAAAGCGAGGCGGAACCGCACCCGAGAAGCATCGAGAGAAAAACAGCGCACCGTGTCGCCGGCATCCTCATAACCAGAGCCAGCTCACTGTCTCTGTCGCTCTCGTTCTCATCGCTGCCACAGACTTGGCTTGCGCGCGTATGGCGAGTGCAAGCGCTGTGGGGCCGTCGTCGTCGACGTCTCCGCCACGGCATTGGGGGTCTGACCTGCTGCTGCGCAAGGTTCCGCTCTACGCTCAGGCGCGGCAGTACGCCGCCGTCGATCCCGACGACCCGCAGTCGGAGGGCAACACGCTCGGCTACGGACCGAGCAGCTACCCGCTGCTGGCGGCGGTGCGCTCGTGCTACAACATGCTGAATCGTGACGGGGTAGCGGCTGAAACCTTTAGTCTGGGTGCGACCACCGCAGTGGTAGACCGCTCTCCCTTCAACGGCATCGACAGGGCTGGATACGCCCACGTACCGGCACAGCGCAAGTGGTCGGTCGCTGATCCGCTGGCGGCGGACTCGGCGTCGCTCAACTCGGAGCAGTCGACTGCCTTGGCTCGCCGCGCTGCCGCCGCCGCGCTGCTGGATGACGCCATCGGCCCCGTCACTCTGGCGCAGGTGCTGGAGCCGTGGTTTGGCGTTATCGAAGATCGGCTATGCGCTGGTGCGCAACAGCAGCAGCTCGAAGAGCTTGTGCAATCGGACAAACAAAAGAGAGGAAAGGAGGCAGCCAAGCGGAGCAACAGCGGCGCAGCTGCAGCGCTGGAAGACGGCGAGAATGTGGAGAATGACAGTGGGAGAGTTGCGGACGCGGACGCGTCGCGCATGCTGCGCCGCAAGCGCATGTACGACCAGGAAAAAGAGACACACGGCGCTGTTTACACCCGGCTCGAGAGCGCTATCCTGCATTACAGTGCGGCGACGCAAGAGGAGAAGGAGGTGCTGCGCAGCACGCGGGTAGCTAATAACGACTCTTCGGCGGATGCGCTCGTCACTGGTGAAAGCAGCACCGCAGCACCGCCGTCGCAGGAGACGTGGGGCAGTCGCATGCTGTCACTCGTTACGTCCACCGTGGCTGCGGAGGCCGGAAGCGGTGCCGCGCGCCGCAGCGACGAGGAAGTCGAGCAGCAGCAGAAGGTGTTGGCCTACCTGAAGCGTGTGCGCTGGATTGCCACACAGTGGAGCAGCACCACGAACCAGATGGCGTTCAAGGACGCTGGGGCGTCGGCACCGTCGTGGGGCCAGATGACAGAGGCGCAGCGCGTGAAGGCGGAGATGCTGCACGCGCAGGGGCAGCGGCGCCGCTTTCGGCGTCCACGTCGCGGTGGTGATGGTGAAGCTAAGGGTAACGGCGAGGACGCCGACGCTGCCTTGGAGAACGAACTTGGTTCTGCGTGATTGCCTGTCCTCTTTTCTTTGACTTTGTACCATGGTGACTCACGGCAGCAGGCGCCGATGGGCTGCGGGGCTAATCGAACGTGAGGTGTTTTCGGTCTCCACTTTACGAGGGCAGCTGTGCTGACCACTCACACGCGCAGCGGTCCAATGCGTAGCGAAGGAAGGCGAACGAAGGAGTGCGCCACACAGAAAGGCAATGACGACGAAGCGACGTGCGGAGATAAGGCGGCCCTTTCCTCTCCCTCTCTTCTCACAGAGGCGAGTGCGGCAATGGCTCCTGTTCGCTCGACGACGGCAGGCGTGGGGATTCTGTGGATGGATGGCGTTGAAAAGGACGTCTTGCTTGAGAAAGTGAAACGTGGGACGCTCATCATTTGTGTTCTTCGCTTCTGCTGCATGACGCCGTCCTTGTTTTTCTCACCTTGCTATCTGGTCTAACTCGCAGGACCGACGAGGGGCCTCACGAATACAGGAAGCTGCCGAAGAACGGAGCTAGAGGTAGGGGACGGTGTTCGGCAAAACTGCGCAGTAACCGTCAGCATTCCTCAAGGCCGAGGGCGACTCGCACGTACCGACAACGCAAGCTCAAGCGCTCGATGTACTCACCTTCAAGCCAGAAATCCTTGCTTGTTGCTGTTGCCTACTGCTTCGCCTTTCTGGCGCTCCTCACCAGCGTCGCCCGCTACCTTCACCACAGCAGCCGAACACAGCCCGTGAGGAGGCATCGAGCTGCGTGAGCATGGAGCCGCTGCAGTGCCGGGCCGCATGGTGCAAGAGTACCAAGTGGGGTCTATCGCGGCAGGACCAGCTCCCCCTGCCCTCACCCGAAGCCCGCCAAGACCCATCAGCAACTCGTCGTGAGGAAAGAGACATATCGGCAGGTTCGAGCGACGGCGCCTTCGCTGAGGCAGCGGATGCGCGCATGATGCACAGCACGTGCTTCAGCAAGGCCGGTGGCGCGCTGGGCGGCACGCCGCTAGAATGGCTCATCATGCTCCTCCGTGCCGCAACACTTTCAAGGTGCGCGTATTCGCCCGCCGACTCTGGTCAGAACGAGGCCGCTGGCGACCGTGTGTGGAAGTAGCAAGCGACTCGAGACAGCGGGAAAGATCCAAACACCGACGACATCTACGGGCGATATCTCGTGGCAAAGTACGTTTCACTTTCCGAATTGAGCACCCGCCAGACACGGCAGCGTTGCGACGTGCCACCCAGGCGACGAGAAAAGCAGCTCGGCCGTGGGTGCGTTTGTCGGAATGCCGCCGCATGGCTGGAAAGCTCCCAACCGTAAGGCGGGCATCGACTGCATTACGCTACGAGTGCGCTCCTCACCTGACCCCCTGAAAGCACTAACCGCAATGATGACGGAGCGGTGTGATGGCTGTTTTTTTTTTTGTGGTTGTTATCTCTTGGCCGTTTTCGCATTCACGCTGAACACCCTTGCAAAGCCGTCGGCGAGTTTTTTTGCGGTTTTCCGAGGCTGGCGTGTCTAATGGCAGCGAACCTCACCACCAACGTGCGTGGTATTTCAGGGTTCGGTACTCCAACTCTGTGTGTGTGTGTGTGTGTGTCTGTGGGGAGGCCATGCAGCTCCTTATCTTTCTCTATTGCTGCCAAAATGCCGAACCACCTCTGATGTTGGCGGGTCAAGCACCTATGGCCTAGGGAGGGGGAGGAAGAACAGAGCAATGCATCGAAACTAATGTCAGCGATAACGTCCTCGATGGCGTAGCGTCGGAGTGGCATGCCAGTGAATACGCTTTTACCATTGCTGAGATGAACGAACTGCCAGCGTGACTCCAACGCACTCCACCTGGCCCTCACACTGCCTCCTGGGTGAGAGGCTGAGCCACCAGGCCAGGGATGCACGAGCCGTGGTGATTGGCAGAATGAGGGAGCGGCTGTGAAGCGACCGTCGGTAAAGCAGGCATGTGGAGCTTCAGTCAGAGACCGGGCTCCGATGACTGAGCCCGAACATAGCTGCAGAGGGCGGGGGAGGGTTGGAGCCATCGTGCAGAGATGCCCCAGAGCGCGAAACGGGCGGAGTGCTTGTCAAGCTGGGCAACCTCTTGGTACTGTCGCAGTAGCCGCGTGGCGCGCGGTGGCATCCCCTGGAAAGCGCCTCCCTACGTGCGCGCAGGAGGAAAGACCAGTCGCGGTCTCTTGCGCCCGCAAACACGCAACCGCCACTGTGCTGTTTTCGGCGACCCTGCCACGCCCTTGTCGCCCCCACGCCCTCCCCCTGGCCTTCCCCCTCCTGCTCCCTCGAGGCTCGCACCGTCCCTCCTGAGCACTGCCGCCCCTCACCCGCGTCCCTTACTCGGCAAGACTACGCTAGCCAGGCAGCAAAAAAAGTGCCATTTCTCTTTCCCACACCCTTCCCCACGCGCCGCCTTCTCTCCCTCTCCCTCCTCCCTCCAGCATCGGCATTCCTCGGCACTCCCTCTCTGTGCACAGGCACCTGAGCCGCTCATCCGTCCGCTCGATTCGGCATTTCCGGCGACCCCTCTCCACGGCGCTCCACCAGCAGCTGTACGCACAGGCGCACATACAGACACCCAACGGCCTGCATCTCTCTCCTTTCCTCCATAATGCCCTCCGTCGCTGTCACCGGCACGGCCGCCGCCGCCGTGGGGCCGCTGCACTCTGTGAAGGCCGCCTCTCACAGCCGCGCTGCGGCACGCAACGGGGCGTGCATGATTCGGCCACAGAAAAGCTCTGCGTGCAGCAGGATCTGCGCCATCGTGTTGGGTTGCTTGCTCAGCGCCTTTTTTCTGATTGCCCTTCTCGTGCTGCTGTGGTGCCTCCTCGCTGCGAGGCGACGGCGTGGGCAGCGGCGCAGCGTAGAGGAGGACGCGGACTGCAAGAAGCAGCCCTACACAGGCGAAGAGGAAGCAGGAGCGACTGAAAACATTTCGGAAGTGCCAACGTCGACGATGGCTGAAAAGGATGCGCTGCCGAGTTTTCTCTCGGCGAACCCGCTGTCGTCCGCCTCCTTGGGCAGCGGGGGCGCAGTCGCTCGTGTGCTGTCCTCCCGCATTCAAATCGGTGAGGACGAGGTCATGCCACTCTCGCAGAGCCGACTGGGCCCTCTGGTGCCGCAGGCCGATGCACCGCAGCTGGGCGACGCGCGGCAGGAGGATGAGACCATGAGGCCGAAAAGGTCGGCCCGCAGCTGGCGCGTGCGGGGAAGGAACCGGAGCCGTAGCGTGAGTATTGCCGCCTTCGAGGACGACAGCGTAAGCTCTATTGATGATGACCTTGTGTAGTTGGCGGCTGTTGGTGGAGCACTGAGCTGCAGCTTGCTGCTGTTCCCCCGGGACTCTGTGTTAGGGTGTCGTGCAAGCACCGCTCTCTACTGTGGGGGTTGTCGATGTCGCTCTCTCCCCTACTGTACGGGCTCCCGTGTCCACCCCAACCTCACAGCCACGCCGTCGCGGCTGCTGTTGTACGCTTCTGCTGGATGCGGATGATACCAAGGAGGATGGCGATGTGCTGCACGACATGCGGCGGTGATGAGCATCGCATGCGGCTGGAAAAGGCGATCGAGGACGCCGTGGCAAAGCCTGTCTCCCGCGGGTCGCCGCTTTTCTCCCTCGCCCCGGTTCTGTTCCCTCAGGCGTGGTGAGTGAGACGCATGGCAGAAAGGCGCTAGCCCACATGTGCAGAGGCACGCGGAAGCTGAGCACGCGCCGACATGCCGCGACAGCACGGACAACTGAAGCACACCGATTCATTCCTCTTCTCTGGTGTAGAACCATGTCTTTGCCGGCCCGCGCGCGTCCGCCTGGCCACGCCTTACTCCTTTGCGGAGGGCACCCGTCTTATCTCTTCGAGGGCCTAGGTTTCTTTTTGGGGGGCTCACAGGGTCCCCCTTCCCCTCCCTCTCTTCGTCTGTCCCCGTGAGCGACACCTGCTCTGTCCGCTGCCGACGTCCGACTTGCATATTGAATCCGTGTTTTGTTATGGCTTTGCGCTCCGCTCCTCGTGGTGCAGCAGAGGTCGATGAGCTGTAGCTGTGTGCATGTATTTGCGGGCTTGCTCGCGGTCGCGTGACGCGTTGCAGCAGCAAGCGCTGCGCCTTTCCTCCTCCTTCTGGTCTGCTGCCCGCCCACCCTCCACGCCGCTCCTTGGCGAATGTCACATGCGCCACTACACACGCACGCAACATGCACAAGCACGGCAGGAGCGCACAGCTCCGGAGGCACATGTGCGCGCGACGGTTCTGCGTATGTTCTCCTCCCTCGCTCCTCCTCGTGCCCTTTCCCTCGGTCTTGCTCCCTGTGTTCTGTGCGACTCGGCCACTCTCTTTGTTTCCCGTTGTGTTTCTCTCTGTTGCCTTTTCTTCTGGTCGAGCTCCTGAAGAGAGAAAAGCGGTGTTGTAGTCTCTACTTAGCTTTTCCTTTCTCTTCCCGGCTTGTCTGTAGTGGGTCCGTTAGTGTATATGCTTCTGTATTGCCCCTCGTTGATGTCCGCATCGTAGTGCGTGGCTTTGTTATTCCTTTCTTGGTGTTCTCTCCCTCGTGCTAAGCGTTTCTCCCTAATGCTCTTCTAGACCGGATGTCGGTTTCTTTTTTCGCGCCTCGCCCTTGGTTTCGCACGGAGGGGCGGAAGGGGTTTCTGTGAGTAGGCCGTGATACCTGTTAGTGCGTGTGTGCCTGTGTTCGTGTGCGGGTGCTGGCCGCCATTGGGCAGCATCCCCCCTCTCCCTCCTCTTGCCCCTCTCGCCCCCAGTCAAGATTCTCTGTTGCGCTATCTTGCCCTCTACGCCCTCCTTACGCACTGCTGCGCACCATCTACTCCCCGTCATCTTTTTCCTCGCCTCGAACGCGGAGGGGTGGGGGCTTTTTTTGTTTTGCCTTCTCTTGTGCATCAGCGCTTGCGCTTCTCTGCGGGAGCGTCTCTGCTTCAGCGCGTATCGGTATCACCGCTATCAGAGCCCGGCAAGCACATCTTTCTTTGTCTACAGCATCTGCTCTCCTGCCTCAGTGGCCTCTGTCAGCCTTATGCATGTCGAGAAGTTACCCATACGCGCAAGCGCAGCGATACACTTCTCTTTTTAAAAAAAGCGTGCGTGCATGTTGATATGTGTGCATATCTAAGTTTATTGATTCCTCATGTATATATGCACGTATATGCGTGTGCCCATGTGTCTGTGTATGCGCATACATGTGTATATGCGCACAGTGGGAGTTGTGTGTGTGTGTGTCCGTGTTGCCTGGTCTCTCAGCCTCCTCCGTCTGTCTGTCTCGCTCCGTGGATATACCCACCGCCACCACAAGCGCTCCGCTCCCCCTCTGTCTTCTTGTGTTTGTGTTTCTTCATGAGCCTCCCTCTTTTCGTTTCTCTCCTTGAACTAACCTCTGGAAGCCTTCCGTGGCGCCAACCCCCTCCGCTCTCTCCTTCAGTGTGTTTCACGTACGCCGTGCTGCAAGGATGCAAGGGAGGGGAGGGCCTTCATGACACCGCTCATGCACACCACCGGTGCACACGCTCCTTCGGAGTGGCTTTGCATGGAGGTGCGTGGCTGCATGTCCCTGTGTGTGTCTATGTGGCCGTCGGCGTGTGACCCACGGCGAACTGTCTGCACGGGAAGCAAACGAAAACGAAGAAGGCACGACGGAGGGATGGGGGACGGTGCAATGCCGCTCTGCGCGATCGAATACGGTCCTCAGAAGATTGAAGGAATGTCTTCGCGGGTGCGCGCAACGTATCTTCCAGCGTCTCTGTGTCCTTCATCTTTCTCCGTGCCCGCAGGCGAAAGCGCGCTGAAGAGGAAAACGAAGCGGTAAGAAGCACTCCATGAGTTTGTCTGGCTTTGCCTCACGTGTCGTGCGGTGCCGCGCCACGGCATCGCCCGCCTTGCTGCCTCGCCACTCCCCAAGGCGTCCGGCTACCCCCCGGTCGCCGTTGGCCCCACACCTTTCTGCTTTCGTGCTTCCCTCTATCACTGTGTCCCGTCGCGCCCGCTGTTTTCCTCAACCCCCACCCCACCCCTTGCAAGTGCAACCCGCTCTCCCTGTCGCGCAAGACTCTTGGTCGAGTCGCACCAGGCCGATAAGGCCATCAGTCGCCGCCCTTTGCTCTTCCTCCTGTCCTGCACTGGCGTTTTTCTTTACCAGCTCATCTCACCGTACGCGCAAGGCTCGCATTCACCGCCACATGTGTATCTTGTGGCACAACCTCGTGGTTCCGCACCTATCGAGCGCATGAGCTCGTTTACGTGATTGACGTTTCAATGGACCTTGACGAGATCATCGCGGACGCCGCAGCATGGCAGGGATGGGGCAGCAACGGCAACAATGCTTAGGTCGGCGTTGCGCGGTGCCGTCCAGGCACCTCCATCCTTACAGTCCGCCGGACAACGCTGCCCATCATGCACGCGTCGGGAGCTCCGACGATTCATGCAGCTGAGGCGACACCTGCGGCAGAAGCGGTGCCCTTGTAGTTGGCGGCGTGTCTGGTAGTGTCTGCAGCTCTTAGTCGCTGCCTGCCTGTGTTTGTGCAGCTGTAGAGTCCTAGGGAAGAGAGCGAGCGGCGCAGAGCAGTACCTCTGACATCTCCAGCTTGTCTCCTGCGAGCGCTTCTGTGTCGCAGGCGGCGACAAGGTCTGGGGACGGAGAAAACGGAGCATTCATGCGGAGCATTCGCACCGCTGTGCCTCTGTAGCAAGCGGCATCCATCGATGCTGTTGCACCTCTCGACTACGTCTCCGACCCGCTGGCTCCAGGGTGAGCACCCGTTGCTCCAGACACGCAGCCGCTGCCCGGATACCCTTTGCCCAGCGCACCCTCGGGGAATGGAGGCTGCGGCGAAGGGCGGCGTATTACGCGCGGGCGCCAGAGACGGACGGCGGGAGGGGGGGGGGCGTACTGGTGCGCAGGCTGCAGCCTTCTCGGGCCCTGGCAAAAGCAGTAAGTAGCATTGCACCTTCTTTGCTTCCCCTTCCTATGCAACTGCCTCTACCACCGAGGGCCCTTCTGCACAAGTGCGCCATCACCTGCATTCGCCAAGACCGCTGTGCGCCCCACTTCCGCACCGGCTTTGTAAGAGCGCGTGGTTGGAGAAGCCGCGAGGGTTGCAAGCTTCCTGCACGGGACTCAGCAGGTGGCCACTCGGTCACGTGCTCTGCGTGAATCATCTTTTCTTCAGCACTTTGCGCTCAATTTTGTGCAACTTGCTTGTCACTGCTGCCGTCCCCAGCACGCTTCCCTCTCCCCCCTCCTCTGTATCTAAGGGCTGTCGTTTGAGGGAGGGGGGCGTGCCTGCCAGTGTGTCTCTCCTTTCCGATCATCCTTTCTGGCCTCTTTCAGGCGCCGTTTCCCGTAGGATTGCTCGGTGGCGTTTGCATGTTTGCCGCCTCCCCCCTCCTCTCCTCGCCCCCTTCGCTTTACCCCTCTCGTTCCCTGCTGTACACGGTTATGTGATTGTCTCCGGCTGCGCGCACCCTACCCACGCAACAGGAAGCAGATGATGCAAAGCCATAACAAACTATCCGCCCCCCCCCTTCTAGGCGCACAGCACTTCGCCATGCGGGTGCCTCCATATGCCCTCGTTGCCAGCCCTCACCTTTTCTTGTTGTGTGCGCTCTCCGTCTCCTCGCCTCTCCCGCTGACTGCAGTCGCTCTGCACTCGACTTGTTTGTTTGCAGAGGCGCGGCTGCTTGGCTGCGTCGCACCCCCTGCTCTCCCCATCTCGCTTTCGCTTTTCGTGGCGCTTGTGCGTGTGTGTGAAGCGGTTGTGAGGCACGACGAACGAAAAGAGGACCGCATCCATTTTTACAAACAAGGCCGCCCCCGGCGCACGAGCCGTGCATGAAAGCCGCGTGTCTAACATGTGGCAAGGGCTCCCAGCACCATTCGGCGCACGGAATCTCTTTGCTGCTGTAGCTGCTGCTTTTGCTGCTGCGCTCACTGCAAACACCCGGTAGCCCCACCACTTTTGTTGTCGGCTCTCGCCTGCGCTGCGCCACCTTTCTCTTATCATCGCTCATCCTTTGCACTCTGCAGAGGAATGAGTCGCTGCACGTATTTTTGACGCTCCCACACGACGCCACACACGCACACACGAGCTTACCTCGGCCTCGACCCTTTCCCCTTTCACCTGAGCGCTCCTTTCGTAGGTTGAGCCGCTCTGCGGTTTCCCGCAGTCCGGCGGTGTGCTTGAACCGCGATATCAAGGCGCTGTACCATTTTCGCGTGCGCTCCTCTGGTGGCTTTGTCGAGGAGCGGGCAAAGAGCAACGCAGGGCGTGGCACAACGCGCCGCATTACCGTTGCCTGTGCTGTGGCCTGATGCCCCCTGCTCATCTGCCTCCCTGTGGCGCTCGGCTGGCACACTACTGAAAAGAAGCGCGAGACGCTGGAGGTGAAGCCAAGGTGTGCGTCGTCGAGCAGGGAAAAGCCGAGCGACGTCTGTTGCGAGAGAGAGAGAGTTGGCAAGGCAGCTGTGGCGGTCAAGGGCGGGACGATCTCGTTAAAGGCTCTCCCAGCGCTCCCTGCCCCCTGTGTCGGCTTCCGATGTGTTCGCGACAGCCCCGGCTGCCAAGCCGGCCGCGCCGAATGTGGGCATGCCCATCAGCGGCAAAGGGCATCCCCGATAGCTGGTCTAGCCCGGGATAAATCTCCTCGCACCCCACCTCCCGCACCCCGACGCCAGAGGATCCCGTCTTCGTCGTCCCTCCCACGGACAGTGAGAGACCCGCGGCGCCCAGCGAACCCCGTAGGAGGAGCTAAGAAAGCGCCCTGGATTGCTGTTGGCGCGGAGCTCGCCTACCTGCGTGCATCTGGGGAAGAAGTGCCCTTTGCCGCCTGTGAACCCCCTTGATGGCGCGCAGTGTATTTTGCGTTGTCTGATTCCTTTCGCGATGGAAGCCTCACTTCCCTGGGCCGCATCTGGAGTTTTGGCGCTCCTGTGACAGCGGGAATGCCGTCAGAGGAGAATTCCGGTGCACACTTGTGGGGCGGAGCTAGCACGCCTGCAGTATTGCTCGCGTTTGGCAGAGCACTCGTGAATGGTGCTGTACAGACCGTGCACGGCACCATTGCTTTCTGTTTCGCGCGCGCCGTGCTCTCTTCCGCTCTCGTATTTGTCACTTCTGAGTCATGTCTTTT
Organism: Leishmania aethiopica; assembly: GCA_003992445.1. Taxonomy (NCBI): domain Eukaryota; phylum Euglenozoa; class Kinetoplastea; order Trypanosomatida; family Trypanosomatidae; genus Leishmania; species Leishmania aethiopica. The sequence goes on from RZOE01000012.1 coordinate 1,225,109, forward strand.
CCCACACACTGTTATGTGTATGTGGTGCCCGTGTGTGTGTGTGTCTTGCCGTCGCGGAGCTGTCCGCTGCACACGTGTGCGGGTGCGTCTGTGCTGATAAGTTGCGCATCGCTCCAGCCGTGCTGATTTTCATCATTGTGCTCTCCGTCGACTCTTCCGAGCTATTCTGACTGCGCGATACGCCACCCCACTTCCACTCCCGCTGCACTGCCCCCACCTTCGGCGGCTCGGCAAGCCCCCGGGTGTCTATGCTCGCCATTGCGAGTGAGAGCTTCGTCCTTCGTCGCCGCCTGATCACTGCTGCTCCGCTTTCTCCCCAAATGCGTCCGTTTCCCTTGTCTCCCTCCCCCTGTGTACGTACGCGTGTGCGTTGAATAGCTGAACCAACCATGTGCGCAACGGAAGCTCTTTCTCGCTGCCCTCTTCTTGTGGTCTCTTTTCAAGGCCCCTCTCCCTTCCCCTTGTCATCTACTGCCCTCAGCATTGTTCTTGCGGCTTCCCTTTCCGTATGTCGGCCTGCCTGCTCATCCTCGTCTCTGTCTTTCTCAAGTTTTGCTTGTCTACTTACCTCCGACGGGCAGCCCCTTCTCTTATGCGAGTGTGTGCTCTTCCTCTGCCTGTGCGCCTTGGTGCTCCGCGGCACCTGCAGATGCGCGCTTGCCGCTGCCCGGAGTCTCTCCGTTTTTCTTTGTGTTTTGCTGCGTATCGGAGCTCATTGCAGCCTTAACTGTAGTTGACGTGCCTGAGTGGGGGTGTGCGTCCACCCCCCCCCACCCCCCTCGGGGCCCGTGTTGCAGCACAGAGAGGGGGTGACATGGCGGGCGCATTCTCCACCTCCTCATCGTGTTTCCCGATCACCTCGATTTCTTCTCCGGTTTGCTCGTCTCCCTCGTTGCGCTTTCCGCTTCCGTGTGTGTGCGAGGCCTCCTCTCTTCCGCCGCTCCCGAGCCGTTGCTCGGTGTTTGTGCGCATCGGCGTGGCGACGCGCGCGCCAATGCACGCCGTGGAAGAGAGGAGCAAAAACCGGAGCTCCTGGATCGAGAGCGGCAGGGACTCTCCGCCATGCTTGCACGCCTTCACTACTACCGAAACGCGGCTTCGTGCGAAGTGCCTCAACGCGGCGTCAAGGACCTTCACGGAGAGAAGAGTCGCTTCAGCTCTTTCTTCTCTCCCTCCCTTTCCCTGTCCGCCGCTCTCAGGGTCAGCCATCGAAGTCAACAAGGCGCCCTCGGCATCTTCTGCTCACCCCTTCCAACTGCAACAACAAGAGTAGCTCTTCCTCTCCTGTTTTCTTTTCTGTCACACGCGACGCACAGGCACACATTGGGCAGCTGGCCGCCTGTCTCTCATAGAGCGCCGCGTACACGCAAGCGTGCGTTCATAACTTCCGATACCCACCGCTTCTGCGCTCGTGCCCCCATGTTCCGAACTTGACGAGGCGGTGCCCACACCTCTCTCTCTGCCGAGTGGACCCGTTGCGATGAGCGCTTTTGAATCCGTCCCCCTCCCCCACACCAATGGGCTCGTGGTTAATCACAGGCACTACTACACTTACGACGCTTCCGCGAAGCGCCCACCGTGCACCTATGTTTTTCCCACCGGATACTGCTATCGCCGCACGCCCAGTGCCTCATTCTGTGGCAGCACCTGCAAGGTCATTATTGGCAGCGTCTTGGGCGGCCTCGCGCTTCTGTGCCTGGCTGTCCTCGCTGCGTACCACTTCCGCCGCCGCAAGACTACGCAGCAGCCAAGCACCGAGGCGGCTCGCATTTCGAGCACTAACCAGCCGGGCCCTGCACAACCTGGACCTCCTCCACAGCAGCCGATGTTTGGCGGCAGCGACTACGTGGGCGCGACTGGCTACAGTGGCGCCTCGGTGCCGATGCCGCCTGCTCTCCCTGACAGTGGTGTAGCGCCCCTCGGCCACGTGCCCAACACGTACGACCCTGCTCCGACAGGCTATGGCTATCAGCCATACCCACCGCAGCTTGGCTACCCATTGGCGACCACGCAGGCCACGGCTGGTGTTTACGGGAGAGGGCCCACGTACTATGCACGCGCGCGGGCGGCAGAAGACACCGCCGCTGCTTTCTCCGCGTCGAGCAGCGGCTACCCCCACCCGGAGAAGGAGGCATCGTGATCCATCTTCGAACCACTGCCGATGCTTATAGAACACATGTCGCCATGGTTGCCCGTGTGACTGTGGTTTCCGCTGCTGGAGGAGTGCTGCAGTGCGGTGACTCCGTCCTCGCTTCTGGGTCTTCTCCAGCCTACTGTCGCTAAGCAACGAATGGCAATGTCCGAGGTCTGGCCGCAGGTGAAGGCCTCAAAGAGCTGTGCCCATTCCTGTGCGTCTTCGCTTGATGGCACATGTGTTGCTCTCCCTTTTTCGTGGCTTTTCGGTGCGTTGTTGGCTCCTCCGCACCCCCCTCCCTCTCTGCGTTTGGCTTCGTCGCGATTTGTATACTTACTCCGCTGAGCGGGCTCGTTTTGTCCCGCCTCCCGCATGTGCTCCCCCCGCCACGTGCGTGTCTGTCGGCTCCACTTCTCCCTTGTGCCTCTCCTTTCCCTCTCCTCCTCTCTGTGTGTGAGTGTTTCGCTTCCCGTTTTCTCTTTTGCGTTATTTCTTCGACACTGTCCCGGCCCCTGCGTCTCTCTCTCTTTCTCTCTTCCGTCTTCTCCTCCATCCGCGCACGTGCGCACATACGCATGGGTGCCAGCCAGCCGGCACGTGCATCGGAGCATATGCTGAGCACGCCTCCTTTCATCTGTCTTGTTGCCGTCAGCTACTCATCTCCTCTTTTGGTGGTCAAGTGCGAGGACTCCGCATGTGCGCATGCAGCATCCGCTTTTCCCTGCCTTTCTGTCTCTCCGTGTCTTGCGCCCTTACCTCCCCCCGTGCTTCTCTCTCGTTGTGTGCGCTCTTTTGTTTTCACGATTCCTCCCTCTGCCATTCCCCCACCTCGCCCCATCCTCTACCGCACGCCGCACTCCCCGTGCCTCCCCTCCACCTCCCTCGCTGAGCAGCGCCCCTCTTTCCGCCTTTCATGCCTCGCCCTCACTCCTCTACCAGATGCAAAGGGATCCGAGTACTCTGTGCATGCCCTCTCCCTTTCTCGGCTGAGTGTTCCCTGGCTTCGAACGCTGCCTTTCTGAGGGCCCAGTCCGCTGTGGTGCCGTCGATCTCGTTCGCGGCGGTTGCTATGCTGACTCTCACGCACAGGGAAGGAAAAGGCTGTGTAGAGGCACGTTGCAGGTGAGCACCACCTGGTGCAAACTCATGCCGACACCCTCGTCGCCATGCTCTGCTCTGCATGCGCCCGAGTGCCCTTCACTTCTTTCTCCTCACGCTCGTGTTCCCCCGCATCATGGGCTTGTGGCGCGCTGGACATCTGGATCTGCTCCCCATCCTCCCCGTCTTCCACTGCCTCTCTCGCATCTCCTAGAGCTCTTCGACCAGTGCCTTGAAAGGGAACACACTTCCTGCAGCCACGCCTCTTGGTGACCGCGAGCTTTTACATACCCTCACACCTCTATATTGCCCAACCAGATCACTCAGCAGTCGCAACAGATGGTCGTTTTTTTCGGTCCTTACGGATGTATTGGATGCTTCAGTGGCATCGTTTTGGGGTGTCTCGCCGTGGTTGCTCTTATCTTTGGGGGCTTTTTTTACTTCTGGTGGCGCAAAGAAAGTGCGCGTAAACAGCGCCTCGCTGCGAATGCACGGGCCGGAGGTGTTCAGTACGGTAATTCGGCACCACCCGCGGAAGGACCTTATGCGGGTACTTATGGGGGCTCTTATGGAGGCCCTTATGCAGGACAGCCAATGGCTCAGGGCGCACCGGTGGCATATCCAGGGCCCGTCACTAATGCGGGCCCATCTGGTGCACCACCGACAAATCCCGGAGGGGCGCCAAACACCTACGCTTGACATCATCTCTCGCAGTAATCACCGCCGTGCCCAGGTGTAGTGTTGGAGCAGCAACAGCAGCCGGGCAGTACCACTGATGCATCGGCTGTGTATGGCACGGGGTCCCACTACGTGCAGCCGAACGAACAGCAGACGGGGAGTACGAGGCCTGTGACACCTCTGCGAGCATGGGTAGCGTAGTAGTCCGTGCTGCGTCGGTGATATCACTCGGTCTTTCGGACCCACTCCGCCTGATGGACCCCCGCGGCTCCTGTACTGTCTGGTTTTTGCTTCATCCTACCGCGTTTGCCAGCGTCTGTGGTGGTGATGCCGAACGAGCGACACTCATCATGTATTTGTCTGCCGAATCGCGCGCGATGCTTTAGTTGCCTCTCGTTTCGCTGCGACATACCGCCCCACCCCCTCCTCCTCTATTGCTCTCTCCTCACAAGCCATGGGTGTGTTGTGTGCCTCGGCTCTGCAAGCTGGAGGCGGCGTATCGCCCTCTATCCATCCCCTTCACGCCACCCCTCTTGCATACGTCACGCTAACCTGAGTTTCAACTCAGCAACCTTCTAGGGTAATTTCGCTTCCTTCTGATGCTTCTTTGTTTGCTCATGACTCGTGTCTTTTCTCTGTCTTCATCCCATCTCGGCCTCTCTCTCTTGTGCTGAGTTTCTCTTCGCGCTGTGCGTGTCAGTGTAATCTTCCTGTTTTTTTTTGTGCTGTTCTCTTGTAGACTCCCATGCTCTAACTCTCCCTGCTGATACCCGCCGCCTCACGGTGGCGCCAGGGCCTAGTGCCCAGCGTGCGGGGACGCCAAGGGCCTGCAGCCCGCCCTGGGGTGGTGCGGCTGCGGACTCTTGGTGTCGGCGGACAGGCCTGGGCTGGCGCTGTGCGGAGGAGGTCTGCAGCCATGATCGCGTTCGCACCAGCTCACCGCGAATTGTGTCGGCGATCAAACGAATAGGTGAAGTCCCGCCTGCTGTGGTTCTGCCTTTGCTGCGTTGCGGCGGTGTTGGGCGTGGCGCGGGACCCAGACGGTGTTCGGTGGGCCCCGCTCCTGGAGATCGCCGTGGTGCAGCAGAGGTAGGTGAACGGTGGTCGTGTGCGTTTACTGGCTGACCTGTTCGTGGTGCCATGGCGCGTTAAAGAAAAATGTCGAGTGGAAGCGATACCCTTGCTCCACCTGTCCGTGTTACTTCTCGGTTCCATTCGCTTTGAGAACGGGCCCGAGTGACCTTATGGTCCCGTCTCTCGTTATCTCTACTGTCCGTGTCTCCATATTAAGTCCCGCCCACCCGACCCCCCCCCCCCACCACCCTGCGCATTCGCCCCCTCCCCCTTCACGCCCCCGCCCGGTGGGACAGGAGGCTGGAAGAACGGGTGGCACCGCACTCTCGTCCATATACAGACACAGCACGTACGCGTATCGATGCTTATGCAGGAAAGACGCGTTGTATTCCTTCCGGCGCGGCCTCGGTGTAAGCGGCACGATCGCACACATGTCAGAAGCCGGATTGATTGAGATGAACGTGCGGACTCCCCAACGGCCTCGGTGTAACTCTCTTCCTTCCTTCACCTCTCTCTCTCACGCTGGAAACTGAACGGAGGTATCCGCGCATACGATGACGGCTACGTCCTCGTCGTCTAGGGCGCGCCGTCCGCCGTCGAACCGCAGCCCCGCGCCTACCGGGCGCTCCATGTCCTTCAGCGCCTATTCCTCGGGCACCTGCTGCGCGGTAGGCGCGCCTGCTTCGCCCACCCCCTCGCTCTGCTGACCTCGCGATGCCCTGCTCGGATGCAATGCACCATGCCAGCGGTGGTTGACCGCGCGCGCGATGCTCGCATTTTCGGGTCACGGGGCCTGCGTCGGGACGGCGTTGCTGTCTTGTCTGGGGGGCGTGTCTGGATGGCTTGCCCGCATGTGCCGCGCGACGGGCGGGACGCTGCCATGAGTCCTGTGCCAGCGGGTGCGTCGAGCGGAGGGGTCCGTGGATAGGCATGCGCCTGCTCGCGAGGACACCTCGTAGCCTGCCGCTCCGAAGGCGCACAGGAGGGCAGCCGCAGGCACCCGACGGCGGAAGCCCATGCAGCGCGAGCGATCCGCGAATCTCGCGTGGCACATCGGGCGCAACGCCGGGACGGACGCCCTCGGTAGGCAAAGCAGGCGGGCGGAGGCTCTGGCGGGGACGGGGTGCCACAATGCTAGCGGAGACGTGGGCAGCACACCATCTGCGCTCCGTGTTGCCACTGCGGGCCACCCGCCGTTGCAGGAATCCGAAGCACAGTCGGGTGCCCGTGCGGGGCTGCACGAGCACGGTCTCCTGTCGTCTTGCAAGCTGAGCAGCCGCGTCCTTCTGGTGTGGGACGACTGCCGCCAAGGACCTCTTGTCCCAGCGTGCCGCGTCGCGTATCGCGAATTTATGTGCTGAGTCGCCGACACGATTGGTGGTGAGCTGGTGCCGACGCGATCATGGCTGCAGGCCTCCTCCACACACCGCCAGCCCAGGGCGGGCTGCAGGCCCTTGGCGTCCCCGCACGCTGGGCACTAGGCCCTGGCGCCACCGTGAGGCGGCGGGCACTGTCAGGTCACCGACATGCATTCAGACGACGGAACAAACAGCCGCCGGGTGTACGTCTAAATTCACGTCTACGCGTTCCCTGTATTTTGTTTGTGTTCGCAAGGCACGGAGGGGAGGGCCTCCCCCTGGGCTCTCGCGCGCTGTGCATTCCCTGTCCTCCTGCCCTTTTGTTGTGGGTTGCTCTTCTCCACGCCGTATTCTTCCTCGCCGCTGTTTGACGTGGGATACTCACGCCTCCTCGCCCTTTCTTCTGCTGCTCGCGCTTAGCTGGAGCTGCGCCTGTGCCTGTGTAGTAGCTTGGCTTTGGTGTGCGCGCTGGGCTTCATGCGGAGAGGGGCACACGCACGGGAGCAGGCGCTCGCCGCTCTGTTGCTGACATGATTGTGACCATATCTGCAGAGAGACGGCATGTGGGGCCTGTCTATTTCTCCCTTTGCGCATGTCTGTATGTAGGGGTGGTGTTGTGGTAGTGGTGAGTCGTGTGCCCTACCCATGCCTCTTGCTGTTGTCTCGACGCGGCGAAAGCGATGCTCTGCCTCTCCACTACCTGCTCTCACTCATTGCTTGGATTGACCCGTCTCTGCTGCCACTGCTGATGGCGATGCCCCCCCCCCTCTCTTGCTTTTCATGGGCCCCCACCCCTTCACGTGGCGGTTGCTGTTGTCGCGTATTCCTCCTGGGATGGTGGGGGAGATCACAGGCACCGCGCTGCGGGCGTGTTGTGTAAGCGCAGGGGAAAAGAGGACGGGCGGCGATGGGCTGCCGTACTGGTGTAAAGAGCTGGTGCACAACATGTGTCGAGCTTAGCGGCGCAGACTGTCGCGATTCCTTACTCTCGCCCGAGCGACAGGTGCTTCATCGCCACGCTCTGATCCGAAGCAATGAAAGAGGTGTATGTGATACTTCTCTTGCAGCCATCATATTTGATTGCATGCGTTCGACTACCTGTAGGAGGTGGATGACGTTGCTGTGCGCCACCTTGACCAGATCCCTCGTCGCCGCCTTCCCTCCCCCATGTCTAGGTGCCAAACCGCTAGTTTTGTCTTCTTTATATATGCATGTGCACCGACTGGGAGGAGCGTCTTCCTTGATCGGGCTCTCTGCCTTTCTTTGTTTCAGCGTCTGCTGTCTGTGCCCATCGAATGCCCGGTAGGCATGTGGGCTGCTAGCCGACGAGGCTGGGCCACAGTGAGTGTGGATGTGACCGTCGTACGGCGATGAGGAGAGTGGGAACGGGGGGACGGGCGCGGTGGCCACGGTGTCGGAGGGAGCCAGCTGGGCTATGAGGGGAGATGCAAAGGCCTCTTTCCCCCGGTGGAATGTGAGTGCTGCGTTTTTGCCTTCTCTTCACACGCATCTCGCTTCCTCCGTCCCCCGCCTCGAACACACCCCGACGCTTCTGTTCGTTGTTTTCGTATTATCTGTCTTGTCCTCCATCTCCTCGAGCATTGTGCAGGTGCGCGCGCGCTGTCGCTGTTGAGTCCGAACATAGCTGCAGAGGGCGGGGGAGGGTTGGAGCCATCGTGCAGAGATGCCCCAGAGCGCGAAACGGGCGGAGTGCTTGTCAAGCTGGGCAACCTCTTGGTACTGTCGCAGTAGCCGCGTGGCGCGCGGTGGCATCCCCTGGAAAGCGCCTCCCTACGTGCGCGCAGGAGGAAAGACCAGTCGCGGTCTCTTGCGCCCGCAAACACGCAACCGCCACTGTGCTGTTTTCGGCGACCCTGCCACGCCCTTGTCGCCCCCACGCCCTCCCCCTGGCCTTCCCCCTCCTGCTCCCTCGAGGCTCGCACCGTCCCTCCTGAGCACTGCCGCCCCTCACCCGCGTCCCTTACTCGGCAAGACTACGCTAGCCAGGCAGCAAAAAAGGTGCCATTTCTCTTTCCCACACCCTTCCCCACGCGCCGCCTTCTCTCCCTCTCCCTCTCCCTCCTCCCTCCAGCATCGGCATTCCTCGGCACTCCCTCTCTGTGCACAGGCACCTGAGCCGCTCATCCGTCCGCTCGATTCGGCATTTCCGGCGACCCCTCTCCACGGCGCTCCACCAGCAGCTGTACGCACAGGCGCACATACAGACACCCAACGGCCTGCATCTCTCTCCTTTCCTCCATAATGCCCTCCGTCGCTGTCACCGGCACGGCCGCCGCCGCCGTGGGGCCGCTGCACTCTGTGAAGGCCGCCTCTCACAGCCGCGCTGCGGCACGCAACGGGGCGTGCATGATTCGGCCACAGAAAAGCTCTGCGTGCAACAGGATCTGCGCCATCGTGTTGGGTTGCTTGCTCAGCGCCTTTTTTCTGATTGCCCTTCTCGTGCTGCTGTGGTGCCTCCTCGCTGCGAGGCGACGGCGTGGGCAGCGGCGCAGCGTAGAGGAGGACGCGGACTGCAAGAAGCAGCCCTACACAGGCGAAGAGGAAGCAGGAGCGACTGAAAACATTTCGGAAGTGCCAACGTCGACGATGGCTGAAAAGGATGCGCTGCCGAGTTTTCTCTCGGCGAACCCGCTGTCGTCCGCCTCCTTGGGCAGCGGGGGCGCAGTCGCTCGTGTGCTGTCCTCCCGCATTCAAATCGGTGAGGACGAGGTCATGCCACTCTCGCAGAGCCGACTGGGCCCTCTGGTGCCGCAGGCCGATGCACCGCAGCTGGGCGACGCGCGGCAGGAGGATGAGACCATGAGGCCGAAAAGGTCGGCCCGCAGCTGGCGCGTGCGGGGAAGGAACCGGAGCCGTAGCGTGAGTATTGCCGCCTTCGAGGACGACAGCGTAAGCTCTATTGATGATGACCTTGTGTAGTTGGCGGCTGTTGGTGGAGCACTGAGCTGCAGCTTGCTGCTGTTCCCCCGGGACTCTGTGTTAGGGTGTCGTGCAAGCACCGCTCTCTACTGTGGGGGTTGTCGATGTCGCTCTCTCCCCTACTGTACGGGCTCCCGTGTCCACCCCAACCTCACAGCCACGCCGTCGCGGCTGCTGTTGTACGCTTCTGCTGGATGCGGATGATACCAAGGAGGATGGCGATGTGCTGCACGACATGCGGCGGTGATGAGCATCGCATGCGGCTGGAAAAGGCGATCGAGGACGCCGTGGCAAAGCCTGTCTCCCGCGGGTCGCCGCTTTTCTCCCTCGCCCCGGTTCTGTTCCCTCAGGCGTGGTGAGTGAGACGCATGGCAGAAAGGCGCTAGCCCACATGTGCAGAGGCACGCGGAAGCTGAGCACGCGCCGACATGCCGCGACAGCACGGACAACTGAAGCACACCGATTCATTCCTCTTCTCTGGTGTAGAACCATGTCTTTGCCGGCCCGCGCGCGTCCGCCTGGCCACGCCTTACTCCTTTGCGGAGGGCACCCGTCTTATCTCTTCGAGGGCCTAGGTTTCTTTTGGGGGGGGCTCACAGGGTCCCCCTTCCCCTCCCTCTCTTCGTCTGTCCCCGTGAGCGACGCCTGCTCTGTCCGCTGCCGACGTCCGACTTGCATATTGAATCCGTGTTTTGTTATGGCTTTGCGCTCCGCTCCTCGTGGTGCAGCAGAGGTCGATGAGCTGTAGCTGTGTGCATGTATTTGCGGGCTTGCTCGCGGTCGCGTGACGCGTTGCAGCAGCAAGCGCTGCGCCTTTCCTCCTCCTTCTGGTCTGCTGCCCGCCCACCCTCCACGCCGCTCCTTGGCGAATGTCACATGCGCCACTACACACGCACGCAACATGCACAAGCACGGCAGGAGCGCACAGCTCCGGAGGCACATGTGCGCGCGACGGTTCTGCGTATGTTCTCCTCCCTCGCTCCTCCTCGTGCCCTTTCCCTCGGTCTTGCTCCCTGTGTTCTGTGCGACTCGGCCACTCTCTTTGTTTCCCGTTGTGTTTCTCTCTGTTGCCTTTTCTTCTGGTCGAGCTCCTGAAGAGAGAAAAGCGGTGTTGTAGTCTCTACTTAGCTTTTCCTTTCTCTTCCCGGCTTGTCTGTAGTGGGTCCGTTAGTGTATATGCTTCTGTATTGCCCTCGTTGATGTCCGCATCGTAGTGCGTGGCTTTGTTATTCCTTTCTTGGTGTTCTCTCCCTCGTGCTAAGCGTTTCTCCCTAATGCTCTTCTAGACCGGATGTCGGTTTCTTTTTTCGCGCTTCGCCCTTGGTTTCGCACGGAGGGGCGGAAGGGGTTTCTGTGAGTAGGCCGTGGTACCTGTTAGTGCGTGTGTGCCTGTGTTCGTGTGCGGGTGCTGGCCGCCATTGGGCAGCATCCCCCCTCTCCCTCCTCTTGCCCCTCTCGCCCCCAGTCAAGATTCTCTGTTGCGCTATCTTGCCCTCTACGCCCTCCTTACGCACTGCTGCGCACCATCTACTCCCCGTCATCTTTTTCCTCGCCTCGAACGCGGAGGGGTGGGGGCTTTTTTTGTTTTGCCTTCTCTTGTGCATCAGCGCTTGCGCTTCTCTGCGGGAGCGTCTCTGCTTCAGCGCGTATCGGTATCACCGCTATCAGAGCCCGGCAAGCACATCTTTCTTTGTCTACAGCATCTGCTCTCCTGCCTCAGTGGCCTCTGTCAGCCTTATGCATGTCGAGAAGTTACCCATACGCGCAAGCGCAGCGATACACTTCTCTTTTTAAAAAAAGCGTGCGTGCATGTTGATATGTGTGCATATCTAAGTTTATTGATTCCTCATGTATATATGCACGTATATGCGTGTGCCCATGTGTCTGTGTATGCGCATACATGTGTATATGCGCACAGTGGGAGTTGTGTGTGTGTGTGTCCGTGTTGCCTGGTCTCTCAGCCTCCTCCGTCTGTCTGTCTCGCTCCGTGGATATACCCACCGCCACCACAAGCGCTCCGCTCCCCCTCTGTCTTCTTGTGTTTGTGTTTCTTCATGAGCCTCCCTCTTTTCGTTTCTCTCCTTGAACTAACCTCTGGAAGCCTTCCGTGGCGCCAACCCCCTCCGCTCTCTCCTTCAGTGTGTTTCACGTACGCCGTGCTGCAAGGATGCAAGGGAGGGGAGGGCCTTCATGACACCGCTCATGCACACCACCGGTGCACACGCTCCTTCGGAGTGGCTTTGCATGGAGGTGCGTGGCTGCATGTCCCTGTGTGTGTCTATGTGGCCGTCGGCGTGTGACCCACGGCGAACTGTCTGCACGGGAAGCAAACGAAAACGAAGAAGGCACGACGGAGGGATGGGGGACGGTGCAATGCCGCTCTGCGCGATCGAATACGGTCCTCAGAAGATTGAAGGAATGTCTTCGCGGGTGCGCGCAACGTATCTTCCAGCGTCTCTGTGTCCTTCATCTTTCTCCGTGCCCGCAGGCGAAAGCGCGCTGAAGAGGAAAACGAAGCGGTAAGAAGCACTCCATGAGTTTGTCTGGCTTTGCCTCACGTGTCGTGCGGTGCCGCGCCACGGCATCGCCCGCCTTGCTGCCTCGCCACTCCCCAAGGCGTCCGGCTACCCCCCGGTCGCCGTTGGCCCCACACCTTTCTGCTTTCGTGCTTCCCTCTATCACTGTGTCCCGTCGCGCCCGCTGTTTTCCTCAACCCCCACCCCACCCCTTGCAAGTGCAACCCGCTCTCCCTGTCGCGCAAGACTCTTGGTCGAGTCGCACCAGGCCGATAAGGCCATCAGTCGCCGCCCTTTGCTCTTCCTCCTGTCCTGCACTGGCGTTTTTCTTTACCAGCTCATCTCACCGTACGCGCAAGGCTCGCATTCACCGCCACATGTGTATCTTGTGGCACAACCTCGTGGTTCCGCACCTATCGAGCGCATGAGCTCGTTTACGTGATTGACGTTTCAATGGACCTTGACGAGATCATCGCGGACGCCGCAGCATGGCAGGGATGGGGCAGCAACGGCAACAATGCTTAGGTCGGCGTTGCGCGGTGCCGTCCAGGCACCTCCATCCTTACAGTCCGCCGGACAACGCTGCCCATCATGCACGCGTCGGGAGCTCCGACGATTCATGCAGCTGAGGCGACACCTGCGGCAGAAGCGGTGCCCTTGTAGTTGGCGGCGTGTCTGGTAGTGTCTGCAGCTCTTAGTCGCTGCCTGCCTGTGTTTGTGCAGCTGTAGAGTCCTAGGGAAGAGAGCGAGCGGCGCAGAGCAGTACCTCTGACATCTCCAGCTTGTCTCCTGCGAGCGCTTCTGTGTCGCAGGCGGCGACAAGGTCTGGGGACGGAGAAAACGGAGCATTCATGCGGAGCATTCGCACCGCTGTGCCTCTGTAGCAAGCGGCATCCATCGATGCTGTTGCACCTCTCGACTACGTCTCCGACCCGCTGGCTCCAGGGTGAGCACCCGTTGCTCCAGACACGCAGCCGCTGCCCGGATACCCTTTGCCCAGCGCACCCTCGGGGAATGGAGGCTGCGGCGAAGGGCGGCGTATTACGCGCGGGCGCCAGAGACGGACGGCGGGAGGGGGGGGGGCGTACTGGTGCGCAGGCTGCAGCCTTCTGGGCCCTGGCAAAAGCAGTAAGTAGCATTGCACCTTCTTTGCTTCCCCTTCCTATGCAACTGCCTCTACCACCGAGGGCCCTTCTGCACAAGTGCGCCATCACCTGCATTCGCCAAGACCGCTGTGCGCCCCACTTCCGCACCGGCTTTGTAAGAGCGCGTGGTTGGAGAAGCCGCGAGGGTTGCAAGCTTCCTGCACGGGACTCAGCAGGTGGCCACTCGGTCACGTGCTCTGCGTGAATCATCTTTTCTTCAGCACTTTGCGCTCAATTTTGTGCAACTTGCTTGTCACTGCTGCCGTCCCCAGCACGCTTCCCTCTCCCCCCTCCTCTGTATCTAAGGGCTGTCGTTTGAGGGAGGGGGGCGTGCCTGCCAGTGTGTCTCTCCTTTCCGATCATCCTTTCTGGCCTCTTTCAGGCGCCGTTTCCCGTAGGATTGCTCGGTGGCGTTTGCATGTTTGCCGCCTCCCCCCTCCTCTCCTCGCCCCCTTCGCTTTACCCCTCTCGTTCCCTGCTGTACACGGTTATGTGATTGTCTCCGGCTGCGCGCACCCTACCCACGCAACAGGAAGCAGATGATGCAAAGCCATAACAAACTATCCGCCCCCCCCCCTTTCTAGGCGCACAGCACTTCGCCATGCGGGTGCCTCCATATGCCCTCGTTGCCAGCCCTCACCTTTTCTTGTTGTGTGCGCTCTCCGTCTCCTCGCCTCTCCCGCTGACTGCAGTCGCTCTGCACTCGACTTGTTTGTTTGCAGAGGCGCGGCTGCTTGGCTGCGTCGCACCCCCTGCTCTCCCCATCTCGCTTTCGCTTTTCGTGGCGCTTGTGCGTGTGTGTGAAGCGGTTGTGAGGCACGACGAACGAAAAGAGGACCGCATCCATTTTTACAAACAAGGCCGCCCCCGGCGCACGAGCCGTGCATGAAAGCCGCGTGTCTAACATGTGGCAAGGGCTCCCAGCACCATTCGGCGCACGGAATCTCTTTGCTGCTGTAGCTGCTGCTTTTGCTGCTGCGCTCACTGCAAACACCCGGTAGCCCCACCACTTTTGTTGTCGGCTCTCGCCTGCGCTGCGCCACCTTTCTCTTATCATCGCTCATCCTTTGCGCTCTGCAGAGGAATGAGTCGCTGCACGTATTTTTGACGCTCCCACACGACGCCACACACGCACACACGAGCTTACCTCGGCCTCGACCCTTTCCCCTTTCACCTGAGCGCTCCTTTCGTAGGTTGAGCCGCTCTGCGGTTTCCCGCAGTCCGGCGGTGTGCTTGAACCGCGATATCAAGGCGCTGTACCATTTCCGCGTGCGCTCCTCTGGTGGCTTTGGCGAGGAGCGGGCAAAGAGCAACGCAGGGCGTGGCACAACGCGCCGCATTACCGTTGCCTGTGCTGTGGCCTGATGCCCCCTGCTCATCTGCCTCCCTGTGGCGCTCGGCTGGCACACTACTGAAAAGAAGCGCGAGACGCTGGAGGTGAAGCCAAGGTGTGCGTCGTCGAGCAGGGAAAAGCCGAGCGACGTCTGTTGCGAGAGAGAGAGAGTTGGCAAGGCAGCTGTGGCGGTCAAGGGCGGGACGATCTCGTTAAAGGCTCTCCCAGCGCTCCCTGCCCCCTGTGTCGGCTTCCGATGTGTTCGCGACAGCCCCGGCTGCCAAGCCGGCCGCGCCGAATGTGGGCATGCCCATCAGCGGCAAAGGGCATCCCCGATAGCTGGTCTAGCCCGGGATAAATCTCCTCGCACCCCACCTCCCGCACCCCGACGCCAGAGGATCCCGTCTTCGTCGTCCCTCCCACGGACAGTGAGAGACCCGCGGCGCCCAGCGAACCCCGTAGGAGGAGCTAAGAAAGCGCCCTGGATTGCTGTTGGCGCGGAGCTCGCCTACCTGCGTGCATCTGGGGAAGAAGTGCCCTTTGCCGCCTGTGAACCCCCTTGATGGCGCGCAGTGTATTTTGCGTTGTCTGATTCCTTTCGCGATGGAAGCCTCACTTCCCTGGGCCGCATCTGGAGTTTTGGCGCTCCTGTGACAGCGGGAATGCCGTCAGAGGAGAATTCCGGTGCACACTTGTGGGGCGGAGCTAGCACGCCTGCAGTATTGCTCGCGTTTGGCAGAGCACTCGTGAATGGTGCTGTACAGACCGTGCACGGCACCATTGCTTTCTGTTTCGCGCGCGCCGTGCTCTCTTCCGCTCTCGTATTTGTCACTTCTGAGTCATGTCTTTTCCCACACACTGTTATGTGTATGTGGTGCCCGTGTGTGTGTGTGTCTTGCCGTCGCGGAGCTGTCCGCTGCACACGTGTGCGGGTGCGTCTGTGCTGATAAGTTGCGCATCGCTCCAGCCGTGCTGATTTTCATCATTGTGCTCTCCGTCGACTCTTCCGAGCTATTCTGACTGCGCGATACGCCACCCCACTTCCACTCCCGCTGCACTGCCCCCACCTTCGGCGGCTCGGCAAGCCCCCGGGTGTCTATGCTCGCCATTGCGAGTGAGAGCTTCGTCCTTCGTCGCCGCCTGATCACTGCTGCTCCGCTTTCTCCCAAAATGCGTCCGTTTCCCTTGTCTCCCTCCCCCTGTGTACGTACGCGTGTGCGTTGAATAGCTGAACCAACCATGTGCGCAACGGAAGCTCTTTCTCGCTGCCCTCTTCTTGTGGTCTCTTTTCAAGGCCCCTCTCCCTTCCCCTTGTCATCTACTGCCCTCAGCATTGTTCTTGCGGCTTCCCTTTCCGTATGTCGGCCTGCCTGCTCATCCTCGTCTCTGTCTTTCTCAAGTTTTGCTTGTCTACTTACCTCCGACGGGCAGCCCCTTCTCTTATGCGAGTGTGTGCTCTTCCTCTGCCTGTGCGCCTTGGTGCTCCGCGGCACCTGCAGATGCGCGCTTGCCGCTGCCCGGAGTCTCTCCGTTTTTCTTTGTGTTTTGCTGCGTATCGGAGCTCATTGCAGCCTTAACTGTAGTTGACGTGCCTGAGTGGGGGTGTGCGTCCACCCCCCCCACCCCCCTCGGGGCCCGTGTTGCAGCACAGAGAGGGGGTGACATGGCGGGCGCATTCTCCACCTCCTCATCGTGTTTCCCGATCACCTCGATTTCTTCTCCGGTTTGCTCGTCTCCCTCGTTGCGCTTTCCGCTTCCGTGTGTGTGCGAGGCCTCCTCTCTTCCGCCGCTCCCGAGCCGTTGCTCGGTGTTTGTGCGCATCGGCGTGGCGACGCGCGCGCCAATGCACGCCGTGGAAGAGAGGAGCAAAAACCGGAGCTCCTGGATCGAGAGCGGCAGGGACTCTCCGCCATGCTTGCACGCCTTCACTACTACCGAAACGCGGCTTCGTGCGAAGTGCCTCAACGCGGCGTCAAGGACCTTCACGGAGAGAAGAGTCGCTTCAGCTCTTTCTTCTCTCCCTCCCTTTCCCTGTCCGCCGCTCTCAGGGTCAGCCATCGAAGTCAACAAGGCGCCCTCGGCATCTTCTGCTCACCCCTTCCAACTGCAACAACAAGAGTAGCTCTTCCTCTCCTGTTTTCTTTTCTGTCACACGCGACGCACAGGCACACATTGGGCAGCTGGCCGCCTGTCTCTCATAGAGCGCCGCGTACACGCAAGCGTGCGTTCATAACTTCCGATACCCACCGCTTCTGCGCTCGTGCCCCCATGTTCCGAACTTGACGAGGCGGTGCCCACACCTCTCTCTCTGCCGAGTGGACCCGTTGCGATGAGCGCTTTTGAATCCGTCCCCCTCCCCCACACCAATGGGCTCGTGGTTAATCACAGGCACTACTACACTTACGACGCTTCCGCGAAGCGCCCACCGTGCACCTATGTTTTTCCCACCGGATACTGCTATCGCCGCACGCCCAGTGCCTCATTCTGTGGCAGCACCTGCAAGGTCATTATTGGCAGCGTCTTGGGCGGCCTCGCGCTTCTGTGCCTGGCTGTCCTCGCTGCGTACCACTTCCGCCGCCGCAAGACTACGCAGCAGCCAAGCACCGAGGCGGCTCGCATTTCGAGCACTAACCAGCCGGGCCCTGCACAACCTGGACCTCCTCCACAGCAGCCGATGTTTGGCGGCAGCGACTACGTGGGCGCGACTGGCTACAGTGGCGCCTCGGTGCCGATGCCGCCTGCTCTCCCTGACAGTGGTGTAGCGCCCCTCGGCCACGTGCCCAACACGTACGACCCTGCTCCGACAGGCTATGGCTATCAGCCATACCCACCGCAGCTTGGCTACCCATTGGCGACCACGCAGGCCACGGCTGGTGTTTACGGGAGAGGGCCCACGTACTATGCACGCGCGCGGGCGGCAGAAGACACCGCCGCTGCTTTCTCCGCGTCGAGCAGCGGCTACCCCCACCCGGAGAAGGAGGCATCGTGATCCATCTTCGAACCACTGCCGATGCTTATAGAACACATGTCGCCATGGTTGCCCGTGTGACTGTGGTTTCCGCTGCTGGAGGAGTGCTGCAGTGCGGTGACTCCGTCCTCGCTTCTGGGTCTTCTCCAGCCTACTGTCGCTAAGCAACGAATGGCAATGTCCGAGGTCTGGCCGCAGGTGAAGGCCTCAAAGAGCTGTGCCCATTCCTGTGCGTCTTCGCTTGATGGCACATGTGTTGCTCTCCCTTTTTCGTGGCTTTTCGGTGCGTTGTTGGCTCCTCCGCACCCCCCTCCCTCTCTGCGTTTGGCTTCGTCGCGATTTGTATACTTACTCCGCTGAGCGGGCTCGTTTTGTCCCGCCTCCCGCATGTGCTCCCCCCGCCACGTGCGTGTCTGTCGGCTCCACTTCTCCCTTGTGCCTCTCCTTTCCCTCTCCTCCTCTCTGTGTGTGAGTGTTTCGCTTCCCGTTTTCTCTTTTGCGTTATTTCTTCGACACTGTCCCGGCCCCTGCGTCTCTCTCTCTTTCTCTCTTCCGTCTTCTCCTCCATCCGCGCACGTGCGCACATACGCATGGGTGCCAGCCAGCCGGCACGTGCATCGGAGCATATGCTGAGCACGCCTCCTTTCATCTGTCTTGTTGCCGTCAGCTACTCATCTCCTCTTTTGGTGGTCAAGTGCGAGGACTCCGCATGTGCGCATGCAGCATCCGCTTTTCCCTGCCTTTCTGTCTCTCCGTGTCTTGCGCCCTTACCTTCCCCCCGTGCTTCTCTCTCGTTGTGTGCGCTCTTTTGTTTTCACGATTCCTCCCTCTGCCATTCCCCCACCTCGCCCCATCCTCTACCGCACGCCGCACTCCCCGTGCCTCCCCTCCACCTCCCTCGCTGAGCAGCGCCCCTCTTTCCGCCTTTCATGCCTCGCCCTCACTCCTCTACCAGATGCAAAGGGATCCGAGTGCTCTGTGCATGCCCTCTCCCTTTCTCGGCTGAGTGTTCCCTGGCTTCGAACGCTGCCTTTCTGAGGGCCCAGTCCGCTGTGGTGCCGTCGATCTCGTTCGCGGCGGTTGCTATGCTGACTCTCACGCACAGGGAAGGAAAAGGCTGTGTAGAGGCACGTTGCAGGTGAGCACCACCTGGTGCAAACTCATGCCGACACCCTCGTCGCCATGCTCTGCTCTGCATGCGCCCGAGTGCCCTTCACTTCTTTCTCCTCACGCTCGTGTTCCCCCGCATCATGGGCTTGTGGCGCGCTGGACATCTGGATCTGCTCCCCATCCTCCCCGTCTTCCACTGCCTCTCTCGCATCTCCTAGAGCTCTTCGACCAGTGCCTTGAAAGGGAACACACTTCCTGCAGCTACGCCTCTTGGTGACCGCGAGCTTTTACATACCCTCACACCTCTATATTGCCCAACCAGATCACTCAGCAGTCGCAACAGATGGCATCGACGTGGACGGTGACTTTCACCGTAACGGGTGCAAAGCTCTTTGGCATTATCTTTGGAATTCTTCTTTTCATCGGTCTTATCGTTGGCATCATTTTATTCATCGTATGTCGCAAGCAAGCTGCGCGTAAAAAGCGCCTCGCTGCGAATGGACAGGCCGGAGGTGTTCAGTACGGTAATTCGGCACCACCCGCAGGAGGACCTTATGGAGGCCCTTATGCAGGACAGCCAATGGCTCAGGGCGCACCGGTGGCATATCCAGGGCCCGTCACTAATGCGGGCCCATCTGGTGCACCACCGACAAATCCCGGAGGGGCGCCAAACACCTACGCTTGACATCATCTCTCGCAGTAATCACCGCCGTGCCCAGGTGTAGTGTTGGAGCAGCAACAGCAGCCGGGCAGTACCACTGATGCATCGGCTGTGTATGGCACGGGGTCCCACTAAGTGCAGCCGAACGAACAGCAGACGGGGAGTACGAGGCCTGTGACACCTCTGCGAGCATGGGTAGCGTAGTAGTCCGTGCTGCGTCGGTGATATCACTCGGTCTTTCGGACCCACTCCGCCTGATGGACCCCCGCGGCTCCTGTACTGTCTGGTTTTTGCTTCATCCTACCGCGTTTGCCAGCGTCTGTGGTGGTGATGCCGAACGAGCGACACATCATGTATTTGTCTGCCGAATCGCGCGCGATGCTTTAGTTGCCTCTCGTTTCGCTGCGACATACCGCCCCACCCCCTCCTCCTCTATTGCTCTCTCCTCACAAGCCATGGGTGTGTTGTGTGCCTCGGCTCTGCAAGCTGGAGGCGGTGTATCGCCCTCTATCCATCCCCTTCACGCCACCCCTCTTGCATACGTCACGCTAACCTGAGTTTCAACTCAGCAACCTTCTAGGGTAATTTCGCTTCCTTCTGATGCTCCTTTGTTTGCTCATGACTCGTGTCTTTTCTCTGTCTTCATCCCATCTCGGCCTCTCTATCTCTTGTGCTGAGTTTCTCTTCGCGCTGTGCGTGTCAGTGTAATCTTCCTGTTTTTTTCGCGGTTTTGTTGTACACTCCCATGCTCTAACTCTCCCTGCTGATACCCGCCGCCTCACGGTGGCGCCAGGGCCTAGTGCCCAGCGTGCGGGGACGCCAAGGGCCTGCAGCCCGCCCTGGGGTGGTGCGGCTGCCGACTCTTGGTGTCGGCGGACAGGCCTGGGCTGGCGCTGTGCGGAGGAGGTCTGCAGCCATGATCGCGTTCGCACCAGCTCACCGCGAATTGTGTCGGCGATCAAACGAATAGGTGAAGTCCCGCCTGCTGTGGTTCTGCCTTTGCTGCGTTGCGGCGGTGTTGGGCGTGGCGCGGGACCCAGACGGTGTTCAGTGGGCCCCGCTCCTGGAGATCGCCGTGGTGCAGCAGAGGTAGGTGAACGGTGGCCGTGTGCGTTTACTGGCTGACCTGTTCGTGGTGCCATGGCGCGTTAAAGAAAAATGTCGAGTG